>VWZZ01005312.1:920238-952892 GCA_013399095.1 Psophia crepitans | reverse complement strand
TGATCGCACCCTAGGCGGGTGAGAGGCCTTCTGACGTTCATTATTGCCTGCATGCTGCTGCAAACCATTGCAGCCCACTGGTAGGTAATGTTCTTGATAATAACATAATATAAGGTAATATTATTATCCATAGGTAATGTTCTTGAGAGCAAGGAAAGCAACCAAGTCTGGTGTTATTATGTACTCCAGCACACTTTGCAAGGAAAAGCAAAATTCTCTAGCTCTTTCCTAACATAGGCTAGAGTTTGATGCTTGGTTTATAGCCCACCTTGGCATGTCATTCTGATCACTCCGCTGCAGGCGCTTATGCAAATAACAACTGGAGACCGAAATAAATGAAGTATATAAAAATATACTATTTTTAACTATATAAAAATAATCTCTAAGTACTGGGAAATCAAAAAAAGGTGCAAATACACCCTGACAAACCAGCTACTTGTGCACCACAAGGAAACGCTTCAGGGGTCCCGGCTTGAGATTATCTGTTCAGGCATCTGAAACATGCTCAGACTTACACTCCCTGAGCCCTACTTGGAATCTTTCCATATTCTCATATGCACTTGGGAAAAAGTGTATGGGACAAACCATGCTGGCTTTCCCAATTTTCTGTTCAATTTTTGTATCTTCAAATCCCCATCAAAACTGCAGGGTCAGATCCCTGATGAATACTTCCTTGTGCAAGAAAAAAAAATATCAAAAGACTCCTACTACATACTCAGATAAACTAAGAAAACCATTCTACTTAGACTTTATTCAAGCAAACACTGATTAATTTCAATGGGATTTTAATTGTTTTAGGACTAAATGAAAAGCTCAGTAAAAACTTCTGTATTTGGTCCTTTATTTATTCCAATTATTCTCAATCCCTCTATTCAACTTCTAGAGCAAAACGCACACCATCAGTCCAGTATATTATAATACCTTTCTTTTCCACAGTAATGAAATCACGGGGCAATCACAGCCTATGCTCGATCTCTATTCTCCTGAGGCATTATTATCTGTATTTAAATATGTTTCTTTTTGTGTTAGCCAACAACAGCTAAATGCCCAGCTGTTGTAAAGGCTTTGGGAGGATTAGGAAATCAGGCAGTTCAATTTTCTTTCAGCTCGCGTTTCCATCACAGAATTGTTTATGCTTACTGAGTCAGACAAATTTATGGCTGATAATTAGAGTTAATTTTCTTTATGTTTCTCTTCCGTACCCTTTCTACCCCCATTACAACTAGCAAGTTGTAATCGGGTACTAAATAAAAAACTGACACAAGATAAACATCAGAGTAATGTCGGTAAGTAATTAATGCAGCCATTATTTGGGCAGATTTGTACAGGATTCATGAAGCCTTCTGAACATTGAAAAATGACATCTCACTAGCCAAGTGACAGGAAATCCAAGTCTTAAAAACCGCAACCCTACAAGTTGCAGTGTCACACCCCTATCTGTATCTCACATGGCATCACTATGCAGAGCAGCAAACCCTGTACTCTCCCTGCACTTTGTATTTCAGGATCGTTTTTCTTCAACAAACGTTCAGCGATACTATCTGTTTGTGCAAGATGCACTGCAGTTTCTGGTATGATCCTTGCTGTGTGATGATGATACAAAGGATCAAGCTTCGCTACCTACTTAACCCAGACTCTGCAACAAACATTTTTCCTAACCTTATTCCCCTGCAATATTTGCAGCTGGAGTATTCCTACTTCTTTCCCTGCGCAGTGAAGTTTGAAGGATCTCTATGCTGAAGAAAATTTGTGTCAGCCCTGCAAGTGGCTGGATGAATGAAGCATGCATTTGACCTAATTTTCCGATTTGAGTGGTTAAAATGAATTCTAAAATCATTACTCACCTTCCCAAACGCTGTACTGACTACGGACACCAAAGCACCCAACTACGGACAGGGATGCACTGATTTAACTGGGTGTGTTTGAAAACTGCACGCCGCACACGTTTTTGACTTTCCTCTATAAGCACGTACAGACACGCACACGTGCAGAGAGAGGAAGGTGACAGAGTCCCCTGCCCATACCTAAATACATGTACGTGGCAGGTGGAGGTGAGCAGCGACACTTCTTTCGTTCGATAGTGAGCGTATGCACACTGTGTGCCCACGTGCGTCTGCATGTACATGCTCACACTGCGAATCAGGTCTTCTCTTTCAAATACACAGCTGCAGAAATTGGAAATGTCAGTTTATAGTTATTGGGCAAAACCTACTACAGCCCATGAGACTGTGCCTAGGAGGGGAACCAGATTTTCCGGAGGGATGTGAAGTTATGCAGGGATGGATGAACGTCAGGTTGCACAATGTGTCTTGGGGAGGAGAATGTTCTCTCAGTGGTTTCCTACTCCTTGTTTCAGCAGGTTCCCCCCCTCTGCTCACTGCGTGGCATGAGCAGCAGAAAGGCCACAGCAGAAAGGACGAGAAAAAAAGGGGAAGCAAAAGGTGTCAAGATGAAACAGGACCAACCACCCAACTTCATCCAAGGGGCTCAAGGGTGCCTTTTCTATCTGCTTGTTTCTGAAGTGCCATGTCACTAGGATCTGGGAGACTACAGAAGCATACGCACAACAGTCAGTCTGAGAGACAGTATTTTTCCTCCTGCCTAGGTCATCAAAGTTTGCCTAAGACTATGTATGGATGAGACCATGGCTTGATTCTTCAGGGCTTCTCATTTCTGCTTCACAGTTTAAGTCCTCTGCTCAGACCAGTGGTCCTAAACCTCCCTTGCCAAGAACAATAAGGGTCAGGACCACAGAACATACAGGTGAAGAAAATACATTAGCTTGACTCACCTAAGAAAATCAAACCTGTTTAAATTAAATGCTGATTGTAATGAAATCCCTTTGTTGGGACACTGTCAACATAAAATACATGCTCATAGAAGACCTCACCTCTCTGAGTTGACGTTGTGTAGCACAGCTCTACCCTAGCCATTACTGAGTCTGGCTCCTTCAGTCCAGCCCTACACTCATTTTGAGGTTAATGAGAATTTTGATAATGGAGTTTTCAGAGGAGTTGGCATCATGCCTTCACAAGCTTCAGGTCAAATTTACCTCAGCCTTAATCCCATTAATTAAAGTAGTCACACTGGCCATTGGTTTGGCTCTTCGAGCAAGACGGTCAATGGAACAGTGGTGAATAGATGACAAGCAAACTGTGGTTTAAACTAACTGCACTTTTCAGTCAACACTACTTCCTAATTCTCAGGTTCTCTGAGAAACTTCTAAATAAATTTAAAGCCCTCCTCAAAAAGGTAGTAGCCTTTGAATTGATATATTTCCCAGTTAATATTTTATTCTTGCCAGAGCAAGCTAAGTGCTGCTAAAAAGGAGCCATAAACCCATTCTGAAAAGCAGCATCGAGGATGGATCAGAGTGAATCAGCAATTCTAACTATGTGAGACGCTGATGTCATGCTTCCCTGGCTCCAGCCCTGGGTCCATAAGAAAGACGGATGCTTGATTAATTAGTCCCCAGACTGCAGAGCTTACACAAGAGCCAAGGACTCAGCAGCAGCCCAACCAGCTGACTCAGATCGCTGTAACTCATCAGGTGCAATCCGCCTGGATGTCAGATTGCCCTGTCTGCAGTCAATGCCCAAACTAATCCTCCCAAACAGGTTTCTTGGAAAATGCCATTCACGCTCACGCTGGCTAAGCGTGCGCTGGACAAGACACAGCTACACTACAGTAGCAGCTGAAGCCATATTTCACTATGCTTTTCCACAGCTTGCTCTAATGGAGAATGGGAACTCTTTCCCACCACTGAAAACCTGCTGGAAAACAAGTCAACACTGGAACATTTCCCCAGTACACTCAGTAGGCTGGATCTAGTCAATCACAGTAGCCCAACTTGACATGTTCTTCATCAACCTCAATGCCTGCTTTTGATACATTCGCGTTGTAATCCCAAGAACCTCTTGTGCTAGATGCTCCACAAACACATAACGGAAAATGAGCCCCTATTTGCGACAGGCTTCGTTTTACCACATATGTATTGGAAACCCCAAAAAGATGGGCCAGCATGGGTAGTTCCGCTCACTGCGCCACCTTCATGACAGACCTTCTGCTACAGGAGAAGCGCAGCCCAGGTTGCTGTACCTTAGCCGCTCTGAGTTCACTCCAAGGCTATGTTTGGACACCATCCCTCTGAAGCCCCAGGAGAACTTGAAGTAATATTCCAGGGGCGGAAACTTAAATGGGAGAGCTCTCCTGTGCTTGACCTGCGCCACAGTGGGTAAAACAAATGTAATTTTTATCCACCTACACTCTTGCAGGTACCTATCTGATTCAATGAAGAATAAAATACCTGTAAAGTAGGTCAGTAATTCTCAGGAAGCACTTGCATGTACGTTTCCTTTCAGAAGCTTCATAACACACTGATCTCCAAGGAAAAGGAGAGCAGAAAGGATGGGGCATTTTCAAGGGAATAAGAATCGCTTTATTTCTGAACAACGATATGCAGCTAGAAGCCTAAAGCCCTTCAACTACTACATTTTCCAGTCACAGATTTGGCTCAGATTCCTATGCAAAACAGCCCTAGAAATACTTTTTCCAACCTACTAACACTGGTTTCCCCAAATACGTGCTATTTTATACCTGTAGGCTCTACGGAAGAAGAACGAGCAAGAACTCCGAGGAGAAATCTCACAATGGGCACAGACAGTTTTCACTCTAAGTCCTATTGAGATGCTAACTCTGATCTTCTCACAGAGCACCTCTCCACTCAAACAGGGCAGCTCAGGAGGCCCAGCATTAGGATGCTAGAAAGAAGCTTAGGCTAATTAATTGCATTTCTTTTTCTGACTGCAGTGTTTTACTGCCCTGCTGGATACTCAGAGGCCAGCACTGATTCCTCTGATTAACAGTACCTCATCATCAAATCAAAAGAAAAGCTGCAGGCTAAAGAAAACTAGATTTTTGTTAGCAAGGGTTTGCTCTTGGCAAATAATTATAATTGCCAATGTTAAAGGAGATCGTGAATTAACTACAGCAGACATAAAAAATAAATTTGGGAAAAAAGCTTTCAATAATTACAGTGCATATGTCAAATGGAAATGACTCCAATTTGCATAGCTCTGCAGTCACATTGTACAGTATCTCAAGTGGCTTCATAACAACGAGCTTCTATCTTTAAAATCATTTAATGTAGCCCACGGTTTTAATAACCCAAAAGACACTTCAGTAAGCACAAACAGAAAGCTAGCCTGAGATTCCTCTGGCTTTTTTAGGCCATGTCTACACACAGTTCATTATTATTTCATAATGATGCATTAAAAAACATACCATCTCCCCACCCCCAAGCACACATATGGTTTTACTGATAAAAAGTACTTTCTAGTGGTTTGGCTCATTTCTATGCATTATCTTTATTCCAGCATAACCAGCCACATTAGAAGCCACACCACTACAACTCTGTATGTAAAACATCACAGCCCACATCTTACATCAGGACTAATTTCCATGCAGGTCAGATAGACAATTCCTTGGGAGGTCTGCATTATTTGTGATGTGCTTCAGTCTGGATGAAGCTTCCAGTTAGAAACCCAAATGTGACTGCACATGGGTGGATTTCCAATTCCGTTGAGCGTGGAGAGGCCTTGCAGAGAGACCTGGACAGATTAGAGAACTGGGCAATCACCAACTGCATGAGGGTTAACAAGAGCAAGTGCTGGATCCTGCCCCTGGGAAGGGNTGCAGTTCTGGGCACCACAGTACAAAAAGGACATAAAACTATTGGAGAGCATCCAAAGGAGGGCAACAAAGATGGTGAAGGGTCTAGAGGGGAAGACATATGAAGAGAGACTGAAGTTCCATGGTTTGTTCAGCGTGGAGAAGAGGAGACTGAGGGGAGACCTCATGGCGGCCTACAGCTTCCTCAGGAGAGGGAGCAAAGGGGTAGGCGCTGATCTCCTCCCTCTGGTGACCAGCGATAGAACCTGAGGGAACGGCATGAAGCTGCAACAGGGGAGGTTTAGGTTGGAGATCAGGAAAAGGTTCTTCACCAAGAGGGTGGTGGGGCCCTGGAACAGACTCCCCAGGGCAGTGGTCACCACGCCGAGCTTGACTGAGTTCAAGAAGTGCCTAGACAACACTCTCAGTCATCTGCTCTGATTGGGCTGGTCCTGTGTGGAGCCAGGAGTTGGACTCGATGACCCTTCATGGGTCCCTTCCAACTCAGGATATTCTATGATTCTATGAAGAGCTTTGCTCTGTGCTCCAGCCGAGGATCACAAGCTCATGGGCCACCAGAGAGGACCCCTCTGTGGCCAGTGACACAAGGGTGTCACTCAGGTCTTGTGTGTCAAGGGGCTGATTCCAAATTCATATGCTGGTCACTGCTTCGTATAGGGGGAAATTTATTTAAACCACCCTCTTATTTTCCCTCCCATTTATCACTCCACCCTATTTAAACCTGAACTGGGAAGGCCCATATACCAAACAGAAGGCTCCCTAGGACACATTGCAGCTGAGCTTTTTGACCCTTCAGTGCCATCACCTTCTTCCAACTTAACTGAGAGTTTGTACCTGCAACTTTCCACAGCTGAAACTGGGAGTCAGATTATGCCTTTGCAGGAACAAGGATAACCAACAAATAACCACAGTATTCTGGAAAGCAGCTGTGGGTCAGTTACAGATGACAGTTCACTCGCAGATCTCAAAGCACTTGGCAAAGCCAAGCAGGTACCATCCTCCCATTGCAAAGACAGAAGAGGAGTCAAGAAGTTTGATGATTTCTCCCAGTACAGATACTGTGAAAGTGGCAAAAGCAGCAATCATACCTAACCTCTTCCTCCCTTAGTGGCCTCTCTGCACCTGCAAGAATTACACTATCCTTTCAGCTTTTCCATCCAATTTTGCTGCCGTTTCCACTTTTCTTTAAAAAAAGCAATATCCGCACTTCGCAGATTGTTGCAATATCTCAACTTTCCATGTTAAAAGCGATTGCTGTTCACCTGGAAGCAAAAGACCAAACCTCAGAGGTAGGAGTCCTGGTCTAACCACCTAAGGGCAGAGATTTCCCAGAGACTTTGCATGCAGCAAAACCACCATGCGCTTGTCCTCCTGCCTTCACACCGCTTGACTGCAGATGCCATGAAGGCAGAGCAAAATACCAGCTTTAGGCAAGATTAATCCCTGGCTATTTTCCTGTACACCAACATGTAGAGAGATGTGGGGAGGGTTCTAAGACAAAAATTCAGTAAAACCATGGCAGAAACACCAGCTGGATGTGGTCATACCCATCAGCAGCAACAGGCTCGTGTGGAGAGATGTCAGTTGGTCGTGCAAGCCCTCTGGAGAGCTAGGCACTGGGTGCAAGAGATTGTTTGCAATATACCTTTTATTCTTCTGTTTCCAGCTAAGGGTTAATATTTACCCCACCTAACTAAAAACGAACAGAGTGCCAAACACAGGAGAGGCCGATTTCTCTGCGGGCAACGCGCTGCCGGCAGCAGCTCAGCCCCATGACTCAGTGCGCCAAGAGGGAGATGCCAAAACAACTACTTGCTGTTTCTTGTGAGGTGAGCCTGGTCGGAAGGCAGCACTGCAGGGCACTCGGCTGCTCAGAACCGCTGTGGTAACGCCTCTGTCCTCTGAGCCCAAATTCGGCTCAGGAACGGCCCACTGCATTGTTACACCTGCCAAAAGTGGGGTGACCTGGGTGAAGGGAGAGGCTTGCCCTGCCTCCCGATGCCAGCTGCGAAGCATCACCGCTCTTGACAAGACCAGTGACTCCCCTCAGGGCGCTCCCAGCGGGATGGCTGGGGCAAAACCTGAGCCCAGGAGCCGGCCTCACGCCCAAGGCACGCACGGGATGCTCACCCTGCCACGCCCTGCACCACACTGGTGTCCTCACCATGAGCATTTTAGTTTCCCAGGCTTGTCAACCTACAAGCAAACCTTTTACAAGTAGTAGCACGCACTGAAGAGGTGTTTCTATTGCAGCAGTAAGCATATCCTACCAAACACTGCATTGCCCCACAAACCTCTGTGCTTCTGTCAGGGATGTTACAACAGCTGGCTTTGCCCCTGAGGTAGAAGTCAGTGGAAGCACTCAAACAAGGCAAAGTTAGTTTTACCAGGACATCTTTGGTAAAATAGCTCAGGCTGTCCATGTCCTTACCTTCCAAGGGCACATCAATGCAAAACAGTATGTATGTGCTCCTTCCCTCCCCTTCTTCAAGCAAGTATTTGCAAATAGGTCTCCATCTTCTTATGGATGATCAGAGAACATATGGGCAAGGTCAGATACAGTAGATGGATAATCCCTGGCCACATGAAAATACAGCCAGTGTACCTTTGCACAGCGCTATCTGTGTATTGAGTGCTGCTTGCATCATCTGCACTGCTACCTTGGAAAAAACATGACTCGGTGGATCTGAATAGAGACACTTGTCCTGCTGCTGGGGTTGGGTGGTGCTACAGCAGCCGCTTTAGCAAGCTGCATGCATCTCCAGAAGCTCAGAGTATCAGGAGACAACAGGCTGCTTGATCTTTAGGGATTTCATACATGTGCTGCCAAACTACTGCATGCATTTTTTATGCTGACTGGATATGTAGAGTCCTTAAGTGAGTTTCTGTTACTGCAATTTAATTTCAAAAATGCTTTTTCTAAACTGTGCAGCTAGTCTTTGAGGTCTGACAGGACATAAAAGGTGGCAACATGCTGGAACAGCCTCTCTGTTGTGAGCTGTTTTGCACTACAGCAGCACATTTAACAGAGAAGTTTTCCATTTCTATAAGATACCATCATAGCAATGCAAATTTCTTTAGCTTGGACAAGCCTTAGCTTTACTGTTATGCTATAGGTGTGGCTTCCCTTTAATAAGACTATTTTTAACGCTACGATACTTGAGGGTGAGCAAAGCACATGCCTGTGCTGATGCCAGCATTTTTACAATACAACAGGTTTCAGTTGGCTCTGTGACACTGAAAAGAAGCTGGGCTTCACAGAAGTTTGGATGGTTCCTGAGTCACATCCACTTGGGCTATCCTTTAGGGGAAAAAAAAAAAAGTGGTATTTGTTCTCAGCAAAAGTGGCCCTTCCTAAGTCTACAGAGACTACTGTGCTCTCCAGCTGTACGGTTCGGGGCTTCTGTTGCTGTCATCGTTGTTTTGACTCACGTAAGATTGTCCCTTCCACAGTGAGGACTGGAAAAACACAGAAATCTGGTCACCTGGTTGCAATACTCTGCTGAGGGGAAGCGATGCCAATTCCAGCTCACCTCTTGCTCTTCTGCTTCTATTTCAGAAAAGACTCTACTACATCCCTTCATTTACAGAGAGCAAACATTCCCAGCATGCATGTTCACTGCATTACTGAAGAGTTCTCGTTGCCATGCAAATAACCCTTCAAAGCACAACAAGCAATGAACATATCCAGACGAAATATCGGGCTGCAACATGTCTTCATCCACATCTGGTCCCTAACTGAGTCAGTTGCTCAGGAAAATTTGAGGGTAGGCAGCAAAAAACATCAGTTTCAGAGAAGGCAAGAAAGCAGCTGGTTCTCTGACTTCTGGCATTATTGTACAAAGCCAGGAAAAACGTGACAATATTACACTGAATACAGAAGATTAAGAAAGGCTCTACTGGAGTAAAGGAAAAGTTTAATTTAATACAATCTGTAACTTAAACAGGATTTTTTTCCTTCTTCCAAAAAGCCTCCAACAATTTCACTAATCACTGAAAAAAAAACCCACTAAAAGGAGGCAAGCAAAACCCATCATTCACGACAAGTATCTACCACAGGTGTAGCCCTCCAGCACATCCTTTCCCAGTGACAAGGACAGAGCAGCACACCTCCAGCTCTCATATGGAAGCAATTGTTAGTGTGAAAACAGCCCTCCTGAGGAGGAAACAAATGAACCTCATGTACAGCCTGACTAATGACTACTCCCATGCAGATATGCAAACAGCCACACTGTTGTTACCTTAGCAAAATTTTAAAGTTTTATGATCTTTATTCACTTGTTTATGCTGTTCTGCCAAGCACCGTGGTTTTTGGAGGGGATCCCATTTAGAGGGTAGAGGGTGGCTGCACAAACAAAGAGCACAGAGCTCTGCTGTCAAGTTCTCCCCCTCTGACTGTATGAAAAAGCAGTATCTTTCAGATTTCTTTTCCACTTGCTACATGTAACTGGTTTATTCCCTCCAGCCCAAATACCATCTAAAAAGAACGTTACTGCTTTCTCTGCAGTGAATATACCAGGCACTGCTGGTGGCTTCCACCTCAAAATATCCCAAACACACACACTCAAAAAAAATCATTTTTAATCGACTATGGTTACAGGAAAGATCTCTGCAAGGACCGCGTCCTGCTTGTCCTTGCCCGGTTTTACATAGAGATGCTCCTGTGCGCCGGTGGAGGCACTGCAGTCTGTGCTCCCAGAAGTACCACAGGAATTCTCTTCTGATCTGGAACCTAACAGGTGGGAACTGAGTACAATCCACTACTCCTAGGAGGATGTCAAAACTTCAGAGCGTGGAGCATCCCTTAGACTGTCCAAGGGGGCAGCTATAGGTACTTCCACTGCATACTGTAAAGAGTTTTAATCCCAGCCCTCTCCTCCTCCATCAAGAAAAGCTTTTCATCCAGGTACAGAAAGGTGTGGTGGGGCACACCTGGTGACATTGGTTAGCCTCAACTCCATGTTCCTCTGAGCCAGAACAGCAAAGGCATCAGACCATCCTCCAACACCCTCCCCTGAAGCTCCTCCGCAGGACACACAGCTTCCCCCTTGGTTGCCAGAACTGGCTGGAAAAGACTTTGGCAGATACCGGCGGGAGGAGCACAGGATACACCCATGTTACAGAAGGATGATCACGTTAGTGAGTCAGGCACAAGCAGCCTGGCACGGCTTTGCTGCAGGAATGTTTCCACGCAGGCTGACGCCATGGCTTGAGTCTGAGTGCCAGATATCTGTGTCAGCTGCAGAACACTGACACAACCTCACTGCCAGTCTGCAAGTACAGGAGCCCTGATGCTGGTTATGAAAGGGAGAGGAATACCATATCCAATTAAAACTGAAACAACTTTGACTGTCTCCCTGAATGACCAGAAACTACCTCCCACCAACTGAGTTTGGCTAAGGCTTCTCAGCCATTAATCTGCAGTCCCTTTAGGTGACTGGATCTGCAGAGGCACTTTTTATTTTCCCTGAAGGAATTATGCAACTAAGTCCCATCTTCAGCTCTGGGCTTTGTCTCCCTATAAAACACCTCAGTAGGATCAGGCAGGTTTAACACAGAGGCTGGGCAGCCCCTATCTTGCTTGTGGCTATTCATTTGTCACATATAGCCACTGCAACTTATCTGACATCTCCACTGAAGAGAGACCACCTCTGTATAACATACTGAAAACGTCCTTGAGGAGAGCAGGAGTCCCAGCATCACAGGGGCAAGGGAGCAGGAGGGGCTGGTTTCCCCTCTTGGGCAAGACCCTGCTCCAGTTGCCTCACTACAGCTGAATTTAGTTTTCCACATAAAATCAGCCACAGCTTCTTCTCTTCACTTCCCTCTGCAAGAACTGTTCATCCCCATTTACCCCCCCCTTCACTGTTGCTTCACAGTGGGATCAAAAGTAGTGACAACAAGGAGAAATCCGATGCACCCAAACATGAATTTTGGCTGTGCAGGGCTTCTGTGCGGCCAGTCGAGACGGGCTAAAGCCTTCCCTCACCGCTTCGGTGCGCACAGATGTCTGTGGGTGTAGGAAGGGGACAAAGCTTCCCCCCACACCCTGCGTTGGTGAGCGGAGCACAGGAAGCCTGCAGCTGTCTCTCTGCCACCTGAATGTCTCCAGAAGGGCCAGAGAAGCACGTGGGCTCCCCAGGAACACCTGAGTGTGCCTTGCCCACCACGAGAAGGTGCTTCAAACACTGGTTTGTCTTGGAAGCTGGATCCTATCAATACATACAAGCTCTGTGGCATACAATTAAGTATCACTGATAAAAAGTGCCTAGAAACCCAGTGTTGTAAGTACATGAAGCTCAGATCACAGAATACATCATTACACTGGGCTGTTTTTCACGTTGGGGCATTAGGATCAGTGAAGTTTAGCTCCACTGCTGGAGCTGTGTCCCACCTCTGTAGCTGCAGCTGGAGACAGGACATAGCAGCTTGAACCTGCACGTGTCTACAACTGCAACACTTCATCCTAGAAAAGGTTTCAGCTCATAGGGAAGTGAACCTTACAGTATTTGGTGCAAATGTTTTTTGGTTTTTTTCTTTCTTTGGTTGGGGCAGTGTGGGTGTCGGGTTTTTAGGTTTGTTGTTTTTTTGGTTTTTAACTAACCAACCCTATTGAGAACACTTGGGATAAAAATATTACTGTTCTTGAGTTATAGGCCATATTTTTTAACAAAGTTTTATTCATTCAGATCCTTAAGGTTTAGCCAGTGAATGAATCAGAGACTAAAGAAAGTAACAGAATAGCATAGGAGAGGGGATGATGCTCTCATTTCTTAATAGCTTGTGAACAACCAGCAAACTAGCTTAAGCATGAGAAAACTTCAGAGGTTTAATTCTCCACATTTTTTTTCTAAGACAGAGTGAGATGGGACTGGTCACAATCATTTTTAGGCTTCTTTCATAAGCAAACAAAGCTTATGGGAACCACAATTCATTGACATTTGTTTGTTGGCCAATACATTTGATTATGTGACTCCTGATGACTATTACATGTTCAATAATTCCACATAGGAAAAAAGCATGAAAATCAGGTTTCATGAGCCCTACTTTTCACACAGCTGTTTGAATCCAGCTCAAGGATATATCAAAACTGCCCATGGCTTACAAGCTCTGACTGTTCAGTAACACATATATTGTGCCTGCAGAGGGTAAAGTATTACAAACACTATGTGCCATGATGATAAAGTGGACATCTCTGCACAAAAGGGGAGGATGTGCTGATGTTAGACATGTGTCTACAAAATGCAGTTATTCTGATCAGGAGGGGATTTAGATCCAACATGCAGAGTTGCTGGTCCATATACAGGGTGCCAAGCAAAGAAATAAGCCAATATAAGTAGGAAACAGAAAACTATGCTAACACATGGCCTTTCCTCGACCCGTCTTGAGTTAACACAAGAAGGGCTCAACAGAATCCCAGCCAGCAAAGCAAAGCTTGCTAGAGGAAGTCAGTGAGCAGTGTCCAGCAGTGGGGAGCTGGACTATCATCTGGATACGATACTCAAACACTGCTTACAGACATGGTAAAAGGCCAAGCCAGATAAGATGAAAAGAAACAATTGGCAATCTCTATATGCTGGCAAGGGAAAATGCATAATCAGCCAATATGAGACACTGACCCTTGAGTTAAAGAGGAAAAAGTGTCACTAAATATTTAAAGAAGGACTTCAAAAAAGAGTCCTAGTTATATAAAGCAAAATCAATGACATTTAAAAGCAATTTCTTTCAGCTTGACCTAAATCCTCTTTCAGAAATGCTTGTCTCCTTATACATCGCTGCATTAGGAATACAAGAAAAAAAAAAACATCCCAGGAAAAAAAACTAAAAATGACAATCAGAAGCCAAATTCTAGGGCTGATTTATGTAGTTGCAGGGTCACAGCAGTTCACAGGGTTCCAATCTGTGGCCAAATGCCAAAATGCCGGATCCTGTGAGGTCTGAGTCCAGTGATGTCAGAGAAGTGGGAGGAAATCTCAGGGCTCAAAGTTCACATTCACCAGCTCCCTGACCCAGATAAAGACCCAGCACTGCTGTAACAAAATACAGTGAAACAGACAAATGTAGTTGTGTTACAGGTATGCTATCTGAGATCAAACCAGGTCATAATCTACAACTTAAATGAGTAAAGGAGTTTAAGGTGTCCCTTAATAATGTATGTTAGCCTGCGTCTATGAGTGAGATGCAAAGTGGAACGAGTTAAAAAAACACAGGGCTTTCGCCAACACACACCAGATTGCCTACTTACCCTGCGTGCCATGGGGTTGTTTTGAAAGAGGGCCTTCTCTAGAGGAAAATGAAGTGCAAAACATCTAACCATAAGACACCTGGAGAAGGTCTCACATGCAGCTTCAAAACAACCCCAGCTGTGCAAGTGCTGTAACATCTGTCAGCCTCTTTAAAGGCAGCTCCTGTGGCACAAGCATAACGTGCACCTACGAGGGAAAGCGTGCTTCCCTTCTCATCACGTTGCTACAGTGGAGATGTGGCACCAGGAACATGGAGTAAATGAGAAGTGTCACATCTCCCGTTCAGTGAGGAAGGCAGTATCGCTAAGGGGACAGGACAACGTGCAGACTGCCTGGTGTGAGGTGACATATTTGTACCACAAGTGAAAGCCAGCCTAGCAGGTTTCTGTGGAAAAGCACTTAAAGTCTTAACTTCATTCTCCAGTTTCCTCAATAAGCGCAGACACAAGGGAGTGGGAAAATGTTTCCAGCAGTTCCTATTACCCATGAGTCATGCCCTGCTGGGGTTAGAGCTGTGCAAATATACGACTGAGTCCTTGGGTGGCTTTTACAACCAATCGGGAAATTTTTAACAAAATAGTTTTTCTGATGAAAACAGAGCGGAATAGGGCAAGCAAAAAACCATTCATCTTTCCACTCCAGGTCTCACACTAAAAGAAACAGACTCTTTTTCTCTGGACCGGTGAAGTTGTTTTCAAATAGCGCCTCAGAGGTGTGAGTGAATATAGCATCTGGCTCTGGTGGGTCTGTTTCTGCTAAACCAACATGAATCTGATCTAGAAGAAAAAAGGCAACTAATTGTGACTAAGCAGGTCTTATCTGGCACGCCAGGCATCATGCATTGCAACTTCCTTGAAGCCTTTCCAGGCTGTCAAGTGGCATGAAGCACATAGCCAAAACCTGTCAGGCAATGCTGCGAGGCCTTCGTACTCCTTTCAGCAGTGGGTACTGAGCTAAACCACCTGGTGGTGTGTCTTCTTCACTACCCCACTGGGCTGAAGGAGACCAAGCCAAAGTCAGAGCCTCACAACTCCCACCACTGTACAGGACATACCAAGAGGTCAGGGTCCCACATGGTGACTCACCCTCTGCTCACACAGTCAGCCCCGGCCAAGGAGATAGCCGGCTTCCCGATGGCTGGGCCCAATGAACTTGACCACACTCCCCAAAGTCAGAAAGATATCAGTGTCTTTTTCCACAAACCCCAGACGACCAGAGTGTGAGGTCCTCTCACAAAGAGTATTATGATACCAAAAGGGTTGGAAGCGTGCAGCACTTTTTGCCTAACACTCTATTAATATACAATGACTGCTCTAACCATAAAAGCAATTGCTACCCTCTTTCTGCCTGGAAAATGACCCAAAGGCCAAAAAAGCAGCCAGAAGTTTTAGGGGAAGCAACCCAGCAGTGTGCACAGAGCTCCTCAGAGCCTTCCATGTGACTGTAGGGAGGAATGGACAAAAAAACCCCAATGAGACATCAAGGAAGTGGTAGCTACAGTCCATCTGCACCTAAATCACCCATCAGAGAATCAAGAGACCATCTGTCTTGTAATTTATCCTTACTCCTCAAAGATAGCACTTAAATCAGCTAAAGGAAAGAACTATAGAAGAAAAAAAAAAAGGGAGGAAAATTCATTCACTTCAAAAACTTGGGTGGGTATGGAGGATTTGTGATCAGATGGTACATACACAGAAACATGTACTTCTATGAAAGACTTCAACTGTAGGAGCAGAAAATGGAGCCAAGATCACCACAAAAGCTGCTTATGCTTTTGGCTTTATAAATTTTATAAAGCTAGCTGTTTGGGATAAAAATTCTTTTTTTTTTTTTATTTCCCACTGAAAAGAAGCCACTGTCACTTCATTTGGGTCACTTCTGCCTACACAGGGGCAGTTTCCCTTCTGCATGACTTAGTTACTTATAAAATCTCTGGGCACTTTCATCATTACCAACCACAACATCCTGTGAAACAGCAGATAATCATTAATGATTTGTACAGCCTGTGAAAGAGGCATAGAGAGACTACAAGCCCTGGATTCATTTCTGCTCCTTTCTGCCATCACAAAGTTAAGCATCTAGTCTAAACTAATAATCTGGGATTTCTCTGGACTCAACAGAAACACACACTGCCAGAAGGCTATTTACCTTATCTAATTTAGGCACATATTTTAGGATGATGCCCATCTTTGCACCATCTACAAAGAGCCTCGGTAACCAGTCAAGACTAAATACATGACTTTTAGACCAGATGCCTAAACAGAAACTGTTTAAAGTTAATTGAGACAGGCCTCCACTATAAAAGCGGCAGCAAATCAGCAGCAGGACAGGAAAGTTAATTTGCACCTCCCAAATCTCAGGCTAATGGGCTAACAGGCAAACAGAACTACCCTTCCTATGCTGCGTTATTTCGTAACACTCCGTTTGGCACTTTGGGCCTGGTAACAGAGGACACCTGTAAGAGAAGCCCTGTTGACAGTCACTCACACTAGGGCTCTTCTATAAAAATGCAGGTTTTTCACTCAGGCTAAACAGCCTTCAAGATGCCCGTGCCCCAAAGCATACAGCATTATTGCCAGTCCCTCACGGCCCGTGGGGGTCACTCCAGGGCTCAGTAGTGTTGGGGTGCTACAAATCAGACAGCTTGGATTTGCAGTGGTTCTGTAGGATGCTCACTTGGACAGCTGAAAGGCAGATGTCTGGCAAGTCTAATAATAAACAGAGATTATCAGTTCATACTCAAGCCCAAAAAAAGAACTTAGAAATGCTAATCCACGTGAAACAGTCAATTCCCATTTCTCTGCCAATGTTTTAATTTTAGTTAGCCAAGCCAAGCTAAAAACACATCTCAGGAGACACAGAAAGATGCTCGCCATAAGCAGAGGCCATGAAAAAGGCATCAGGTCTGGGCTCGCATGACTTGCCTCTCTGGCTGGAGAGAGCTCAAGAAGAAATCTGAAGGGTGAATCCGGCAGAGAGCAGCGAGGATTTCATTAACTGGGGAGATGATGTACTGGCAGATAGCTGAAGGCAACGGCAGCACCACAAGTCAGGCTCTGCTGTTCTCTTCTGTGACACCCCCACATCTGAATTATTATCAATGGGCAGCTGCCGCAGAAATTGAAGGGATGCTGAAATGACAACTCTATTGAAGAGGCAGATGGTCCTATGAGCAAATGTTTCACCAAGGACTGGGTAGATATCCTCAAACTCATTTCTCAATGACTCAAAAACGACAGCTGATGTCCCACGAGATGAAATTTCAGAGTGTTACTGTACCGTGCCACCAGAGGCCAGGAATATTCTTGAATATGACCTGACTTAAAAATATAATGAGGCTGGCCCAAACACAAGTCTAGCAGTATGGCTAGAATCCTTGGTAGCAGCTTTTATGACAGTCATGGTTGAAATGTGCCATTTTGGGAAGGCAGCCAAACTGCTTATACACGGAGTGCAGCTGCACAGTAAAGCCACTGCAGCTTTTGGGATGGTTTATCATTCACAATGAAGTGGGAAAAGGCAGAAAAATGAATGAAAAAGGTGACAAAATAGACCATATTAATCCTAGAAAATGCACTGCTCCTTTTAAAACACTGGAAATCAGATTCGTAACACAAAGTTTACTGGGCAAAACATTAACTAAATTAGTTCTCCTGTTACCCTGATAGCAAATTTTGAAATTCAAACTAAATATTGATGTACACTGTCGCTTCTCTATCCACAAAGGATAGAGAACGCTGAGAAGTAATGCAATGCCTTTCACACGTTATGCTTCTTCCAGTTTTCTCCTTGCCAATTAGTAAATCAAACCTTGATGCACTCAATTATTTATAACTTCCAATAAAAAACACAGATATCCTTGGAGCATAGGTCAATAGGGTAAAACTTCACAGCTGATCTCTGGCAAGAGCTGTGGCCTCCAAGGCTTTCAAGAAACCACCTACCAAAACCAGGACACAACTAACCAGTCTGAAAGCATGCAAACAACATTCAGAGGATGTAGGGGTTAAAAAAAACCAAACACCCCACACACACACAAAATTGATCACACAGCAAGAACATGAGATATTCCTTTACTGCTCCAGTGGGCAAAGTCAAAATCGTAGTAGACCTTACTACATGAAGTCACTCCTTCAGGGTTAGCCTTCCATCTGCAGGGAACAACAGCACAACAAAACTTGGCAAAAGTCAGTCTCACTACAGAAAGGATCACCAGATTTAAAAATCCTTACCCATAAGGTCAATTCAAATCCATTTCTAATCTTAAACTGCATAAAACATTATCTCAGCCTAGCTCTCAATTTTGTACACAAAAGTCCACCTTCACTCTGCCTTTTTCAGGCACTGATATTCACACTGGCAAAACACAAGGCTTAAAAAAGAGCCCTTACCTATATATGCACATACGTACGCACACGCCTAAGCATCGTGGGTTCAGAGGCAACAATGCTGCTTATTACCATGAACAGTCCCCGCAAACTCATGTGATTGTTCTTGGCAACAGTACAGCTGGAAACGCTTGCAGGGTTGGGACCATGTGTTAAACCATTTTGTTCACAAAGCATGAGGCAGCGCTGTGCTATTTCGACCCGCCCTATCTGTTTCTCTGCAATGTGCCATTCATATTTACAGTATGAAATATCAAATATATTACAAACTGCTGTTATTACTTAAGTGTTTTACAAACATATTTCCATCTCTGTGCCCAGTGAATATTTAAATTGGCAACTGTGATGGTTCTTTCACACGGTAAATTCTGCAGGGCTTTAGTTCCATCTTCAAGTTGAATCTCCATGAAGCCCACAGGCCTCCCAAGTACTGGGGGCATTTCTGACTTCTGCATTTAAAAAAAAAAAAAAAAGACAAAGTGTAAACAAAAAAGGTACACAGGCAGGCAACTGCAATGATTCAGGGAACAGAGGAGCTGCTTTATTAAGCAGACTGAAAAGGCTGGGGGTCTGCAGCTTAAAAAGGAAGTCTGAAGGGGGTAGGATCAAGATTTACAAGATTATGAAGACAGTGGATAAGGGACTCATAGAACTGTATTTCACTAAATTCAGTATCATTAGATGTGGGAGGCATTCATTGAAACTAGCAGGAAATCTATAAAAGAAGGTACATTCTACTGAGACTATAGTGAATTTCTGGAATTTGTTGCCACAGTGACACCCTGTAACATCTGCCACAGGCAGACAGTATCAGCAGGTTCAAAAAGGGATTAGACAAATCCAAGGACAACAGGCCCATAAAAAACCCCAAACAGTAGAAGGATCAGGCAAGGATGCTCCTCCTAAAGCCCCCAACGCAGGAGTGAGGGGTACAGGAGAGTGCAAGGGAGCACACTGCAGACAGGGGCCAGGTTCCCATGCTCTCCCTGATCAGCACGTCCTTTGGGCCCTATTGGAGAAGAATCCAGAATCCAGGGCCAGATATGAACACTGGTGTGACCCCACAGGGCATTTATCTTTTTATGCCTGATTGCTAGGTGACTGGTGGTTTGGGGTATGTAATTTGGGATTGATTTCTGCAGTGTCCATTGCCTCACTTGTGGCAGTAGGTGCTCTGGAAGTCTCTGGTAACAGGGATCCAAAAAAAAGGCAGCAACCAATATTCATGAAGCTTACTGAAAAGGAAGGCTATAATATTTTCTCCCTTTACCCTGGCCCAGGGGAATGAACTCCCCAGCAGATGAGCACTCTTTTATATAACCATATACTTGTTGTTATTTCACTTTCACAGCATTAAGAATCCTGGTAAACTCTCTTTGTGGGTCCCCTTGACATGCTGATGCCCTTCCCTCTTCAAACCTGCTTTTACCCTGAGAATCCCAGCTCTCCCGCTCCTCTACCAAGGAGTGCTTTTACTGTTCTGTGCAGAGACCAGCTCAGAACACAGTAGCCTGATGAAAGTTCAGCCTTACCCTTGAGCGGTCCTCATAACAGCTCAGCTTCATGGGAACACATGTTCTCTGTGGCACGGCAACCAGCATCAGGATGACGTTGGAAACATTAATTGCAAACATGCCTGCCAGGCCTAGAGCTCACAGGCTCTGAACAATAAAAGTACAAGGACATCGAGAAGGGACTTCAACAGATGTCAGAGGACGTGGAGGAGCAGTTCCCCTGCCAACTCCATCACTATTGTTTTTCTATTGTAATAATTATCTGGCATGCAAAGCCCTTGTACATGCACAGTATGAACTTAACATTCTCCATCCTATAAAGGAGCTGCTTTATGTTTAGTGGCCATCTAGTGATGGCTGACATCACTGACAGGAAGAATTTAGTTTGGCTCTTATCTGTTTTGTTTTAGCTATCTTTCACCTGCAGCCAATCTTTTGGTATAATGATAGGGGCACAGAAAAAGGTCACCAGGAGTCTAATTGACTATAAAAGTCAGTCAAGTGAACTTCAGCTTAAGTATTAGGAAGAAAGTCACCTTTGAGTCTTACTTGTTTTCTATGTACTAAATAGACCTTAAAACCTCAGCTCCATGTGTCATTTAGTCATATGAACACTCATATGAAGCTGACTATTCATGCTGATGAACTTTACTGTCAATCCAGAAAGATCCCGAGCTTCAGCAAAGGAGTAGACTGACTTCTGAGTCACCAGTGAGAAGAGTACGACCTACAAAACTTGAAAACTCGTATTCGTCCTAGTTTGGGGCATCTTAAACCGTCATGGATTACTGGCTTGTACTTTTCTTCATGTGTTATGGTAAGAATGAATAAAGAAATACCTTATTGTTTAAGGGAATAGAGAAGGTTATTTAAAGTGGAACCAGCAGCCTTGTGTTGTTGTATGGGAACATTCCCAAAACCAGGACAGAATCCTACCCTGAAGTTAGGAAAGTTTGTAACCTGTTACATAGCTAAAACATAAGCAAGCTCATATCTACGTGCAAAGGCAGTGAGATTTTTTTTTTTTTAATAAAGTAACTGATATTTCAAGAAGTTTGTCACTTGCAGTACCCAAACCAAGGTCAAGACTCCTTGGTCACACCACTGCACCTTAGTGTCACACTAGCAAAGATGACAAGAATAAGGACACTCCTTTCAAAAGCAGATTAATATACATAACACCTTTTGTTATTAGCCCCTTAGGCTGCCAAAGCTCCTTGGACATCAGGGAAATATTAATGATTACCTTGGGATTACTCCCGATTTACACTAAAGAGTCAAGGCCTAATGTAGCTCCATATTGTCAGTAAGAAAATTAGCCAACTATTACAAGAGAACAAAGTGAAAAGAAGGGACTGGACATATGTTTACATTTAAAAGCCTTTTTGCTTTGCTCTATGCAGAGAAACATCAGGGTTTCCAAAATATATCCACAAGAGGTCATTTTGCAACACACACAGTTGTTCTTAAGTCAGTTTTATCCTACCTAATACGCGAGGCAAAACAGTGAAGAGACTTTCCACTGCCTTTCCAATTACTACTGCCATAACCTCTCTCTACTACCACCACACCCACACCCTTCTGGGCCAGTACCATCCTCTTGGTGTGTCTGCACAAAAAGCATAACTGGACTTCACACAGGCTTTGAACTTGCCAGCTGAAGAAGTCCTAGCACGCTTCATCAAAGCTAGCAGCAAGGGTTCAAGTCTGCTAGGTGCCTAGGCACACCCTGCCTGCTACCCTGGGCTGAACGAAGCCCACACTACTACGTCTTTATTGATGTTATTACCTGCACTGACTACATCAGGGCTAGCAGGGATGCACCCAGCAGTCCCACAGCATCAGCATGCCCTATTCAGGAAGCCAGCACCGCACATGTTGGGGCTTACCTACAAAATCCTTCCCTGACTGACAGCTTCCCACACCAGAGGGCTGTCCTCTCTAGAAAGGGCTGCTGCAAGAGGCCAGGCTTCTAGAAATTCTGTAATATGGAAAGTTACCACTTGTGCCTGAAGAAGTGGTGACCCATCGCTGTCATCACCATCAACAGCTGAAGCCTTCTGTGCTATACATGGGGGGGAATATAAAAAAAAAATTAAGACATTTTTCAGACCCTCTCTCTGTTCCTCTCATTTGCTGTTTTAGCATCTGAGGCCACTGCATGCATTATCATCCTGCCTCCCAAAATCTTGTACAGGGTTTTCACATAGCAACACGGGCAAGAAAGCCATCTTAAGAACAACACAGAAAAGTTACAGATTGCGAGCCATCTGACGAAGGAGCTGCTTTCTTGCTCCGCCCCTGTTTACAAGGTGCACTGAGTTCACAGCGGGCTCCCATGTGCTAACAGGGAAAAAGTATAATAGTTGGGAACCCAAGAACACCAGCGAAGGGCAAGCCTTTTATCTTGTTTTTTCCAACTTGACTCACGTCCAAGATGATCATGCCCCTTCAGTAACATGATGAGACCCTTCTCCTTCCCTTCGGCACATTGTCAGGGTGCAAAGATAGCCACCACCCTCTCACACCACGTAAAGGTTGTCACCAACCACTCTTCCCATCTCACAGCTCCTCAAGTCACTCATTTCTGTTCCCAGAATATATCTTCCAGACAGAATCAAAAGTGATTTACATCTCAGCAGGGAGCCCGCGTCCTTCCAGGCACTACTGGCTCAGTTCCTTTTATTTAAACAAAAGATTTTTCCCCAAAAGCTGCATGGAGAAAGGGGCTCTTTAGCTGTTTTGTTCTGTGGTTTGCTTGCAGAAATCTCTTGCTGGAAGGGTGCAGGGCCCATGCTGAGGCTGCTCTCGTTGGAAAGACAGACAGAAGACATCTCCTGATGATTTAACACGTATTGTCTGCATGGATATGAGGTGATAAGTAATTTAGTTCTGCTTTGCTTCGCAGACTCTTCCGAATGCAGTGCCTCAAAAATGCTCTAATGATAAAACTATGCCACAAGAATGGCTGGAAAGTTTCCTGTTCTTTCTTTCAGCACCAGGATATGTGTTTCTGTACTAAAATTCAACGGATTTTGTTTAACTTACAATTTCCTCCTGGCTTCTCTTTGTGTCCAATAAGGTCATAAGCTCTCAGAGAAAGGAATATATCTCTCTCTCTCTACACACTTCAAATACAGTTGTTTTGGCTTTGAGAGGAGCTGATGGATGCTATGGGAAAATAAATAAAAGTCTTTAGATCACTGACCTTCTGAATCTGGTCTGTGGCAAACCTCCCCGCTCCTTACAGCCAGGGGAGGCAAGAGAATGAATGCTACTCAAGGCTAAAACACTACAAAAGATACCGTAATCCAGGCCTGACCACATCATATGCTTCTACATCCTGCCAGTCTGTTTCCTACAAAAGCTCCGAAAGAATAAACACACACCAAGAGAAACAGGGCTAACTATGAGAGTCTTAAATATGCGTGTTCCCTGAGCTCACGCCAGATGCTGTCTCCTTTTAAGAGTGATGTCTTGGAAACAGAGAGGTAGATACCAGCGGGAATGCCACACACTAAAACATGAAGACTGTAAGCACAGCCTGATTTAGCTTAACAAAATAGAAGAAATGAGCACCAACCTCCCCAAAACCCTTCTGGACACAGATCAGCCATCAGCATCAAGTGGCCAGTTGAGTATGGTGTTACCCAGGTCACAGGGCAGGGCACCAGCAAGGAAACAATAAAAATTTCTTCCCCGCAAGACAGCTGAATGCTGAATTTACACCAACGGTAACTTCCCTGATAGATACCGTAGCACAGTATTTCTCGGCAATTCACAAGGAGCTTTTGTTGATGTTTTCCAGTCCCTCTGCATCGGAAGTGCTGAGCCGATG
Organism: Psophia crepitans; assembly: GCA_013399095.1. Classification (NCBI taxonomy): domain Eukaryota; kingdom Metazoa; phylum Chordata; class Aves; order Gruiformes; family Psophiidae; genus Psophia; species Psophia crepitans. The sequence continues at coordinate 929,215 of VWZZ01005312.1, read as the reverse complement.
CCTCGCACACAGGGTAGATCTTTCCAGGCAATGCAAAGACTGGTTACTGCTAGGGACAGAGTAACCTGAATGCTGAGGAGGAGGACAACCACCTAGATAACACCCAAACACTGGCAAGGATTCTGCAGGCGAAGTGGGAACTGCAGGCAATGACACTGCTGTGCACTGCTGTGTTTGCTTTTTCCCAATTTGTTTCCTACTGGATCTTGGAGAGAACAAATCACTATGGCCGATAACAACTCCACAGTCTCTTTTTTCAAGGGGAAGAATAAATTAGCTTTACCATGCCAAATTCTGGTTTGCAAAATTACCATTTACCTACCCACGAACCTCCCCATAATGACAGCAAGCGTACAACTCCCTCCCTTGGCTCAGCGAGCATGGGCAGCGCTTCTTTGTGCTGCTGACAAGTGGCACCTCTCAGCACTGAAAAGCCTGCATTTCAGAAATTGGTGAATGAGCTCCCACTGTCTGTGGGGAAAAAAAAATAATAAAAAATTCTGAGATCCAAAATGCCCTCATAAATCAAAATATGCTTTACAAAATACCTATTTGCCAGATCCAAATGAAGGATGAGAGGATTCATACTGAATCCAATTCACCAAAGCGTGAATTGCAACAGCAGGATGCATTCTATTCTTGCTGGAAAGACTTCAGCATCACCTGGTTTTCTTCACAAATACTTGCCCTTACATCTGCAAGCCGAGGTGCAAAACTTCAGAAGCAGCCTTGCATTTCTGTGTATCCTGAATATCTGACCATACAGTTGGATGAGTACAGCCCCCCAGGACAGAGGAAAACCTTAGGGCAGTGGGTTTCTCAAACTCTTCTGATTAGAAGACTTGCTTTTGGTGGCTTTTCCCACTCTGCCAGCTTGCTACCCCAAACCTCGCTGATGGGCTCAACTCCCAGGACCATGCCTCCCAGGCACCACTCCTTTGGAGCCTCTGCCTTCATTTCGGACCCGCTGCCTGAGAGGATTGCAAGGCACACTGGAAGGAAAAGTTGCTCCCTTTGAGGCTTACAGGTGGATTGAGACACACTTACTTTTTTACCCTCCAAGTTTTCTTCCTGAAGCTTCAAACTTCGGGGCTTTTTTTTAAAGGGAGATTTATTCTCTCAAAATACCAGCTGAAGTTAAGTACTATTTAGAAATCTGTGGAAGCCAGATACAAAGAGAGGTCTTGGTATTCCTATTTGGAAAGCATATAACAAGGAAATATGCTCATCACCTACTGTATTTCTGGGAAAAGGTAGAGTAGAAAAGCATTCTAGGTATCAAAAGGCAAGCAAGCATGCTGATTAGTTTAGTCTGATTTTGTGCCAGAATTGGTTTTTTACCTTCTCCTCCTTTTACAAGTAAAAAAAAATTGTCTCCACAACCTTCCTCAATTAGAAGTCCAACATGGAGCAAGGCATTCCTCCCCAGGGTTTTAGCAGTAGTGCTGTCAGCATTGCAAATCTCTGATCTCTCCAGATCATCAGCTCCCCTGGCCATCGGGCAAATGACAGGCTGAAACAGTAATTTTCTTTCTGTATTTCTACATCCAAAGACTGGAAGGGAATCATCCCTTCAGTCTGAAGCAATGTCCTAGTTGGCACGGTGGTGTTAGGTTGACGGTTGGACTTGATGATCTCAGAGGTCCTTTCCAACCTTAGTGATTCTATGATTCTACATACAGTGATTATTGTTTGCCTTCTGAGATTAAACTGCAATACAAGAACAGCTAGCAAGGTTCCATCATGGTCAGAAATTATAGAATCAGGGTAGGGGAATGAGCAGTTAGGTGTTAGGAGAATCGCTCAGTGGCATGAGCCTTCATTAGTTGTTTTGATCTAATGGATGCTACTGACTGGTACAGGGCCCAAACATTTGACTATCTTATTTTGTTCTATCTGTAATACCATTTATTCCTACCTGATGCCTTTTTAAAAATTTATGGGAAACTAATGTCAAAAGTCAGCACTTTCAGGAGTGGCCACTGATTTTGGATGATTCTGAATTTGAGAGCCTACCATGGAAGCCTGCAGCGCAGTGCCTTCAGGAATTTCAAGTGATGAAATGAGTGCACATATTCAGCAATCATCAAAATCAGGCCCAGAGGGTCCATCCCTCTTCTCCTGTACTGTTCCCTTCAAAATTGAGTGCTATTGCCAGCAGAGCTTAGCTTGTACATGTGGAAGTTACCAGAAATGCCACAAAGTTGCCTGGGGACTCTGCAACTTCAGTCAGGTGGAAGGTACCCAGATGTCCCAGTCACGGGCAGCATTTTGTAAGTCTAAAAATCCACAGACTCATCTGTGCAAGGTCAGTCCGTGCATAAGAGGAACTACCGCCCTCCAAACTTACACTTTAAACTTCCAGACCATACCCCCTTCCTGTGTTAGTCAGTGACGTACGATGCAGCATGTCCTCTCCGATTCTCCACGGTCTTAAATGACTCAACCACTTTAGTTTATATGCACAGAGACACTTTCTATGACTATATTTAGTTTTAGAAAGGGTCTGGAAAAGTGATATCACCACTGGAATGAGGAAGTATTTATCCCCCCACTGCAAACACATGATGATGATGTAAAGGTACTATTTGGAGAGCTCTATTTATATGGTTGTTTCCTGAATCTTAACGTGACTCAGAGAATCTCGGGATGTATCGCGGTGCCACCGCCAAAGTCTGTGGGAATCACTGCCAAAGTTTTGCAAAAGCTTAACTAACAGCAAGTTACCATGGCACTGCAAAGCAAGGCTGAGCAAACGGATCCTGAAATGTAATGACTTGACCGGTTTGTTACCAATGGATTTAAAACTGCACTATTAGTGGTAGACCCATGACAGAATTACATAGGAAATACACAACAACTGCAGCATAATAAATATGCAAGGGCAGTTACTGCAGAGTGAAATCTGATTTCACTAATTACTGCTTGCTGCTATTATTCTGGTTTTACGGATCAGTAACTGCTTTCCTAAAGCAAATTGCTCCTTCTTCTTGACCAGTCAGAAATTTCTGTGATAATCAGTTGTTTAGAAGTACTTTCTGTAAGGTTTACAAAGGCAGAGGGGATCCAACCGCTGAACAAGCTCCCAGGGGCAAATCTTGTGAAGTCAGTCTGAAGGTTTCCTGAAAGGACCGCAAATCTTTTCACTCAGACAAGGACATGTCTCCAGTGAAGAGAACGGCACACAACCACTTCCCTTTCTTTTTACCTTTAAACAATAAAAATAAACAAAACTCTCTGTACTCAGAGAGAAAATAGCCAGAACCCTATGACTACGACTAGCCTGTTTGATGTTGCAGACTGAAGAAGAACATGGCAAAGGTTATTAGAAAGAGAACAGAAATACTGGGATGAAAATGTCACACCTATGAGTGCCAGTGATTGCACTGAATTACACCAAGCCCATTAGAAACTGCAGTAACCTGGCATTAGCATTCCTAATGTGGTATTAATACACCTAATACATCTTGATCACTCTTGCAAAGCCAAGGCAAAATCCACTAGCAAATACGGCATCATCTAAAATGCTAAGATTTCTTGTCCAAATCATCGTCTCGTAACTTTGAAATGCTATATGGGTCTCTAAATATGATCCTCTGTTTCTGCTCCAGCCTTGTTCCTGGAACCCATCCATACAAGTCTTTAACACCTGGATTATATTATATACTGTACTAGTTGGTGTAACAGCACAGGAATCAAGCAGAGCACAAACTGGTTTCCCAAAGCAGCGGCAGCTTTACACCTGCTTTGCACAAAACAGACAAGCAGAATAGTGAATCAAGCCATGTTTATAGCTTATATTTGACGAACAGACTGTTCACTTCTTCAAAAGTTTAATATTTAATGAAATCATAGGGTAACAAAGTGATACTACATTGCTCACTTAAGGCCAGAAACTCCTGCTGATTACAGGAGCAGTTGGGATGCCTGAATACAAGATTAACAGAAAACACAGGAGAAAACAGGCCCAGAAAGGAGGGGATCGCAGCAATTATTTCCTTGACAGTGTTTTGGGGGGCAGAGTGGTGTCCATTCATTCCACCAGGAGGTGAATTTCCTTCCAACAAGGGAAAGACAGGGCCCAAAAGCTGTTTAAACTTCAGGACAAACATGAAATAGGCACCACCTACCAAAAAATCCTCATCTTGCCATATCAGTGAGGAGTCCTCAGTGATCACACAGAGCTAACTGAGCCGCATGGCCCTGGGTTCTCCATAGACACCACGAACATCAAGGGTTCTCCATCACAGCCCAGAAGGATCTTACATTTCTGCTGTCACACAACAGCTCCCAGACCAGCCCCCCCAATTCTTGCTGGGCCACCTGTGTTATGTTCCTCAGTTCCCAGCCTCCAAGAAAACCCCAGGATAAGTCTTGCTGCTGTCTCTTGTACAACAACACAAGCCCCACCTGCAGACAGTATCACTGACACCACCAGCACCGTACTACTTAGCTTCAAAAGACAAACACAGTCCAGGTTGTATTTTAACTGCATGTAGGCTGATTGAAAAATCATTTTTCAAAACATCTCCTTATTTACTTCTTCAGTATGAAGTATGGCTTTTACACTAAGAGTGCATTTCCGCAGTAAAAGTCTGCTATAAGTAAAAATGTTCAGAGTTTTACATTGTAAAAAAGGTACATATGTTTAAGTTTTCAGCAAGTAACTTTCCTTGCTCCTACCCACCCTTCTCTTCCTTTCAAGTTTCAGCAAAAGCTTCAGCAAGACATCTGCAACATAATTAGAACCAAAAGCACACAATTAGGCACAGTTTGGTTACTGAATCTCCTCCCCAAAGTATTTAGTTTAGGAGGCCAGAAAAAAAGAAATCTACATTATGTAACTCATTTTTGTAACTCAATCTTTCACAGAATTAAAAACAAAACGTTGCACTCTTCCATAACTGAGCAGCAGTGCTGGCACTGTGCAATTAATCATCATATAAGGGTCTTGTCTCATTACTATCACACACAATGTTAATTCAATTGTTTGCCAAAATTAGAATGCTAATATAACCATTGATTGCTTATATTCCTTATTACACAAACATTGTAACAGCATTAATCACATAGCATCCAGCATCACGAATGGAACCTTACAATACTACAACAGTGTTAATGCAATGGTTTGGGTTGTCTCGCAGGACATGTAAAAAGTCAGAATTTTTATGACTTTGTCCAAACCTGGTTTCTCCTGCTTTACTCAAGCCCTCCTTAGCACTCTCTTCCATGTTTTGTAGTCCTGTTACATACAATACTCTGATCAGCAATTCTCCCCCCCTCCCTGCGTCTTGCCTCTGGCTAATTTTATCAGCAGTTTCAACTGTATGTGAACTGATGATACACAGATGTACGACTACTTCCAGGCTTCTTACTTTCAGCACTCAGTAAATTCTTGGCCTGTCTCTTGGACAGCACATCCACAACATCCAGCCTTCCTTCAGCTCAATCAAATGTTTCACTACCCATTGAATTACACCTCCTCTCGCTCTCCATCCTGGGGACACACAGCTCAGCCCCCTGTCACTAGCTGTCATCTTGGATATGCACTTCTTTTAGATCTACAAAACTGGATTATGCTGAAGGTCTTGCTGAGACAGAGCTTATCCTAATAGTTTCTCCTGATTTCCTCAGCTCTGCAGGAGGGCACTTTTTTCCAGACCAGAAACATGCCTCTCTGCAGTTTCACTTGAAAAGGTTGACATTGATTAGAAAAAAATGGGTCTGTTGCTCCCAGAGCTACCTGCAAGCAGAGTAGTAAGTAACAGAAAACGTGCCTTGAGTTCACAACTTATTTTAGCCTGTTAACACAGAGGGGTAGACAGGACATCCTGCATGTACTTTTTGCAGGACATCTGTGCAGTTCTTCCTTTTTCAGGCATCCAGCACTGAACATCCCAGTGACTCCAACAGCTCCCTCCAGTTCCGATAAAGAGAAGCCTGTTCTCTCCCACCCAGAAGAGTTCAAAGATCATGGTCCAAGCCTGTCACTATCACCTCACTCACCACCGTCTTCACCAGCTCTCTCCGCACATTCTTGCATCAAATGTATCTTTGGTTTCAAGGCCTTCAGCATGAGCTTATCATTGCTTTCAAGGCTTTCCACCACTTAACCTCTATCTGTCATTCCTCATTCACTACTTAGGCATCGATTCATGCTTCTTATAGTCTCGTGAAGCTTTCTGCTATCACCCAACTACCAGATTTTACATTAAGCGTTTTCATGCTTTCCTTCATATGGCCTTTCCTACCGCTACTGCTCGTCTCCTCCAGCTTTTCCTGTGTCAACTTTTCAGTGCCACCTATATCAGAACTGATATCTGGCTCATGAAAAATATTACGCCTTTGTCTTCTCTGCAGGCCCCTGTATACCATCTATATCCATCTGTTGTATATTGATTGCTATTAAGATTAAAAGCTCAGACAGAATCAGCTTTCTGCTCTGTGCTGATACAGTGCCTAGCGCAGTGGAGCCCTGTTCATGTGCCAGATACGACCTATGGTGTAACACAATGTGTTGCACGTCTGTACCATGTAATGCGTGGTAACCCAGTGCAGATCTAGTACACAGGCACGTGCATCTTCTCTTGCTCTGGATACAAGTGGTCTGTGTACCAAAACAGCCAAGAAGCAAAACCAAGTCAAAAAGATACACCACTACTGCTATTTTTGCAGTAAATCTTAAATTTTAAGGTAAGAGAAATATTTTAGAAAACAAGTATCCTAATTTAGTTTATTAGCAGCCACCCACAGAAATGGGAAACGATTACAGTCTAAACTCTGGAGTCATTCTTAAAACCTTTCCCAAGCTCTCAGAGATTCCCCAATCCGTCCATTGTGAAAACAATTATATCTGTATCATGATTTATTTTAGCAGAGCTTATTTCACTCTTCTTACTGGAAGAAGCTACACTGGTGCAAACCATCCTTATAACTACACACCGCACCAGTATTGTTACTGCTAACATAACTACTTCAGGTTTCGTAACAGCTTAAACAAGAAGTCAAGCCTGAGTTTAGCCTATTGAGTCATAAACTCATGTAATACCATATGGAATCATCACCCTGAATGAGAAGAATCAAGAAAGCCTGCATGGGGATTCCCACCTTTAATCTACCTTATTTTAAATTTTGTCCCCATTTTAAAGGTGAGCAGTTGTAACACATTCTGTAGTCATGCTTGATGTTTCCCTCACACCTGTGGAGACAGCACCTTACCACTGTTCTCTGAGGTCATGTCTACACTGCAAGGAGAACATGACTGCTGCAATAGCAACAATATCAAAGTGGCACCAACTGTCACAGACCAAGGGATGCCTGGTGACTTTGCACAGGGTGTGCTGATCTCTGCTACTCCAGCTTCATCACAGCCGAACACGTACCTGGCTAGGTTAGGGCACGCAGAGCACCGACTAGACATCTCTGTGTTTGGAAACAATTTTGAGTTGCCAGGGCAGAAAACTGTGACTCTCGCTCTGCTTCTGTTCCTGTTCTTGTGCTCCCACCTTCTGTACTGGAGACCCTGGACCCTCTGCTGCTATGGACCAGAATGCTTGAGATGTGAGTGCCATTTCTCCTGTCTGAAGCATAGAGAAAGTCATCTTCATCTCTGCACATGTTGAAAGGGTGGAACCACATTCATATGTAGTCAAATGTACGGTACAAGGTGGTCCTAAAGCTAGGCAATGGCACACATGTCAAAAGGCTAACCAACCAACAATGAAAACTTGTTGCTTCTCTGGACATATAAACTAAGCACAGATTAACCAGTTCTGACTGTGTGAGATATTTTTAATCCAGCCTTTTAGGTGACTTAGCAGCACTGGCAAAAGCCTGAATAGCAAAAGGGTCAGAAGGGAATTTTACTGCAGTGTCTGCTCAAAACTACATAAGCTCTCCGTTACACTTTTCCGGTGTGCATCAGTGAAGTGGAAAGAGCTTTAGCATGGTTCACTGCCCAGAATACAAAATAAAACTAAAGAACAGAAAGTCTGCTAAAGTTTCAGGGTGTCTGTCTCACTCATTAAGGCTCCTCTAATACTCAAAATTTAAAAAAAAAAGTTTGTGTGCTTGAAAGCTTGGGTTCCCCCCCCAACTTCATCAGTTGATCAAGCACAAGATATTGTCTTTCTATAGATCTTAGACCACTTTCAGCCACCGTATCTGCACACTGCCAATAAACCATTTACAGTAACACAGTTTAGAATATACTCAATTTATACAGTAATTCTCAAAGGGTGAGCCGCTCCCTTTTTGTATACACATACACACGCATATTTGTATTTTCTAGAGAGAGATCACAAAAGTTGCTGCTTTTATAAAGTGCTTTAAGGGCAACTAAATTAGCCATATTGTTGTTTAGAATCACTCCTTTGATCCAGCATGAGGCCCTTAGGAACCTATGTGTGAAACGAAACTGCCAGTATATGTATTATTAAACATCTGATTCTTGTATTTAGCCAGGAAAGAATAAGCATTTATTTGTTGAAGTTCATTAGCACGTGCAAGACACCACGCTTGTGACAGGAGTCCATTCACCATAGGAAGACAAGTTGGATCGAGCAATTTCACTCGAACTAAGCAATAGCAGAAAGGGCAATAAATGCTGAAGTAATCTAAAATTGAACTACCAAAAAGAAACCACCCCATATCTGAACTCTGCCAAAGTCTTTCATGTGTCTCCTGGAGGGCAGACACAGCGAAAGTGGGGAGACTTTACTCATTGGGGCTACACACACTGAACGATGACCCCATCCCTGTACCAAAAGTTCACCCAGCTGACAGAGTTAAGCTTGCAACGCTAACTGAATAACAGATGCCCTATAAATTGGAATATATCAGATCACAGAATCATAGAACATCCTGAGTTGGAAGGGACCCATGAAGGGTCATCAAGTCCAACTCCTGCCTCCACACAGGACCAGCCCAATCAGAGCAGGTGACTGAGAGCGTTGTCCAGATGCTGCTTGAACTCAGC
>VWZZ01005312.1:893400-919666 GCA_013399095.1 Psophia crepitans | reverse complement strand
CCATGAGGTCTCCCCTCAGTCTCCTCTTCTCCAGGCTGAACAAACCAAGGGACTTCAGTCTCTCCTCATACATCATCTCCTCTAGACCCTTCACCATCTCTGTTGCCCTCCTTTGGATGCTCTCCAATAGCTTTATGTTCTTTTAGTACTGTGGCAACCAAAAGTGCACACAGTACTTGAGGTGAGGCCACACCAGCACAGTGCTGAGTGGGACAATCACATCCCTAGAGCGGCTGGCAGTGCCCTGCTTGCTGCCCCGCGGGACACGGTTGGCCTTCCTGGCAGCCTAGGCACACTGTTGGCTCATGTTCAACTTGCTGTCAACCAAGACTCCCCCAAGTCCCTCTCAGCATGGCTGGTCTGCAGCATCTCATTCCCCAGTCTGTGTGTACAGCCAGGGCTGCCCCTTCCCAGGGGCAGGATCCAGCACTTGCTCTTGTTAACCCTCATTCGGTTGGTGATTGCCCAGTTCTCCAATCTGTTCAGGTCTCTCTGCAAGGTGATGCCAATAGAACAATCCCCTTCAGAGATACTATGAGCCTGATTCTTAAGAGCCCAGATGCCACTTTACTCTATTTCCTTAAGTCTAAAACAGCTTTAAAGCATTCATGTACTCACTAAAGGAGCATTTTAAAGTATTTTTACAGTAGGAAGAAGTACAGTAGCAAAATAAGATTCCTGTCCTCATATTCTACCAGTAAAATCATTGGCCATTCTATGCAAGAAAACTGCTAACAAGCAAAGAGTCCAAGAACAAAATACCTGATCACAAGCCACCCTACAGAGCTCAATATTGGCACTGACAGAGACTTCTGCTTCAAATGGCAATCACAAACTTCACATTTTGTCATTGCTAGTGTTTGTGTACTCTAGTAGAGGCCCAACAGAATGCAATAGCAGCGTGTGTGTGTCTGACAAGAAATGCAGCTGGAGGTTTCCACAGGGAAAAAGCATGCGTGTGCCAAGATGAAGATACATGGCCATCGAAAGGCAAGCTTAGGGTTTCATAAAATGAAAAAGGCTTAAGTTTGCCAACTTAGATTGTCAAAGCCAAAGGTATAGCCACCCTGTTTTATCAAATACACATAAAACCTGGATTACTCTCATTAGATACATTTTTGTGGTCCTTTCACAAGGCTTTTAACAAGTCACTTGCCTGCAAAGAATCATCTACATAGGCTCAAAACTCTCTCGGTTAATTCCCCCAATTCTGATCTTCCTGTGTGATTTTTTCCTTGCCATTGCATAGCTTGTTATTAGTATTTCTTCATTAGGTTCACATGCAGCTGTTAGTGATTATTTCACAGCAACCATCATGAACAGCAGCAGGATCCTGTCATCCAAAGTCTCTGCCATGCACATCTGTACCTCTGGTAAGCACCCTGTCAGGACCTCTTCTGAAAGGCTTTCTTCATCTGAGTTTGCAGTGGCGTTTACTCCCAGTCTTGAAGTCAGGAGTGAATCTCAGACTACACCCTGAGAAATAAATCCATATAAATGCCAAAATTGCTTACAACAACAGAGCAGTAGTTACTGTTTCAGCCCAGGCTGTAGATACTATACACATCTTTCATGCTCCAGAGGCACACAGGCTGGAAGGACTATCAGGAGAATTGAGATAGGAAGGGGAATAATTCTGCTACACCACCACCACCTCTGGTTTATAATTCAACCCAGCTCACACAGCAAGTCCAGCAGTATTCCTTATTTTTCAAGGATACCCTTTCCAGTATCCTTGCCTACATCGGTCCCTGCACATCTGAACTACGCTGTAACCTAAGTGGATGTATCTAAACATTTAAATGTGGATGCCTCCTCCCTGGAAGAGTTCAAGGCCAGGTTGGATGAGGCTTCGGGCAACCTGGTCTAGTGGAGGGTGTCCCTGCCCATGGCAGAGGAGTTGGAACTAGATGATCTTTAAGGCCCTTTCCAACCCAAACAATTCTGTGGTTCTATGAAATGGGAGGAACAGTTTTTGACATACTGATGAATACCTGGCAAAAACCTACTGCAGACAGAGCAAAGCTATACGCTTAGCATGTGCAAGGTGATCATAGGAAAAACCTAGCAAGCTGTCAGGTAAGCCTGGGCAACTATAATGATGACAAGGTTTAAAATATTTTATTTTTCTTATTCTGTGTTCATTATTTTAAATGCTAGTATTGTTTTCTAGCCTGACATTTCCATGCTTGGGGTCACCTCAGTCCTCGAGACGGTAAAAAAAATGACCTTTTGTTCTGAGATAAATCACAATGATTTTTTTTTCTACCTCATGAAGATAATGTACGCACTTCCATCCCAGACACAGCTAGTTTGCTCCAAGGCAAATGCACTTCTGAAAATTAGGTCATTTTTTGTGGTTCATCAAGTCCATTGTTTCCAAAAGTAAATAGCCATTATCCTTAATGATTGAGTAATCACTCCCCTTCCTTAAATCAAGGGCTTTGAAGGTGATAGGGGAAAGGCTGCTTGGTTCAGATAGCCTCAGTGGGAAAGAACAGCCAGCTTTTGTGCTGCTGTATTTGCAGGAAGACTTGTTCTTGTTTTTAATATAGATAGGTTTGGTTTTGTTTCCCAGTGAGAGGAATTATAGGAACTCAAGAGAGAATAAAGAACTACCATGAAACCCTACAACAGGGAATGAAGGCTGCCACACAACTTCCACTGGCTGCTGAAATGTGACAAATCGTAGCCTGAAGACAGCAGAAGAAATCAGAGCTCAGAAAAAGGAATAGAGTTTAAGGAGATGCGCCCTAGGAGGGCTTCCTGATGTTCAACTCTCTTGCTCCATCTCCCTTCTCATAGGTAGCCATTAAATTTCCCCGAGGGCTCCCAGCTGCAGCCAAAAAGCTGCGCTCAGCAATGCAGACTCACCTTTCACTGCCCCGATTTGGCACATCTGCGTGCAGGAAAATAAATTCACATTGGCCGCGTGGTAAAGAGATCTTTATAGCTGAGTTTAAGTCACTTGTAAAACTAGCTCCTGAGAGAATGTATGCTGTATCTGACTTGGAAATGCAGATTATTTTTCCTCTGCTCAGTGCTTTTAAATCACTCAAAGACAGTTAAATCCAGCAGGCCAGGAAAGCTCAGCCCTGTGTTCTCCAGTCCCACTGGAGTTAGGGTCAATGGAGTTGAGCACTGCTGACTGCTTCTGAAAATCTCATCCAAGGACCTAGTCCAAAGCAGGCTAAACACACTGGACAACTCCTCTGGACTTCTACAGACTTTGGCTCCAGCCCAGGCTACATTAGCATCCTGCGGACCAGTGTGTTTCAGCAATTTACCGCTCAACAGCTCTTAAAGTTCTCAGGCATCTGACTGAGCTAGAGTAAAACTTGTTATTTGACATGATTTTCACAGTGCCTATGGTACATCTGGGACTTGATTTTTTCCCAGTAGCAGTGACTGAACCATGCAGCTGCTTTCTACCAACTACTTAAAAGACCGATGCTGTCACTTAAAAGGAGTACCTGCAAGCACCATACACACAGGATCCTGCACTCTCACGGGCTTTACATAAGTGGAGCTCAATTTGTCCACAGAATCCAGGCAATAGGGGTAATGAGAAGTAGATATGCATTGTACCAGTCACCAAGAGCCTCATGGCTTGGCACACTTCTGTGCCTTGTGCAGCCTCATATATTAGCAAGTGACTCCTATGCAGGAGCCTGCACCTAAGCTACAGTCTGAAGGCAAATATCACACATATTAAACTACAAATAAATGTCTGACAGAACCATCAGATGGCTAACAACTTCAACCCACCAACTTCAAAAAATATTATGTAATGTATTGCAGGAAAGGAGATCCAAAGGTAGGTGTTGGTGTACACGCCAAGAAGCAACCCTTGACTAAAAAAGCAAAGGGTTTCTCCATCATAACTAGGATGAAAATTTAAAATTGTATAACGAGGAACTTAAAAAAATGGCTTTGATTATAAGAATTATTTTTTTTCTTAATTGAAAACTAGTTGTTATTGAGTAATGTTCAGAGTTCAGCACCATTTGTCACACAATTCAGGGTACAGTTTCAGAAGCTGTCAGGTCTGACTAACTGAAGGGAGGCAGAGCCTTGCCAATAGGTGCCAGTGAGGCATTAAACTGACATATTTACAAAGACTGTGAATTATACATGAGTTTCTGTATGAACCAGACGGGTTTAATGCGCTACACATTCTTCATGTATTACATTTGGGTCTCATAATACAACAAATCCATTTTACTGTTCTGTGAATTTAAGGCCAGTGAAAGCAGACTGACATCCCCAAAGAGTCATACCCTGCTCCTGAACAGAACAGCAGCTACAATTTCTTCCACAGCACTTTTACATCAGTGCATCTGATCCAGAAGGGACCAAATATCCAAAAGTACGGGGGGTTTCAATTTCCCTATTCATGCAGCCCTCAGCCACCCTTCTGAGAGGAGGGTCGTTGCCACTGACATGGGATGGGTAACCCAACTTTCTCAAGTTACGAGACCTATCTCTGTAAGGTGCTGTGGGAGGACCAACAAGACTGTCCTACACAGCTCAGCAGAGCATCCAAGGGGGGCTCTTCTGACAGAACCTCTCCCCCCATCAGGTAGCACCTCAGTTACAACCTTACATATATTTTATAATGTGTTGATACAACCTGGGGAGTACACCTATACATACCCAGCATCTAATACTACCATACTAACGTTTGACATAACCCCATCCACTCTGGCTGTATTTCTGTATCACTCTCAACACGTTCACTAACAAGACCTCTACGTTCAAAAGGCCATGCCCAACCCTGGCTTCCTGACATACCAAAATCCTTGAGTTTCTTAATGCAGAGCTTACATGCCCTCTTAGTGCATTTAATATTTAAATAAACTTTCCAAAAGGCCATGAGACTGTTCTGCCTGGATGCTGTGAAATTTCAGCTTCAGCTCAGGATACAGAACAAATGTTCCTGTAAAGCATATGCTAGTTTTTAACTGGCTGCATCTGATCATCACCCTTTTCCGCCAGCTCTCAAATACCATCAGAACATCACCCACTTGAATGGCAAGAGCTGCTGGCAGGCTTGCAATGAATAGACAGAGCTGCTCACTGAAGAGCTGAAAAAGAAAAATCACAGCTACTGTCTACCTGTGTGACACAGCTGTGATCAGCGGGCATGCCAGATCCAGCGTCATCATTGTGCAGGCTGTCTTCATACAGCGCAGCGTGAAAGCACATCACAACCCGCAGACCACCTGTAGCAGTACGGAGTGAAAACACAACCCTTTGGTAACACAGTCGTTCCAAAAGGTTCAAGAAGACACATTACAGTTTTCTCATCCGTGCTTCTGATTCACCCAGTTCTACAGTAGCGGCTGCTGACACATTCAGCATTGTCTTTGCAGGCTTTAAACGGTTTAAATCCTCTGATGGGTCATCTGACCACACACCAGAAGATAGACTGTAACCACAGCATCATGAAAGCAGTTTTTCTGCTTTTTACTACACCATTTGGACAGGACTTAACCCCTCAAATCAGTTGACAGTTTATCCAACTCCAAGTTTCTCTATCCCAATGGTCTAGCCCCCCAACCCAATTTAATGACATGCAGCTCTAAAGATTATGTGAGTCATTAGTTAACTTGAGAGTTTCATCAATCACACTGAAAAGACAGGTATGACACACCAACGCAGAAATCTCCAATAGAGGTAGATGTGAATCCAAAGAATGGGACATAGAGAATTGAAGGGAATTCATTAAGGTGTTAAAAGCTGAAGTTACCTGGAAATAATGTGACTGAAATAAGAAAGGACAATATAACCTGACTAGAAAGGTACCTCTTCCAGCACAGAGATCAATGTGAACTACAGCCTTCTGAGGAAGGCAGTAGAATCCCCATGAGGGAAAATATTTAATATTAGATGTATCACAACAATACACTGTAGAGAAAACTCTGCTCTGTGCAGGAGATTGCCTAGGTGACCTCAACAGCTTTGTCTGTCTCATATGGCTACAAACAGACCACGCAATAAGAGAGTTTGTCTGTCAGAGACAAACCCAAACCTGAATAGCTGCTTTCATGATGAATCCACAGCAGCTTATTCCAAAGATGTAAAATGACGAGTTCTTCTAGTATGCCATGATTATGCCAGCGCTCTCTCTGAATACCCTTACTTGCTTGTAATAACTGTGACTATTACAAGAAAGGGCAGTCGTGGGATCACGAATATTATTGCACATCTGTGCCAGCTAAAATATCTACCCCTACCCACATAGCACTAAATAAAACTTGGTAGAATACATTCAAGTGACAACATTAATCTGCTCTGTCTGATCACAGTATTTTCAGTAGGTTTCACTCATGGTACACTAACATTACAACTGCTGTAGCCTCAGTGCTTAGATGGTAAAGTAAGCAGTCATTTTAGACTGCGAAAAATGTCATTTTAGCATTGTTGCTGGATTAAAATCAGAGGAGGGCAGCTATGAAGAACGTAGTCAGAAGTGGAACTTGAACGGGAACATGAGGGACATGGCAACGGCCACCAACCAGTATCTTTTTTTTGTGGCCACCTCAACAGCTCCAAGCCCATGTTTCTGTGTCGAACTGCCTTGTGACAAAACATTTCAAGAAGAAACCATGTACAACACCCAGTTCTCCTACAAACACACCCCACACGAATGTCATAGCTACGGGTACAAACAAGGACAACCCTCTGCTCTCAGGCCAGGTTACGGTCAGCTGAGCTGAAACATCTCACACCAGATCCAGCATCATAAGCCTGTTATTGGATTTGCTGAATTCCTGCTGGGTGAGGTATGCTTTCTACAAGGTTACGATTCAGAAATACACTGAAGTGGGCCACAATCTACAGCTTCTGATGAAAACTGTTTTTATTTTCTGCAAGTGAGATACAGGCGGCACAAGGATGGGATGTGTTTGAGCCCGTGGGGTTTATGCACAGGTATACTTGTGCCTAGGCAGTCTTTCCCTTTTGCACTGCTTTTGCGTGCCTCAAACTTTTGAGCCTCATTGACCACTGTGTGACAAACACAGCATTAACAAGTCATAACTGAATTCATATGGGTTTCCTCTAACTGCTCCTACATCACAGTGCAAACCAGCCCAATTATATCAGTGGCCTTCCCTACTCTCCACTCTGCAAAGAGTGGTTCCTCTCCGAGGGCTAGTCAACCAGGGGAAGCAACCAAACACATTTCTGCATGTCCCAGTCCACTGGAAGGGGAAAATGCTCAGCTAGCTCATGAATAATGCACCATCTGATCATGCAACCGCAGGGACCCACTTCAAATCAGCTTGTGGTCTACAAAATTATTTTCTGTATAGTTGGCCAGTCTCTTCAGTAGGCAAATCAAAAACCTGCTTTCCAGATTCTCTCGGCTCACTTGAGGCTTTCACTTCCCTCTGCTATACATAATCCAGAAGAAAGGAGACATGATTTTCTGGTCACTCCAGTTTCACGCTGCTACTACTTGACTGACTTCAGTAGATTTACTCCTCATGTACACTGCTGTGACACAGTGAGGTTCAAAGATGGCTTAACAGCGTAGAGGGATGTACCGGCAATTCAGCAGTGAGTCAGGAGGAAATCAAGCCGCATGTAGCATCATGAATGCCTTCCAAGCAGATGGTTAAGCACGAAGTATCAAAATAAGGGCTAGAACAGCCTTTTCGGTGTTGTAGAGGTGGCATCTGCAATAGAGAACAAGCAGCACAAGAGGGACAGGATGAACTCATAGGGGGTGAAATGACAAAATATTCCTCCACCCTGTAGAAAAAAAAAAAATCTTTTTAAATACTGGCTTTCAGCCCAGAGGTTTGACCCCAGGGGATATGATGTCAGTAAGCCTGTGCAACAGCAAAGGCAAACCTTGAAATGTAATGTGAACTCCTCCTCGTAAATCTCATCTCATCGAAAATATCTCACTTGAGAAAAACTTGCATAAAAAGAAGCCAGGAGAAGAAAAACATAGCTCAAGTATACAAAGTCATGCAAACTCTCGAAATAGCCACGTTAGGAAAAGGCTCAGCTGTTCGTTGGGCCAAGTCAAGCAAGTTATGGTCACAACTCCCTTAGCTCTCCTTTTCAAGCTCAGTGTTTAGTGTGGGCTCTGAACCGGGTGAGAGATGGACAGCAATTAGTTATAACTTACAAGCAAAAGGTTCTCAACAATTTTTAATCCAAGGACCGCCAAGCTTTTCTGGAGGAGGGGGAAAAAAAAAAAAAAGGAGCTGTCATGGTCCTCCATTTGTCCCATTTGCAATCACATAAACACTAAGTTAAGCCTGAAATACTAATTTTTCTCCCTTGCAGATGGATTGCGTGCACTTACAGGAATGTATATATCTGCAGACTCTGTTATCTCACAGACCTCAGGTTGAATAACACTGCTGTACAATACAAGAAGACTATAGAATCATTAAGGTTGGAAGTGACCTCAAGGATCATCTAGTCCAACCATCCCCCCACCACCTATTACCCACTAAACCACGTCCCTAAGTACCACATCTAACCTTTCCTTAAACACCCTCAGGGATGGTGACTCCACCACCTCCCTGGGCAACCCGTTCCAATGCCCGACCACCCTTTCAGAGAAGAATTTTCTCCTCATCTCCAACCTGAACCTTCCCTGGCGCAACTTGCAGCCATTTCCCCTTGTCCTGTCACTAGTTATCTGCGAGAAGAGGCCAACCCCCAGCTCACCACAACTCCCTTTCAGGTAGTTGTAGAGGGCAATAAGGTCTGCCCTGAGCCTCCTCTTCTCCAGACTAAACAAGCCCAGTTCCTTCAGCCGCTCCTCATAAGACCTGTGCTCCAGCCCCTTCACCAGTTTCGTTGCCCTTCTCTGGACACGCTCCAGGGCCTCGATGTCTTTCTTGTGGTGAGGGGCCCAAAACTGGACACAGTACTCGAGGTGCGGCCTCACCAGGGCTGAGTACAGGGGGACGATCACCTCCCTGCTCCTGCTGGCTACACTATTCCTGATACAGGCCAGGATGCCGTTGGCCTTCTTGGCCACCTGGGCACACTGCCGGCTCATGTCCAGGCGAGCATCAATCAGCACTCCCAGGTCCTTTTCCTCTACACAGCTTTCCAGCCACCCCGCTCCCAGCCTGTAGCGCTGCCTGGGGTTGTTGTGGCCAAAGTGCAGGACCCGGCACTTTGCCACATTAAACCTCATCCCGTTGGCCTCTGCCCAGCGATCCAACCTGTCCAGGTCCCCCTGCAGAGCCATCCTACCCTCCGGCAGATCGACACTTCCCGCCAGCTTGGTGTCGTCTGGAAACTTACTGAGGGTGCACTCAATTCCCTCATCCAAATCATCCACAAAGATGTTGAAGAGGATGGGCCCCAGCACCAACCCCTGGGGAACACCACTCACAACCGGTCGCCAGTTGGATTTGACTCCATTCACCACCACTCTCTGGGCCTGGCCATCCAGCCAATTATGAACCCAGCGAAGAGTGTACCTGTCCAGACCATGGGCTGCCAGCTTCTCCAGGAGAATGCTGTGGGAGACCGTGTATACCTTTAACCCTTCTTCAGATGAAGCATCACTCACATCCTCACAGCTGTGTTTCTGTTGCTATTTTTTGGTTCAAGCCATACCCTTTAAATCACAGAGCCCAAATATTGCCCCAGGAAAATAGAAAGCAGAGGATTTGTGTTATGTTTATTATCAGTCTCCAGGGTGGGAATACAAGAGCTTCAACAAGGATTCATTAGGACCTAAACATCCTCCTTCCTGCCCTCTCCTCCCCCTCCAGACACAAAGCCCTGCTCATGTAGCCAAGGAATAATCTTAAGCCTTGCCTGACCCAGAAGAAACAACACTGAGCAGACAAAGAGGCACTTAGTTTGCTCTCCCTCTCTACCTGGGCCTGGCAGAGCCACAGATCACTCCAAAGGCGCCCACATGCAATTTGTTGCCCGCAAGCCACTGGCTGGGGACTCCTGGGACTGCATCCTATGCATGCATTAGGAAAGTTCAACCTGCATGTCAACAGCAAAGGCGGCTGCAGGGATGCAGTTAACAGCATCTTTTTACCACCGCGGCATTTAGCTCTGCTCAGACAGGACAACAAATAAGTTTGTGCCCACCTAACCGTAATGCCTGCTGCACAACTGAAATACACTGCAGGTGAACTGCTGCCAAAGCCAGACAGCATCGTAGCGCAAGTTGGGTTAATACATACCTATTCTGTTAGCAATGGCCTGTAAGGGTTGGGTAGCATCTGTAAAACAAGGCAGATGGCAGGGTAGCAAGACCAAGCTGAGTGTAGCAACCAAGAGCAAGCCCTGACAGATCTCTGACCAGCACCATCCCCTTCCCAGAGCACAGGAAGAAAGCTTTGTCCTGGAGGCCCTCCCCAAAAACAAAGTCCAGATTTTTAAACAGACTTTTACACATTATCTACACACAGGTTGAATTTGAGCTAAGTGACACCCATTGGCTGTCTACAGTGCGTTTCAGCAACCAGCTTGGGAAGATGACAGCTCACATACTTGAAGCTATGTGAGGTTGTGCCACATGCAGACACATCAGAGGTCACTTCAACCAGACCTTACTGTGTTTGGCAAAACTTCTGAAGTTACTCAACAAGGCTCTTATCAAACAGCTCATGGCTTATTGATGCTGAAACAACTACTCACCACCTCTGTTTAATAAACGAAAACCTATAACTGCACTTAATTTATCCTTGCCTTCCTTTTCTTCTAACTTTCCATTCTTCACCAGCACAGTGATGTTCTCAGTAAGCTGCTGCATTCGGTGCCCAATGCATTTTCTGCCTGACGAGAATATGGCAAGGTAACTCAGTGAGGAGTCAGCGGTGCCAGGCAGGTTGCTATACTTCACTGCTCAGAGTCTTGAACCATGAAGTTCACCTCCACAGGGAGAGTGTCTTGACAGCATCTTTTTCTGGAAAATTCAAGCTAGCTTGAAGAAAAGACAGTAAAGGGAACGTGCTTCTTTGTTTAACCTTTTTCATCACTAAAGTGTATAGCTAGCACTTTCACTTCCAAGCAGAGTTCATTAATTCACTGCATCTTACTGTTGGAGATGTTACAGCTCCCACTGAAGTCAATGATGTCTTTTCCCTCAGCATCCCTCCCGGCTCACCCTTTCCCAGTGCAACACAAACCTTACTCCAGGACCTGCCTCAGCCCTCTCCTCCCAGCGGCTGCTCACTGCCAGGGATCTCCCCCGCCCCCACGACAGCCCTCGCAGCACATCCGGGGCAACTGCTGCCCAGTCCTTTCCAGGGAAGCAGCCCACAGCCCGGCAGCAGGAGGGAGATGGGCAATGCAGCCCACGGCTTGCAAAAGTGGGCAGGGTGTCTGAGAGTCACAACCACCCAGCTACACCCTCTTTCCCCTTCTGTTTTGTTTTTCAAGCCCAGTCACAGCAGCACAGCCTGCTGCGTTACACACTCGCTCCCTCCCACTTTGGCTGTTTCCCATCCTCTCCCCTCCCCTGCCAGCCTTTATTCAGCTGGTTTCCTCAGGCCAAATTTGTCAGCGTCACAGGTGCTTTTCCACTTTCCGTATTCATCTATTTTTCCCATTACTAACAAGGGAGGTGTCTCACACTCAGGTCCCCAAGAGCAGTCCCTCTCCGCTTATCATTTCACTGAAACACATCCTCCCCTTCCAGCAGAATGTTTTCTGGTGGGTTTTCAGAGCCAAGAAATACCAAAGAATTCTACGCTTTTTTTTCAACACAAGGCTTCACACAAAGCTGGGCACGGCTTGCCATGCTGCGTTTACATTCAAGGAACCTGCAGTGAGCATCTGGGTCCTGCAAGGCAGAGCAGAAGGAAGACTTGGTGGTTTCTACCCCTAATCCAAGATTTGAACCACGCAACAGCCCACACTGCTCCTCCTCTCCTAAGTCCCTTTTTTTGGCACTGCTTCCAAATGAAGGTAACGAGCCAAACATGAGCCACCCAACGTAAGAAAATCAGCCACGCAGAAAGCAATACAATATTCTCCAATCTGCCTAAAGCTTGCTGCTGTGCAGACGGCAGCGGCAGCATGGCACAGCTACGCCACGCTGCACACTTCCATCACAAATTCCACTTGCTTTATCCAGCTCCCAGTACTTATAGCTCAACCATAAGAACTGCTCCAAGATGAAACCTGTCAACAAGGGCAACAGCCATAAAGCAAAGACTACACAACAAAAAAAAAATTATGTTAAACACCAAAAACTTGGTCTGTCCACTTTTTTCAAACTCATGGAAGTGCCAAGACAATGCAAGCAAATGGCTTTCCATTTCTTGTAATGCTGCGTTCTGAAGACCACTTTCTTTGGGAATTTAGGACAAAACAGTAACTGCTGGACAGAAAACAACTTCAAACAGCTGACCTTCTGCCAGCAGCAAATCAGAAGGCTTTCAAGTCTTCAGGGTTTAGGTATGTGGAAGTTCATTTAGGGTCATGGCTGGGAGCCCTGACATACTCCTAATACTGATCAAACTCTTCTGGGCCAAATTAGAAGATTTTGGATGAGTACAGAGACAGCAAATTCTTTGGGGCTGCGGATCTTTTAGCACTTGACCTTGAAAGTAAATCTGCTCGAACGTTCTCAGGTGCCTCCCACCAAGTAAGTCACTTCTGCACTGATGGCTAATGAACCACCTGCCTACAGGGCCACTGCTTTTCACCAGAGAGGGGGATGACATTCTTCCCACACTTCACACACAACTCCCACTGCTGTACTAAGGCAGTCTGCAAGGACAACAACGTGCAACACGCCCAAGCGGAGGGCTGGCAAGACTTTAAGACACATCCACCTCCCCCCCCTCCTCTAATCCAAATGACATCTCACTTTCTGAAAGAGCCCTGCATCCTAACACTGCCTTCAATCATTCACCACTGTTGATGTGCTCCAAATCAACGGGCTCCAACATCCACAGCTATCAGTGGCATTGAGAGTTTTCTGTTACTGTAAAGCATCTCAGGGGAGATGTGAAAAAGCCCAGGAGAAAAGGATTTTTCACAGCTGTGTTAAGGGCTGCTGGATCTGTAAAACTGGGAACCAGAGATGCATGGACTCCTGTCCCCAGCTGCCTAAAGTGTTATCCACCTCTGTGGGTAACTTAATCCCAAAGAGGAATGAAGACAACCAACTGCATATTTTTGTGAGGAAAGGGTTTGAGTTGCACAAGCACACAGGGAGATACCCTCATGAGCACAAAAGATTAAATTCTACTAGGAAATCTAGAGGTAAATCTCAGAGTACTCCACACAGGTCTTTTCTGGCTTGCACATCTAAAAAGCAACAGGCCAGTTTAAAGTAGTTTAATCCTACAAAAATGGACACTTGACTATAAATACCTTGTTTTGACTCAGGGCCCTGAATTTCCACTATTTTCCATCCCATGAAGCAATTCACAGTTGCTTGAACATTCAAAAGAAGAACCACCAAGACTGACAACTCATGGCATTTTGAATTAATTATTCTCCAGTTCCTTTAAATAAAGCATGTAAAGCATATTGTTCCCCACATCGTCTGTGCTATTTTAATTAATATCCTAACTACTGTCCACATCAATCCATCTCTCAGTCTTGTAATTACAGGTTTAGAGACTGGGCCAGCACAGCTGCATTAAATCAGAACGGAGGCTCACAGTGCACATTTCTCTAATCACAGCTACACACTATCTTAGGCTGAAGCTAATTTTCTGGCTTCTTTCTCTGTGGCCCTTCCCTCCCCCAAGAAATTACACCCACTGTTTGCTCCAAGTAAATTGAAGTAGCACAATTACCCACACTTTTAATTTCTCTAATATTATAGTTTCAGGTCCTAACAGTCTTTACAGATGTCAGGCAAGCCTGTGAGTAAAAGAATAGAGAAAGACTGAAAGGAGAGACTGAAAAGGTAGTCTTCTTACTAGAGATATGTGGTCCATGAGCAATACTCAATTGCAAATTCATGTATTTGTTTGCCGACAGGACTTGAAGAATACAATACTCTCGGGTTTTCCTGCATTAACAGTTGGAGCAACTTCACAAGCCTATTGCCGCAGCTCCAGCCCATCCAAAGTTTGTTCTAGAGATTTTTGATACACAGATGAAGAACATATGCATATTTTTACACTCATTACAATCATGAGAGCATAATCCATATGACCTGCATGGTTCATACACTCAAGAGTTCCCAGCTGTAAGCACCACATAATCCACACAGAATTTAGGCCGTCACACTTAGAACAGACTGACAGTTATAAAAACCTAGAAATAATCCTCCATCCTTGCCCTGGTCCTGAGCTGCAGTGCAAACATCTGACACTTGTGACCACGAAACTTTATCAGCATGGTAGTCATCCTATCTGCTAGGATGACTCTGAAAACACGTAGTACTCTCAAATAGAGGGCCAAAGCCATGTCCAAGCAGTGCCTTGGTAAAATATGTATTCTTTAGGAGTAAAAAACCCAGTTTCTTATACTTCAGTGCTATTAAATTAACCTTAGAGAAGAGATATCTGTGCTGTTAATTCTTTGATGTGTCCTTTCCAGTGAAAGAGTAATTCCTCCCCAAAGTGAGCAAAGGCCTCAAAATCTACTCCTTGTTCATTACACCAAAGAGCTCACAAGGCCAGTCAATATCACACTTGTTGCATTACATTTAAAACTCTCCAAGAGAGCCTTTAACAATTTGCCAAAATCCAATTTAGCGGTTGGAGCATCACCCCATGATTTCCTTTTGAGCACCACACAAAGGAAGTGTTTTCAAACAGCCCGCCCATTTACAGGCTCGGTGAAACACACTGATATGCAGATGTGGGCAGAAAGGGAAAGACATCACACGTGGCCCCGCACAGTACAATTCCATACAGCGCAAATTCCCTGTAAGCATGATTATGCCGAGATGGTACGTGAGAGCTCCAGCAACTACCAGCACTCTAGACGCTTTCGCCCAGATGATTCTGCCCGATGCAGGAGGCCCTAGGGGCTGGAAAAAAATGCCCAGACCTGAAAATTAAGTATCTTTTTACATTTAAGCAACTCCTAACACCAGCTGCAAATCTGAACTTTCTAACATCAGCTTAAGCTGGTGCTGAAGGTTGTATCTGCAACCAACATTACAGGTGTGTGTGCTGTTGTCCATTTTCCAAAAGGCAGTAGCTCCAGCCCTGCCCGTTTGCTAAAGAAAAGAGCTTCCCTGTGTGCAGAGGGCCATAACATGTACTAAAGGGAAACTCCACACTTCCTTCAAAATAAACACACAAGTCTCCCAGCTGCTGAGCCATCACTGCTCATAGCAAGCTGGCTTAATACCATTTTTTTTGTACCATCTGTTAAATAAAGCTCCAATACTGGAAAGATGATTACTGGCATTAATAACCCACAAAATATTCAGTGCCAGATAACCACCTCAAACTCGACACAGACACAGATCACTCAATCCGAGCCACGAATCCTCCCTGCATGAGGGAGTCCCTCCACAGTCCTTGCAATTCCTTCACAAGCTGCCCCGTACACGTTAAAAGGGGGCACCAACAAGGGTGTAGAGGGTTTTTTCAACTGAGAATCATGTTTCCCTGCATTGTCCCACTCCTCTCTTCCCACCCTGGTTTTAGACGATACAACCATCCAGGGAAAAGCCCCGACCAGAGTTGGTCCTCTTCCTACAGCTCACAGGCCCTTGTCATGATCACCATCCACTCAACAGCATTCAGCCACAGCGGGTCCCGCAGTGGAAGGGGAGAGCAGGCAGAGGACCCAGCTTCTGTCCCCATTGCCAATTTCCCACACAAACTTCAAGTCTGAGTCACCCTGACCTCCCTCATCCCCAATCTATAGTTATGGGAATCCTGAAAGATGAAACCAGCTTCAGGGAGGCAGGTAAGTGCAATCTGCTTAAAATTACACCATCTATATTACAGAGAAGGAAATCCTCAAACTTATTCTCACCATGCCACTCTTGCTTAGAGCAGATAAGCACCTCATCAAAACCACACCAAAGGTATAACGCAACAATTTTGTCTGCCTCTCCACACAGAGATGGCCACAGGTGTGCTGCACATCAGGCTTTGTGAAGGATCACCTTCGCCTCTGTGAATAAATCTGTAATTTCAAACGATGACAGCCACAGTAACAACACAATTAAATTTATACGAAGAGCTGCGAGAGAGCACTATAGTCAAAGGCATAAGTAAGTCTGCTCACTAACACTGAATCTCACAAGTAGCCAGAGCAGCATTTAGGAGATAGAAGTGAGATGGCTTGTGAATATAGACTTTCCTCATTTCAGGCATAGGATGTGTCAAAGTATTTTTTCATAATGGCTAAGACTATGGAGTCCAGTAAAAATTATAGCCAGAATTACATTTCAGGTCCACAGCGCTCTCAAGGTCTCACGCCAACAGTCATAGACCATGTCCAAATGTACTGTGGCTAGCTTAGCAAAGATGTCCCCCTGACAAACTGAGCATCTCATGCCACAGATTAAGTAGAATTCTTCAGCAACATGAATAACGAGTCCCACCTGCTAACCAAGGATACAAAATTGAGGACTTCTTTTCATGTTATGTGATTAACGCTGTATCCACAAACTAGTCGCAGGGAGTGCTGCTTAGCGCTCTGCCGGAGAAACAAGTCTTTATCAGGGCATCTCACACTGTTAAACCACGAAGCATCTTTCACAACACTAAATTGTCAAGTTCCTTCAAAGCAAGCAGCAAGTCACAAGAGTTCTGCAAGCTCTGTCACGCTTCTTCAGTGATAAACTTTCACAGGCTGTGGCTAACATTTCTAGGCACCTCTCCTCCAAATACTTTGCATCTTAATTTTCATTCCTGCAGACACACTGCCGTAACATGTTATCGAAGCACAACTGTATCGAGCTGTGGAATTGCACAGATGTAGCTATATCTTTGGATTTTTCTGATGAACAGGTACAAAAGCAGTTTGCAAGCAAATTCCGAATTACATTAATTTTTGCACCTGACAAATATTCCCTGTAAGAAATTAGGGATTTTGTCTTCAAGCAGTCTACTGAAGTAAGCAAAGGTTTGCAGAACCATGTCCTGAGACTCCCACCAATCATTTCCTAAATTGACAGAGATGCCTTTGCCAAGAGGACACAGACCTGCAAGGCCAGGATCCCCTCTCTGCAGCGGGGGAAGTTTTTCTTTTGGGCCACAATGTGTTCTCTGTAACATCACCATGAATTTCAACCATTTCCTTTGATCCAGTAGAGCTTTACTTGAATTTACAGTGGAGCAAGCAGGATCAGAATCCAAGCTTTTACAGGCATCATTCTGGAATTTATTTTAACACACACACGCTTGGCTACAACCGTTCCAGATGTTCTCAGAGCTATTCTCTCCCCCCTTTCCTATCCCCACATGAAACAGTAACAGTTGCATTGTCTTTTATGGGCTGAGGAAGTGAAGGAAGGGGAGGGACTTCCAGGAATTTTTAATTTACATATTTTTCAACCTTAATGTTGTTGGGTATTTTTTTTTAATTTTTATTTCATATATGCACCCATACAGAACTTTATATAATGCATAAGTATAGCCGCCAAGAAAAAGAATTCTGAGCGCCCAGCCTAGCCTTCGCTTTCACATTTTTAAGCCACGGAACTCCAGGTCAGAAAGGATAGCTACTATTTTATAGATCTCTCTCCTTACTTGACTTTATTTGGATTTTGAAAAGCTCTCTATCTTAAGGCTTCTAATTAGCCATGTGAAGCCCAGTACCCTAGAAACAGTATTTAATTCAACCATGACCTCCCTTCTGGGCATTTCCTGGCAAAAAATGTCCAGATGGAAGAGCTGAAGACTGCCAAACATTCACTGCAAGGAAGTGCCAAGACAAGGGTCTTTATTGCTGATAAAAGCCATGGAAACATCAGAATGCATAACAAAGTTGCTACCTTTTTTTCACTCCCATCTGCTTCACTAAAGCTGTGACTACTGCTGTGATGGAATTGAAGGCACCAGTTCTCACCCTGAGGTCAAACTCTGGCACAGTAGCAAATGATGAAAGTAATTTCACTCCCTGTGTTAAATCATTATCTTTATTCTTATATTACTACCAAGTTCCTTACACCGTGTTCCCATTTTCTGTGCTCTTCACCATGCTCATAATTAGGACTTAGGCCTGATAAATAACTTTCATCGTTAGCCCTAGCTGTGCTAAAACAATGGTTGCTATAATCCCTTTCCAAAGGAGAAGGGGTAAGGAGGAGGATGAGGGGGTACATCTCATCCTCCATAACTCCCTAAAACCCCTGTTACCTAGCGGGTCAGATCGCAGACCTGCACATTAATAAAGATCTGGTGCTTACGCTACCCTGGATGCCAGTTCCACCATCTGGAAGTGCAGCTATAAGAGGTACCAGCGGTGCTCAAGGGTAATTACCCTTACACTTGCCAGGTGCATGAGTCTTGTTCGACATCGGTGTTCAGCAGCGCAGCGAGGCCCGGCCTCCTCTGCTCTTCACCAGCACGTTTTTGGCATAGCCAGCTCCTGAACACACACAGAACAACTCTTCACACCCTTTGGGGACCTTTGCTCAGGCCTCTAAATCCAGTGGCCCAAAAGCCAGATTGGATTCCTCCCAGCGTCCACAGCAATAAACCACCTAAATTTATATATCAACCAGCTTTATACAGATTACAGCTGTACCAGTACATCCAGAGCGGGACCACACTGGTAACACAGACACATTTACACCAGCTGAAAGCTCTAAATGTATATGCAACAGCCAATTTGTGCCGGCACAAGAGCAGGAATAACCTGTACCAAATACAGACGCCATCACGGCGGCAGAACAGCATTCACGCCAGGAGTCACACCAGCTGGACTTCTAACGGCCATGCACCAATTATTACATTAACGAAATCATACCCCTTGCAGTCATAATTACACTGGTACAAAAATCTATGTGCAGACCAGGCCTTAAATCAATTTAGAGAACCTACAAAAGGGACTGTTCCTGTTTAATTACACAGTCATTTAAATCAATTCGTTTAAATCAAGACTTAAGGCCTGAAATCATTTTGTTGTAAGGAATGTAGTTTTGTTACCTGCATGCACGCTGACCTTGTAAATTAAGTCCCTGACTTTGATAGCTCACTCTCATGAACTGAGAGCTTATTATGTGAATAACAAACAAAAAGCACTAGGCTAAATGGTTCTGCTTTGGCAGTTTGAGGAAACCAGAACAATTCGTAGCAACTCCGGATAACGCTGTGGCAAACTGATATTAACAGCGAAGGGTGTTGTTGCATCGCAGCAGCCTGTGAAAAACACCGAACTTGGCCCTCCTAGAAATTTAACTATTTTCATCCTCGGTGCTTTGCCACCACTCTTGCTAAATGGCCAAGATCTACTGAGCGTACAAAGAAAAAGACAGTAAGTCGCAATATGCTTCAACACTATTTACCTAGTTCTCAAGCAAAAGCAGACAGAACAATGTATTTAACACTTCCAGAGTTTTTTAACCTGTCTCCATCAGGGGCTGCGGTCAACTATCCATGCCTGGAGTCATACAGCAAATCTCTGTCATGTAGCATCAATCTCGGGTATGAGAGTGTTTTTACAAAGGAAAAAAAAAAAAAACAAGACAGAGAAAAGAGGCAAGAGTGGGAAGGTTGAAAAGCTACTGATTTGCCCACCATTTTTCCTTTCTCCACATTTATCTACACATTCTTCCTTAATTCCCCTATTTAATATTCTTCCAAAACCTGGAACAACAGAAGCAGGATGCAAGTCTTCCTTTACCTACACTACTGAGCACTCAGCAACACAAGTCCCCAAAAAGGAGCAACAAAACAGAAAGTCACGGAGGGGAGGTTCGTTGAAGAGAGATCAGACAGCTCAGCACCACAGCAGCCATCACGGTGGCCACTGCCTGTCAGAATGAAGGGACAAAGCTATGCAAGAAAGAATAATAATAATAAAAGGTCTCGTTTCTGCTGTTTCCCATGTTATAGGGATGCAATGATTTACTCCAGAAGTTAAATAATCACAATATTTAGCCTGGGCACAGCTCTAACAGTATAAACACACCTTTTATCAGGACAGTTTCTCATGGAAGAAAGCTATGCTACACGTTTTCTGTTTGTATAACAGCACCTACGGCACAGTTGTGCCATTTAAAAAAAAATAAAGTTGCACAAGATGTTATGTACGTGATACCCACCAACTGCAAGAAGCAAGCTGAAATACAAGCAAGAGAAATACAAAAGGTGAGATCCTCACTAGCACAGCCATGAGGCTAGACATGCATGTCTACACCTTTAGCAGTGATGTCCACTTTGCTCACAGGAAATTATTTTACTATTTCCAGCCCTTTCCCAGTTAATACCACATTAGACAAATTATCAGCCATGCCCGAAGCCACACCTAAGAGCTACATCCCTCTTTCAGCCATTCTCAGCACCAAATCAAGACATTATGGTATTACTAACACTAGTGCGTCGCTGTTGACACTGACAAGGGTTGCCTGGGAGGACCTATGCTGGAAATAGCACTACTGTGCACTAGTCTTTGCACAGCTGGACTCAAGAGATCCAGCCCATCCTGCTTCAGCTGCCCACGACAGTCTGGAGACACCAACACAGCAGCTTGTCTTTGGCCACGCACTCCATTTTAAAACAGTACAGAAGACCCAACACAAACTGACCCAAGTGAATACAGAATCAGTGGCAGTCTTCATGCCTAACATGGTTTCATCAACCACTTCAATAACACTTGGCTGTTCCTCAATCTAGGCAAATTTCAGTGCACCATCACAGCACAAACTCAGTGCATCAGCATCCCAAGTCTGGTCTATATTGGGCTCTCAACCTACTCTACCACCATAACAACAAAACTAGTGGCTACCTTCAGGCAGAAGAGGACAATTGGGAAAAATAAAAACACATCTTTGATTTGAAGGCAGAAAGGAAACCATGAGAGAGTATGGTTGTCTTTATTTTTACTTGTTTTTTAGACAGTACATGAACAATGCTCTTTACCTTAACTGTCTCAAAGGCCCAATCCCACGGTATCTCTGTAGGAGTTTTACAGGAGTAACACGGGAATTAAAGGTCTGTAGTACTGAGAGAAAAAGGTCGATGGAAGAGGTAGGTACCATTTTCTGTAGTATAACATTGCTCAAGTAGGAATACAACTTGCAGCCAACTGTCAGCAAGCTCTTTGGACTGACTTTCTAATATGCGCAAAAAAGGCATCATAGTCTTTGCTAGCTCTGCCGATTAAAGACAGACAGCACTTCATCTGACTTTCTTTTGCAATAAGATGAACATAATTCACATTTAATATGCTGCAAAGTCATCTGCTTTTCAAGTACAAGAGCGTGTTCTGCTGAAAGTCACTGCTGTTAGGTCAAATTTAAACTCAAAATATTGCACGACAGATATTACTTTGCTATTAATAATAAATAATGAAAATAATGTTTTCCCTTAATAGAGCATCTCATCCCAAAGGATCCGAACCACTTTACAAACTCTGGACTAAATTCTATCCACTGCTACAACCCTGTAACCTCTACCTGATTTGCGTGAATGCAAAGGAATGTAGAAATTAATTAGAGATTGCATCAGATCTGTGAATTACTCCACTGTAGCTGACGTTCCTCCCACTTCAGGGGTAGATCCAGCAATAACATTGCCAGCGCTTTAACAAGGAGTTCTCAAAAACACACACCAGACAGTGGGCCTGTACTGCATGCCTGTGTGATGCCAGTGCTTCTTGGGAAGGGGTGGGAAGGTAAGGATCCGAGCAGTACTGTTGATGTTCCTCTCTAAAGATGCTCCCTCATGACCACAATCAAGTATAAAAGAAGCACCGGTCAGCAAACAAATTTAAGTGCTCCTTAAGAGGAACAACTTCTGGAGGACTGAGAAAGCCATACTCTGTATAGTCCCCAGGCAGGACGAACTCCTATCATGTGCTACTACAAATTTAAACATTTAAAAAAAGTAATACTATGCAGACATGCCTGCGAACACGTGCAGTGAATATTCAGCACACAGCTCAGTGTTCCTGTCCTTAACTTAAGATGAAAGATTAAGCAAAACCACTGCAAATAACACCTCCAGAGACATGTTTTAAAAACATGTGGTACATGATTCTTCCCAAAAGTAAAACATTTGCTCTCCAGAAACACTCGTGTGAACCTCAGGAATAAGGTCTCTTCAGCAGCATTGACTTGACTCAAGCATCAACAGGACCAGGCACATGGAAACATCTGTGCCTTCCCCTTCAAATGGGGACGAAATGTCATCAAGGGCTTCTCAGCACCACCTGCAGTAAATCATTTCACCTGATGTGGCAGCTGTTTTGTCACACAGGGCAACCGTTTCAGTCAGGATCTGAAGAATGTCATATTTAATTGAAGAAAGGGGAGGGATTACACTCTGAGAAGTCATGCATTGACGGTTCTGAACTAGGTGGAGGGTCATATCACATTTTCTGCACCTGGAACTCTCATGATGCTGAGCAGAGACAGGCATTCTGGTGACACATTTTCTCCCTGTCCACAAACAGATCTCCCCTCCCATGCCCAGTCAGGCTTGGGATAGAATAGAGAAAATAGAGAAAGCAGACCACTTCTAGCAAACATGCTACATTTTTCAGCTCAGTGAGAAGGTAAAACGCCCTTATTCAACACTAGGACTGTTTTCTATGTTTACCCAAACATTCAACCATTGATCCTTCTTGACCACCAAGCAGCAAATCAGGACATTAGTTCTGCATTATGCAAGTACCCAGCAGCCACAGCTACAGGGAATGAGTACAAACACCAAATAAACACAAGAGCGGGATGGACCGGAGGCAGGAAAGAGAAAGAGTCGATCAGCCCTGTTTTGTAGAAGCAAACAGGGAATCTGATTCCTTTCACACAGAGGTGACAGAGACCAGCAGTGTATAAATGTCACAGGTTTTATTCATGCTTTCAGTCATCATCTAAACCAGCCTCTTGGTCTGTTCCAGAGACTTGCCCAACATTGCTCTAGCTCCTAAGAAAACTGCCGTACTGAGTCAGACCCAGCTCAGAATCCTACTTCTAGCAGAGATGAGCCGCAGAAGCTTAGAGGAAAAGTTTAAAGGCAAGTTTAAAGCCATATTTCTCCCCTTTTCTCAACACCTCCCCCCCAACTTCCAGGAAGCCACAGTTTGGGGACTTCCTCAGCTGGGGCGCGTATTCACACATTTGTGTTTTAATAGCAGTTGGCCAGCCACCGTGCCAAAACTACATTTAAAGCAGCGATATATCTACATGTCAGCCGTACCGGTGAAGACAAAGCTGCCAAATTTTTTCCCACTGCATGGTCCGAGTTAAACGCAGCTGCAGGGACACCTGTTTCCCCCCACCTTCGCCTCCGGAGTCCGCATCAGAAATAGGCCAGAATGGATTTAACGCGCTGCAAATTCACTAACACAGCTCTAGACGGGTGATGGAAACACCGCCAACTCTTCGCTTCCCCAAGCTTTTACTTTTTAATAATGAAACCTCCCCAAATGAAAACACAGCGTTGGGCAACAAGCCAATTTAAAATAAAACACATGTACGAACCAAAAGTTGGTCCCTGTCTCTTCCCAGGCCAGGTATGCCTCCCCTCATGTGGAAGCCAGTCTGGGTGTATTAACAAATAATCCAGGTCTTTCTCAACCTTTACTGCTGCAATGCAAGACATCATGTTTAGTCCTCCTGAAGCCTCCACCTACGAGCAAAACCCGTGGTATCCCTGCCTATGTCCTATCACTAGCTGCCACATAATGCTTCTTGCATGCAACCTCAGGAGGAAAAAACCTCCAGAAAATAAGTTGAAAAAAAGAGGAGGGATAAAACCCACATTCTTTCCTTACCATACTAAGGAATGTTTTTCCAGGTTCTGCTTTCCGCTGTCTATACAACACTATTACTGCTGCTTACCAGAAGATTTTGAAACCTCTACTCAACGAATGTGATTGCACTCTCCCCTCAAAACAGAAAATCTAGTGTTTAAAGCAAAATAATCTCTCCCTAGCACAGCAGTTCCCAAGCCACGAAGCACAAGCAGGACCAGGAGAAGGAGCTGGCAGCAGGGAGGTAATCCTCTCGGCAGTTTGGGAACCACTGCTCTTGCCCCCTTGCACCTGTATGAACACCCAAGAACTTTCATTGTCACAGATCCAACGCTTGAATTAAAAAAAAAAAATTAACTGTGAAATAACTGGGGGAAGAGTTATTTACAGCCCAAGAGATATTTCTGTAAATAATAATC
Organism: Psophia crepitans; assembly: GCA_013399095.1. Lineage (NCBI taxonomy): Eukaryota > Metazoa > Chordata > Aves > Gruiformes > Psophiidae > Psophia > Psophia crepitans. The sequence goes on along the minus strand of VWZZ01005312.1, from coordinate 895,436 downwards.
CTTTAAGTAACACACTGAAAAAAAAAATCATGTTACACATTATCACCTTGTAACATGTTTAATCCCCACTTAATGACCATGCCGTGCATTTTCACACACATCTTACTAGCACTGCAACGTGCAAATAACACTGCAGAATGAGAGGAAACCAAGTTAACTAGAAGTGAAAGGGAACGGAGAATGGTACAGTAGTAATGAATAGGGAGAAAACACCTTTTTGTTTTTCCTCCCAGTCTGCTGCTAGCAGATTGCATCAGCAAGTTATCGGTAACATCTCAGCTACACCAACTGTCAGCATCATTCACAAAATTCAGCACGTGCTCAGGAACAGATTTTTTTTTTTCTTCTTTAGCTACAAATATTCGGAGGAGAACAAAACAGGGTATTACTTCAAGCCCTCCAGGGGAGGGGAAAAAAAACACAATTAAAAAAACCACACCAACTGCATTTATTATTTCAGAAATTTTATTCTTGTACTAGATGCCTCACATCTGCCTGAAATCTCATGGGACTTTACCTCTAAGGGCAGAGGCAAGCCGGGGCACCTCCACGAGCAACACCTGCAGGAAAGAGTGTCACAGGAAGTCTGACACAATTGTACCAAACAAATGTGTGTCGGATGTGAAACCTTACTACCTTGATACTGTCTTTTAGCTACATTGTGTGTGATACGTATTTCTACATTACAAACCCATTCGCACATCATTCCGGCAAGCAAGGCTTCTACTGCAAGTGCTGGATCTTGGGGGAAAAAAATATACTGAAAAAGACGAGCAAACGCTCCGACTCAAAAACAAGCAATTCCAAGTCCAGAAAGCAACACTGAGCAAGGCTTCCAGACAGATGCCTACACTGTACTTAGGGTTTCTAGGTACTGCCATAATTCCCTTAATTGCCTTATTTTAAAGGTTGAAAACACTTCGCTGGCTGCGATATTAGCCACGTTTGAATAGTAACTAGTTCTAACGAGTAGACTAGTAGCAACGAAACGCCACGACATGCCAGGCACGTTTCTGAGGCTGAAAGCGATAGCCATCAGCCTGCATAGCTGCGGCCCCCGAGCCAAGTCAGCCGCTCTGGCTTGTTAACCTGCAACAGCGATGACCACAGCATCTCCCCCTGTGACTTCTACCTCTTCCCACCTATATTTGTAGGGACAAATTAAGACTTCCTTACTCCAGAGGGTACTCCCACTAAAAAAAAAAAATAAATAAAAATCCATCAGAACACAGGCGTTTGAGGGCCAGAGATGAGGAAGCTGAAAGAGCAAAGCCCAGACTCACGCTCGCACAAGAGCAAGCGAGATGCGGCCCATTTTTGCACGCCCGAAACCAGAGCAGCTTACAACAGTGCATGCCTACTTTGCCAGTCCCTCCTTCCCTTTGTACGTGAGCTTAATTAAGCCTCGGGTGTAAAAACGTTTCCTTTGCTGTCACCGCTTCCTGCCTCCCTCTCTGGTTTGCAGCCGGGGGCCGAGCCGGCAGCCCCCAGCCCCCCGGCTGCCCCGCAACGCGGGAGCCATGCTCGGCTCCCCGCTGCCCCGCCGGGCACGTACGGAAACCGCCGGCCAAACGCTAGCAGCGCGATTATTTTCTCCTTTTCACCCTTTCTCCTTTTTACCGCGACACGGGTGACACCTGCTCCCTCCTCCCACTCCCTCCTCCGCTGCGCGGGCTGGGTATCAGGCACGGCCCTGCCCAGGCTTGCCCGAGCATCCCGGAGGGGCGGGTGCCTGCTGCCAGGGACCACACCGGCGGGGACCGGCCGGGGACTCGGGATGTCACACCGGGCTGCCGCAGCGCGGTCCCCCCGCCGCCCCTCAGCCTGCTACGGCGGGGAGCGCCGGGCACCCGCGGCTCGGCCAGTCCCTCTCTAAATGAACGGGGAAGGGGAGGGAAAGAGAAAGAGAGAAAAACCAAAGCAGAGGGAAAACTCCGCAATGAGGGGGGGGGTGTCATTTCGTTCGGTCCGAGGCGAGCGCGAAGCTCCGGACAAGCCCGGAGCGGGGTCGTGTGTCGTGTCCGTCCCACCCCCCG
>VWZZ01005312.1:868011-892621 GCA_013399095.1 Psophia crepitans | reverse complement strand
CGCCTCGGCCGCCGGCCGCCCGGTGTGTTGCGGGCTGGGGTGGGGGGCGGCTCCCGCGGCAGCCGGCACCCCGCGGGTGCTGTCCGAGGGCCCGCGGGGTTTTCCCGCCCGCCTGGCGGCTCGGTTTCAGGGTACCTGCCCCCAGCGCCGCCGGGCACGGGAGAACACCCGCCCCTTCCCCCACGGGAGGGCGGCGGTGGGGCCGTGGTGATGGGGAACCGTGGGGGTCACGCTTGGTAAAGGCGTGGGAGAGCTCGAGAGCCGCAGCGGCAAACTGGTCGGAGCTGGTTGTGTCTGTTGGCCTTCAGTCCGTCTCCTGTTTTCCAGAAATTCGGTGTCCTAAAACAGGTGGGGAACCCCTGAGCCCCAGCACCTGCATGCACAGTGTGGGACCCTGGCTGATGCCCCCCAGGAGGCTTCTCCACCACACCCGGCCAGCTGGGGTCATAAGATCACAGAATCACAGGATATCCCGAGTTGGAAGGGACCCATAAGGATCATCAAGTCCAACTCCTGGCTCCACACAGGACCAGCCCAATCAGAGCAGATGACTGAGAGCATTGGCCAGGCGCTTCTTGAACTCAGCCAAGCTCGGTGCTGTGACCACTGCCCTGGGGAGCCTGTTCCAGGGCCCGACCACCCTCTCGGTGAAGAACCTTCTCCTGATCTCCAAGCTAACCCTCCCCTGTTGCAATTTCATGCTGTCCCTTTGGGTTCTATTGCTGGTCACCAGAGGGAGGAGNTACTGTGGCACCCAAAACTGCATACAGTACTCGAGGTGAGGCCATACCAGTGTACTGTAGAGTGGGACAATCACGCCCCTAGACCAGCTGGCAATGCCCTGCTTGATGCACCCCAGGACACAGTTGGCCTTCCTGGCAGCCTGGGCACACTGTTGGCTCATGTTCAACTTGCTGTCAGCCAAGACCCCCAGATCAGTTTCAGCATGGCTGGTCTGCAGTGTGTCATCCCCCAGTCTGTGTGTACAGCCAGGGCTGCCCCTGCCCAGGTGCAGAATCCAGCACTTGCCCAGCCGAGGTCCTCACCACCCATCCCATACTGGGCAGTCGCTCATTTGTGCCCCTAACAAACTCCATCTCTCTTTAGCTCTACTGGGACATTTGTTCGTGTCGGAAGGCCTGACCAGTGAAATGCAGCACTGCAGGAGAGCAAACCCTTCAGCGTCACTGCCGTGCCTGTGCCAGCTCCTACTCATTCCATCTGGGGATCTGGATCTGTCCCAGACAGACCTCCAGAGTCACACTCCTACCGACTCGGGGGCTGCCGGGGGGCCCAGGAGCAGCCAAGTACTGCAACACCCTTTGGCCCCGCAAGGATCCGTGCAGAGCTCATTCTTGTGGAGGTGAATCTCTGCCCTGGCTCTGCATGGATCAGCTGGTCTGAAAGCAGGGTAGCTCCCGTGCGCGCCACACAGTTGCACCGCTATCTCACTTCTCAAAAAATAAATATGAATCTTTCTGAATCCAGCTGAAGGATAAGAATAAAGATGATGTCTTTCCACATATTGTCTTAACCAATTCCTAGGAGAAAGGAAGAGAAGAGGAAGGAAGGAAAGGGAGGAAAGAATCAGAAGAGAGGAAAGGGGAAAGGAAAGGGAAAAGGAAAGAAAAGACAAAAGAAATTAAAAACCTTTTCTTTATTAGACTCATTGAAATGTGCCAGGGACAATGTTGCAAATGTAATCCACCAGTGTGTGAAAAACCAGGCTTGGAAGGCAGCGCTCCTTTCCCACAGTCTGTGAAGAGGTGGTTGGTTTGGTTTTTTTCCTGCCACCATCTCACAGCAAACACTTCTGCATTACAAAGAGGACAGATGCTGAAAGGATCGCCGCAAGTTAAACATGTTTTGCTTTCCATGCACTATTAGCGCTGAAGCAAAGTAGATGGATACTCTTTGGCTTCTGACAACTGAAACACGATCCAGATCCATTTGTCAAACAACCACGGCGATATTACCTTTCTTTAAAGCACAGAGATTGTGTTGGGGCTCTCCATGAGACATTCAAACCTGTTTATAGGTGATGTTGCCATCAGGAGCAATTTAGAACATCTTTCCTGTCTTATTTGGTTGTCTGCCCGTAATAACAAACCCTAAGAAAGTAGCCAGGTTACAGGAACAGGGTAAATACGTGAAGGTCAAAGAGAAATAGATGTTGTATGCCTATTTAGTCATTACACAGCTTTTATTATTTTAGTAAGTACAAACCACTTCACGAAGTATAAGGTCATTGTTCTGAGAAATTTTCAGCAAGGCGTCAAAAATGCGAATTAAGTGCGAGGGAATTAAATTTTTGCACTCTTGCTAAGTCCGTTGTTTTCCTAGAGAGCATTTTTACTTGCTTTACTTTTTAAAATGCACTTTTTCCTGCAGTTAGGTTAAGATAGTTTTGCAGAGCTGAGCGAATGGCACCTAGCTCTGAGCACTCCAGTTAGCCAAGTCAACCTCTGAACACATCACAAAGCCAAATGTGAATTATTGCGTCTGCAGTGATGCTGCCTTCCCCCTCACTTGTTGCAGAGACTTTTGGGGACATACCCCCTAACCATTTGTACTGGAGTAGGGGGCAATTCTTTCTCAATTAATTGTGAGAAATAGGGCCACCACGCTACGCTTGCCTGTCCTCATGTGCACCCAGAAAGACTGAGGGAAGCCGATGAAGGACAACCGGCCTTTTAGCAATGCAGACCGTGTCCTCACGGTGAGGTAGGTGACTGCAAACGTGCGCAAAAACAGAACCTGTGCTCAAACCCACATCGCTAGTGCTGCTGACTTGAAGCACTATCAAACCTGGGCAAGATATTCTGTGCAAAGCAAAGAAGGTTAAGGCAGCAGCAAAGCGCTTCACTTGGAAGACGTGTCTAACCAGGCCCAAGGTTCCCTGGGCTGCGTGTATTGAACTACGAAGCCTCTGCTGTTCTGTACATTAGGTCTTTCCACTTTTAACCCTGCCAGCTTGGTCAGGAGAGCTGGCATTTTGTTCTTCAGGTTGCCAAAGCTTCCTTCAAGGAAGACACACACACACACAGATTTCTCTCACAGAGACAATAATTCTGTTCCTTGTTCATGTTTTTCTTAGCCCAAGATAAGTTACTAGCATAAAGTTGCACACAGAGGGGAAAAAAAAAAGTGTAGAAGTCTCAGACATCCCTTTTCTGTTTCTAAGTTTCGTAAAGGAAAGCAACCAGCAGGAAACTAATAAAAGCCTTACAGTCACAGTTCTGGTCCTTTTACATGTTTCAGTTGAGTTTTGCAGCTCCAGGTCATTATACTGTACTGAGAAATCCTAAGTTAATAGCTCCTCTACAGATTTTTGATATGGTTGTTCACAGAGATTTGAAACTGTCTTCTCAGTTAGATTTCATACATTGTACACAGTTCTTTCTGTAGAACTACATCAGTTTATTCTCAAAGAAACATTGAGATTATAAAAGTCAGAAATCCTTGAAGTTTTTACTTTTTATTTATTTTCATTTGATTTTTATTTAGCTTTGTACTTAGTTTTATTATTATTAAAGTAGCTAGTAAGTTGCAAGTAGGAGATATAAAAAGATATGTAATGGGTATGAAAGGATCCATCAAGCACACACGACATGCAAATGCTTGTTATCTGTTGACGTAAGTAAAACGCAGGAAGTTGGTGGTCTTCCAAATACAGAAAACATTTAAGCAGATAAATGTCCTCAACTTGCTTTCACAATGTGTGAAGGTGTCTTCCCACATACTGCAGAGGTTTCTATCTAGAGCCTGCTGAACTCAATAGGAAGATGAAGATCTGCCTGACGGAGCACCAGGATCCCACACTGTTTCTTTTTTACTTCTCTTCATTTAAAAGAAAATCTGGTCTTTTTCAGACTTTTTTAACATTTACTCCCCAGCTGCGTTTCTCAAACCTCTCATACATCAGTCTGAACAACAATGGAAAGAGCTGAATAATACATAGCTTCAGTGAAATCCTGAAATGGAGCTTACTGTCTCTCCAAATACTTCTCAGGTTCCAGGATTTTAAGATTAATTAGCTAATTTCCTTTTACATAAATCAGTGTCTTCAAACATGAAGCAGCTGTGAATTTTCATTAACCAGTTGGCTCCTTCTGGGATGTGAGGTTTGCGATCACCACTACTGGGTTTCTTGTATGCCTTTGAGACTTTAAATTATTTGTATGGAAATAATAGCACTTTGGAGATGAGGAAAAAGTGGTGATTCAGACCTGTCTGGTTCTCCCACTCAGCCGTACTGACTCATCCACGGCTTTAGTATGCAGCACGAGAAAGGATGTGTGAGCCGAGTTGCTCAAGTCCTTTTCTACATCTAATGCCACACAACTGGCAGTTTCTCGGGCCGACAGGAATTTGTTCTTGCAAAGAGCCATACGCTTCATTTTACTGTCTCTTTGAATGCGTTTCCACTGAGACACCCACAGAAGTTCTTGCTCTGGGATCTATAAGGCACAAACATTTGTAGTATTAAATGGTCCAAAGTGCCACAGAGAGAACTAGAGAAAAGTAGACCACACGTGCTAGCAAAGGCTTCATGATACACTCAGCCGTTCTTCGTTCCGATCAATGGGAATTGTGACTGTACCTGGACTTTCTGAGCCTGCTCAGTACATTCTCTGAGTTTATTCTTTCCCAGTTTCCAGAGACTTTCTGTAGAAGATGTGTATGCCAAGAGTGGATGGGACGAAACAAAGCCAGTGAGGCTCAAAGAAACTACATCACTAACAAGACACTTCTGCAGGCACTGGTGCTCTGTTCACTAGGGCATGGAGAAGGACCTAAATAAGTACGACTTCTGCTCTTTGACAATACGGACTTCTTATGAAGGAAGACAAGTGCATGTATTCCCACATCACATTGGAGAAATGAGTCTCAGAGAAAACAAGTGCAATGTTCTCTGTTGGGTCTGCATTTCTGGGCTCCTTGGGAGCAACTAGGCACTTGACATGGGGCACTCAGCTGGTAAACAGAATTTTGGGCTGGCTGGCTGGCTTTCCTAAGGTTCTCTAAGTCACAGTCCAGTATGTCGAGAAAGTGGGTAGAGGACCTGCTAGCAAAGATGGACATGGGATCCCTTAATGAAAGGAAGGAATGGGCTTACAGTTGCATGGGTACAACCATGCCCCGTGAAGGTGAAATACACACTTAAAGCTCCCATTGGTCTTTCCCTCCTGACAGAGACATGCACGTGTGCACCAGGCAGCACATGTGGGCACTGAATCATCAAATGTATTGCATGCTATGCACTTGCAGCTGAAATCCCTGACATGCCTTCAGCAAATCAGACAAACCTGAGAGCACCACACCCGGTATTGGATCTGCACAGGAGGCAGGATTCCTACCCTCTAATAAATTTAGCTTTCTGTACCTGTGCCTTGGATGTTTGCTGCTCTGCCTGAGCTCCTGCCAGGCATCCAGAGACCCTGGACAAATGCAATGAACTGGGCAGAAACAGCTAAAGCTTACTAAGCCAACTTAGCAAATCCATGATGGCTGAAATATGTAAGTAGACCCATGGAGAAAGGGATTCTCATACTGGTACTTTGCTGGAAAAAAAAAAAAAAAGGATGAATGAGTCATATGGAAGTTCTTAATTCTGAAAAACGGTTTTGAATCTAAGCAGTAGTTTGTGTCACATCACACTCACTGAGTGCTGTGCAAAGAGTTGTAATATGCTGCTGAAGTTATTATTTTAGCAATAGAACATTGCACGTTGCTTGCAGGGCAGCTGAGATGTTACTTTAGGATTAAAATAGCAGAGAATCATCACTTTATTACTCATGCAGGAGTGTGTGAAAGTGAGCACATGTGATTTCCAGGCTTCTAAGCCTGCCCATGCCGCGTGGGTTTTGAAAGGGTTCAGTTTGGTAGAAACCCCCTTTTATATAGGAACGTAGCACAAGACAGCTCTGTGCTGGAGTCAGTCACCCTCCTCAAGTGTCCTCTCTCTGAAAGCAGGGGGGACTTCAACACAACTTGCAAGAAGCCTTAACGGAGACAGCTGTGGAATAGGTTTTCAAGTAAAATATATGTATTACATGAATAATTTTTAAATGTCAGGTATGTTAAATACTGCAGATTTGGGCAGCCTTCCAGGATACTGCAGATCAGATACATTTCACAACAGAAAACCTGCTGCTGTTTGACAAAGGGTTAGTGATTCAGGCAGGGTAGGCAGGAATTTCTGTCTACCTGTTGCAACAAGCCCATGGCCTGTGTGCTGTAAGAAGATACCAATTCCCAGGAGTATCTGTTTCCTGGGAATAGATGAACCCAGCTCATTGCCTCTGGAGAGTGCTCTCTTCTAATGCAGGCTTGTGTCCTGCTGCTGGTCTTTACACACTTGCGGTTTTCCTATGATCTGTCTGAAACCAGATTTGTTAGCTTCCTGGACACACTGAAATGCCACCCTCCTCTCGCCCCTGCTAGGCTATTGAAGGGAAAGGTACCGTGTCACGGGTGTTTACTGCATTACCTATCGAGGTCCCTGCCAGCCTGAAGAGTGATCCTAGGCAGGCTTCCTCATTTGTTTCCACTTCAATATTGAATTTATGGCAGGTGCTTTTGGCACCCTGGATTGGTATTGTGATTATTTTTGATCTGAACAAATAAATGCAGGTCAACAGGTCTTCCTTTTTTATGCATTGAGAAAAAAACTCACAAAAACAAAGAGAAAAAACAGTTAGGTCTACACGAGTAGCACAAGCAGGGTTAGTGCAGCTTGACTTCAGACAGTGGCGTGCCTCTGCACAGCTGTTTCTCCCTTAAAATCATGCTCTTTAAGACTGCAATGCTGTTTAATCTCAGGCTTTAGATTTGCCAACTGTACCGGTGTGATTGTGTTGAAGCCTGGCCTGTATTACCTGCTCTGTGACCTTGTTTCATCAAATCAATAATGGTCAACCATGTGTTCTTTATTTGCACAAAGGGTAAATTCAGTCCAGTCCAGATTCTAGGCTGCGGGCTCTCTGCAAGTTCTCCTTTATCTGCAATAGTGAAAACATTATTTTTGGTTCTCTCTGGAGGTTCTTTCTTCAATCCAGGTGCGTACTGAACCTGTATAATGCCTGTAGTGCAGAAGGTGAGCCTTGTCCTCAGGAAAGCAGTCATGTCTCCTGGTCAGAGCAGGAAGGCCAGTCTGTCCCTGGGGTCCCTCAGGTCCCCATCCACACGGAACGAGGAGAGTACGCGCTCAAGCACTTCAGGGGATCGGAAACTTGCAGCGCTGGTTTCCTTCTAACAAAGAAAGAGTCAGATGTTTTTTTCATTTTCTCCCTCCTAAGAGCCAAAGGTATTTGTTGGCCTTTTCAAAGCTGGAGACTTCCTTCTTGAAATCAGGCTTTATCACTTCCCCTTCCTCTTCTGCCTGCCATCATTCAGAACAGGTCCTCCCCTGGTGTGCCTGAAGGAATATGGTAAAAGTCAACAATTTCTGGTATCCAGCCCTGAATTGTCACTGTCAAAATAAACCAGAGAGAGTGGCGCTCTCATGAAATCTGCAAACCGAGGCAGGCAACCGGGCACCAGTTTTAATGAGGTTACATTTTTGAGATGTTCTTTGAATTCATAACAGCTAGAGACCGACTCCCAACTCTAGATAAACAGACAATTTCCACACCAGAAATTCCTGTTAATATTTAAGCAAGGCTTAATCTTCCTCTTGAAATGAAAATACGCTCTTTCAAAGGAACTTTATTTAAGAGGAGAACATTTCTTCGAAAGTATTTTAACAGCTCAGATAACTATATATATCATCATCATCAGGCTTCAGGCGTTAATCATTAGGAATAACACAGATACCTAGTATTTTAGGAACTGGTGCAGCAACTGCGGTTTATTAAATAAACCCTTGTGAAAGGACTTCATGACTTCTCATCAGAGTGAGGGATGCAGCAGGGAGCTTCCAGTCGCCACACGTATCACCTGCAACACACAGAGCTGTGTACCAGTCACATACGTGCCTTTGCCATGTTTAAGGACACACCACTGTTCGGTGTAGGACAAATGACCAAAAGCGGATGAATGAAGATCGCTTAGTAATAGAGAGATTTTGGGTTTTTTTAATATTAATAAGGGTATTCTATAGCACTCAGCACTTCTCATATTAGAAAAGCATAGCAACAAAGAAAGTAGGGCAGCTTTATTAAGGACATTATGGAATCACAAATCTAACGCAATACACATCGGGCTGCGTCCCACATAGAGTATATGTGGGACGCTGTAAAATTTATGACTGTGCTCCTATTGTTCTAACAAGAGACAAGACAAAGGAGGGTGCTGAACACAGCAACGCAATCACTGGCAACGTTCAGCTAAATATCTCTGTCAGATGCATAATTTTTAGTATTTACCATGAAGAGCTAGGCTGGCTTTAATCACATTTACAAACCATTTTATAAATCCAGGGTTAGAGCGTTTACCCTCAGACTTTAGACTTAACCGGATTTGATTCCACAGAGAAATAGCTTTAAATGGAGTGAATGTTGTGACTGGGCAAAGCTCAAAGGCAAATCAGATGTAAGCATGAAGCACTTGCCATGAAATCATGCACATCTTGAAAGGAGAAATGCTTGCATTTTCTTTCATTCATTTCACACTTGAAAAAATGCAGGCATTTCAAATCCCGGTCGAGGGAAGGAGCAGCTCTGTGATTTGAGTGCTGGAATTTGACGTTCTTGTCTTTGCGTTGTTTTTATCATTTCAGATTCCTGAGCAAAGAATCACCGTGCCTTTCACTTGACATAGAAAATGACCCAGAATCAAATTGTGACTAATTTTCATGACAATTAAGGAGGAAATATTAACTCTTTTCCCACAGCAAATGCCCTAAGCCTCGATTCAAAGCAGTCTCATGTGGATGCAAATCCTGCTCTTCCCTGTGTTAAACTCTGCAAATAAGCGCAGTCACAAGGCTTCACAATCCTGCGGATGTGCCTTTCATTCAAGGCAGACAAACCTGCCTTGGGTCGATTCCCCCACATCAGACTTGCAGCAGAGCCAACCCGTAGCTAACTAAGTTTTAGTGGCCCCTAATGTCATCTCCTATTTCCCTTTTTTCCCCAGGCAGCGCATCATGCAGTGGTATTTGATCTGAATGCTGAGGGCGGCCAGCGTGCTGCGCTCAGCATGTTTAATTTGGGGAAGAAAAAAAAAAAGAAAAGAAAAAAACCCACCCCAAAAGCAATCCTAAAGAGTCTTGTAGTAATTTAGAGGCAACAGTTGGGATCAGGAAGTTTGGTAACCTGCACGCATCCCGGCAGAAGGACTGGGCTGCCCTTGGAAATGCCGCAGAGCCCGAGACCTTCCTGCTCCTGGAAGAAGATGTAATTGCAGTGAGTGGTGCGGTGGGATTTTGAAACTCTCCCGCAGGCATCTAGGGGAGTTATGCTGCGTTTGGGCTGGGCTGGTTCACTACAAAACCTGGGCAGGATGTGCAATGCTGGAGGCACTCTGAGAGCCAGACAGAAAGGAGGGAAGGAGCAGACGACCGCAGCAAATAGCATCGCTCTCCCTGGGCTGAACCCAAGCATCAAGGCTGCTTTGCTTTTCGCCTCCTGGCTTCCCAGGATGGCAAACTGCAGCTCTCTGGTTTTCTCCCTTCAGATGCAGCATGTCCCAGTTCCCTGCATGCCCTAGAAACCTCACGCGTTGCGCCTTGCCCCTCCATGGAAATCTTGAGCTCTTCCGAGCATTTCTGGTCAGACCTACCTGGTGGTTTCAGGGGTATCTCCCCATCACGAGAGATCTGTGGGGAACATAAATGGGGCCACACAAGGGCAGAGAGATGGGTGTTTGGAGAGGGGAAAGGCCAGGCCAAAAACAGGAGCGCCTCGCTCCTCGGAAAGGCCGCACAGAGAAACGTGAGGCTAGAAGCACACTTGCGAGCGAGGGCTGGGAGCGAGCGGAGGTGAGCCAAAAACGTCGGCCAGCAGCAGCGCCAGGGTTAGCAGCGTGCCTCCCTCCTCCTCTCTCTCGTCACCACAGAGGCATGTAAACCTGCTACCTCCTGTTGTGAAAAATCCGCTGGGTGGGGCGATTCATACATGGGATTTAAACAATCTATTTTAATTGACACTTAAAGGAGAAAGCAAGTGACCTTAAATAAAGTTACCAAGTTTTATTCCTGTTTTGCATTTCTATTTATTATTTTTTCCAAAGAATTGTTGGCTCCTGGGAGGTGGTGAGCACTGAGATTTCTTCCATAGCACCTGGCGCCTGTCGCTGCGTTTCACACTTCCTTGTTTTGCTAGCTTAGAATGTGATATGTATATATTGAAATACATAAACAACTGGAATTTTTGTTCAAACCCTTAACGCTTACCTTTTATTATATTAGAAAATGGCAAATGATATTTTGTGTTTACTAGGTAATTCAATCATTTTCTTAGGCGTTATGTTGAATTGCCTCTGGATAGAAATTAGGTTATAATAGCATGCAAAAAGGGAACATTGGTTTTCATTATTAGATAAAGTCACATTAAATTATTTGGATGTGAAAGAAGAGGGTTTCAAAACACATTTTGCATTTAAAGTTAACTGAATTATTAAATGAAGAAAATTATTGTTTGTGAAATATGCTGTTAACCAGTGCTTAAACAGCCTAGAACGCATAGATCTCAGCCCTGGTGTCTCCATCTATTCACAGGGTGGTGGGTAGGAAAGAGAAATTTCCAGCTTTTTTAACCTGTAATTAATTTCTCATTTCTAATGAACAAGTCATTGACCAAGCTGAACAGAAGAAACTTAAATAAAGGAAATATGCTTTCCTTACTGACAGTACAGTAAGCGGTTGTCCCAGAAGTTTACTTACTGCCTTGACTCCCCATGTCAGCGCTCGGCCTTTCTTTAAAACCTTGATAGCAAACGTGTTACTACAACACTGAGCTTTTAATCTGAGCAAGGACCGGACCTCAGGTCTCCCCTCCTCCTCACAAGCAAGCGCCCTCTCTTGTGAGCTGCGAGGTGGTAGCTGGCTTAGGAAAGGTGGAAATTCTCCGTAGGGAGTGGGACGGTTCCACTGGGAGGGAAAGGCTGAGAGCTGCTGGGAGCCTGAATGCAAGAACAACCTCCCAAAAGGTGGGAGATGAGATTTCACACTCCCTCAGGGCAGATGGGGAGGGGGGGTTGAATTTGATTCTTCTATAACTTGAACTAATGCTTCAACAGCAGAATTTGTGCATAAGAGGGAAAATACCAGTCACTTCCAGATTTCCTGGGGGGAAGGTGAGATGAACTTTGACTCCAGATGCAGAACAGGTTGGGAGGCACCAGTCTGGGCACCGTGGTGGCATTTAAACACAGGGTGTGCGGCTCAGCCTTGACAGAGATGTGTGTGTCTGACTGCATGGGCAGCAGCAAAAAGGTGTGCATTGAAAGTGATACTTCTCAAATTCAGAACAGCTTAAATTTTTCAGAAAACAGATCACAATGCTATTTTGCACAATCACCACAGTAGTTTTTATTTGCAACCAAGTACAATTAGGGATTTCAGTACTTGTATTTTCCCTATTCTGTCTGTTCATGCTGTCATTGGTGATAATTTAATTTTTTTTTTAAATTGTGGTGCTTCCACAGATCAACTTCTGATATCTTACAGACCATTAGTAGTTTCCAGACTGGAAACTACTTTAACCCTGGGGACTCAACCATTGGAAAGCTAAGAGTGCGGAAAGGTTGGGAGCAGAGAAGGATAAAAGTGGATTTTATGACTGCCAAAATTATTAAACTCTCCTAAATCTAGCACAGAGTATTTTCCCATGTCACAATCAGCATATCCCAAAACAGAAACCAGATCTTCTGAGTTCCAGCCCAAAACCTCTCCACTGGGCCACTGTTATTGCATCTGCATTAATTTTGCATTCCCACATCTGGTAGAAAAGCACAGTTTTAAAGTCTTAAAATCCCAGTGAAATCTTCATTAACACCAGGCAGCTTCCAAGGCATCCTCAACACTGCTGACTGACTCCACGTTTAGTCCTCTTGAATTAGACTTGTTGCACAGCCGGCTTATGTTGATCATTAGCAGGAAAGAGGTTTCTCTGGTTTTTTTGTGATGCATTGATTAGAATCACTCCGTTTCTACCAGGGGAAGTAGATGATTCATGCCATGGGACCTTCTTTTCCACATAGTTCAGACATGTCAGCTACTTCCCTCTGCCAGAGGGAGCCAAGATTTATTCTGGACAGACAGTTCGACCTCGTGAGAGATCCCTCTGAGATCAAGGGGACTTCCAGAGGTGCCGGTCAGGCCATGTTTAGTGCTTGATCCTGTGGGGTCCTTCTAAATTAGACCTCAGCACTAGATAAAGTGAGACCCACAGTTGAGGATTTGAACTACGCAAACCAAGGTGCCGAGGTCAAAATTTCCAGAAACCAAGATTTCTGGTCTATTATCACATGAAGATTGAGTCCCGCTGCCTCTGGAAAAATGTTTTCAGCGTTTGTGCTGTGCTTGCTTTCTTGATTAAATACAGAAGTTGCCTGCATGCTCATAAACCTCCAGGGAAGGAGGAGTACCACTGAGTTTTAAAGAGCTTTAAAAGCATAAGATGGCCTAATTTCCTCTCATTCTCAAAACTCTCCTAATTTCCCGTCAAACAGCTGCCACATTAATCAAATTGCCACTTGCATGGCAAAACTGTGATCTGGCCGGCTTCCGTGCCTGTAACTGTTTAGTGCTCCTCCAACTGACTTGTGAAAGCCTGGTTCAAACGGGTAAATTTTTTACATTCAGTTCATCTTCAGGGCTGGGAGAACTTTGCCTTATCCAATATATTGATATAGAAAAATCTTTTCAGTAGGAGAAGAGATATACACCATGTACAGGCATTACCTTTTAATCACACAAGCCTGCCAGATTGCCTGAGACAGAACAGAACTTACCATTGCAGGAACATCCCATTAATACGTGGAGGAAATTTCTGTGCTCTTCATAGAAGACACAAGGGAAGGAGAGAGACAAGAGAGAAGCAGAATTTGCTGCCTTAGAAAAGGAAGATGAGGATGTTCAAAAGGAATGTCAAAAGTCAGACAGGGAAAGTAGGGAACTTGAAAAAAACCCGCTGTCTACAAGAGGTCCCCAGAAGAGACGACATAAAACAAGTGCTGAACCGTAGAGCTACTTGAGGGACTGGTCAGGCATTTGCTCACTTTTTGTTTGCAGGGACCAAAACTCAGAACAGTTTTTGTCAGAAACAAAGTGTTTGGGGCATCTCATCTCTCTCCCAGAATCTGCTTCAGAGTTTCACAAGTAGCTCTTCCAGTTACCCAAATAGTAATGGAATAAAAGCTAAAACAATCCTACCCTTTCCCCCTGCCCCCCTCTCCTCCCGCCTCTTTTTAATTGCTTGCTGGAAACTTTTGACACTATCCATCGCAAAAGGCCTGTCAAACCTCCCTTCCAAACAAGCTGGACTCCCTGCAATTCCCTGAGGGAAGTGGTGAGTTTAATGTTTGCTGTCAGTAAGTTGGACTGCAGAGCATTTTGGTAACCTCCCCTCCCTGAAGTACTCCTCTTCCTTTGACCTGCAATGAGCTCCCCTCAACACCTGTGTGTGGGGAAGAGCGAAGGCGCTGGAGATGACCTTGTGCATGGCAACCACACTTCTCCCTTCCCACTCGAAGTCAAACCCCAGCTCTTTGCAGCAGCAGCGGCTCCTGAGAGGCAAAGAGGGGACCGGGGTTCATGCCCCTTCATCAGTGGGCCGGGGAATGGTGGTGATGGCCTGGCGGTGGTGCACGAGGGTTGTGGAAGGGCTGCATCATCTC
This sequence comes from Psophia crepitans, assembly GCA_013399095.1. Classification (NCBI taxonomy): domain Eukaryota; kingdom Metazoa; phylum Chordata; class Aves; order Gruiformes; family Psophiidae; genus Psophia; species Psophia crepitans. Next base: position 878,836 of record VWZZ01005312.1, on the reverse strand, counting down.
CCTGGGAGGAACCATTAGTCCCCACGGCCACAGCCCTGCCCCAATGGCCCTCTCCACTGAGGAAAAGCTCACAAAGCCCAGAAGTCTCCCAAACCCCCAGCAGAGGTTTAGCCATGCAGCAAAACCCCTTCAGCCCTTTCCTCTGCTGTGAAGCCCAAAATAGTGTGTTTTCCAGGTGGGCAGCTCATACACACACAACCAGTCTTCCCCTGTAGGGAGGCGAGCCCAGAGAGTACCAAGATTCAAATAAGTGCAGGAGAAGAGGAGCCACAGCCAGGGCACAGATAAGGTGCCTGGATGTCTCCTGTTGCCTTTGCATGCACACCATGCCAAACCAGCATTTGAGGGACGCTTTTACTTTTATGGAGGATCATCTTGCCAGGTCATCTGGCAGACCAGTTGGTGTTTCTGCATGGGAGCCGTATCTGGAAATTTTGGGGTTCCCTGGGGGTGGAAGCTGACCACACCTGCACTGGGTGCTCGGTAAGCGCAGCCTTTCCCATGTGTGGGCATGGCACCTCCGTGCAGCCGCACCATAGGTCCGACACTTGCCGGTGGCACCGCACTTACCCAGCGCACAAACACCATCTGTACGACACACACACAACACGCTCATGGCTATCCAGAAACCTGGGGGCTACCAAGGAGGCATTATGCCGCACATGTGGACATCTTTGTACACAAAATCTGCTAAGGAAAAACATGATGGCCCTCAACATGGATCTTCCTTCATCTGCAGAAAGGCTTGGCCATCCTTGTTGAATGGCCCCTCTGCAAGTCCCCATACCTGTAATTAATCTGGTGTGCAGGCTCTGCTCCAACAAGCTGCATGTGACGCCTCTTTTCAGCCAAGCTAGTGGGAGCTGTGTTAATCTTTACTTATCTCCGACTACTTCTTCACCTATTTGTTACATATATATCAGTGCCTTTTTGCTTCGCAGAAATAATTTTTAACATGCCCATAGGGCTGGCTGTATAAGATGCCACGTCACAACAAATAAGGCATTTTGAGTTCACATACTGCCTACTGCTGTTCAGCAGCAGGTCCCAAAGCACTTTATAAGGGAGTCTGGTATCTTTATCTCCCATTCACATACGGGGACACTGAGGCGCAGGAAGGTGGGTAATCTATGGTCAGTCTCGGCTCAGCAGTGAGTCCAGGCATAGAAACAACATCTATTCCACTCAAGTTCAATATTGTATAAACAGGGACCCCTGGGTTTGGTTCTTGGGGATTTAAGCCCCTATTTATCACCCACATTCATATACCTTGCATATCTTACACCTTTTCTCTCCCCAGTTACAGAAGCCCCATGTTGTGCACCTCACCCTTCTCTCCATGGCAAAACAGATGGGAGCCAGCTGACAGCAATCCACCTCTTCTTTCTAGCACACATGTGATTTCTGATCGAAAGCCAGCAGCTTGGTTGGCAGGAAAAGACTGAAAAATATCATTGCAATTAATGTGGAGAAACTTGAATCCACAACACTATCAGCAATTCTGCAGAATGAAACAGAAGTGCAAAAAGACTAATTGATGCTTTGCAAGCCATATGGGTGATTTTTTTCCCAGGGAATGCTGGACAATTTTTAATAGACCAATTGGATGGGCAAAATCCTGTGATTTTAGTGCAGGGTATGGGATGACAGAAAGTCTGTGGGCGGGCTTTGGCTAGGGCGAAACCACGACACTCTGCTGGATTGGCATCTCTGGTAGAAAAAGGCAAAGGCAAGGTGTTTCAGAAGGTGGATATCAGAACCACAGAGGGTTTAATACTGCTGGGTTAATGCAGACAAAAATGCTTTAATGGCAATCTGCCTGGGTTGAAGAACCTCAGTCAAATTCAGAAGCAGAAGAGTGAGATCGATACAGAGCAGAGTACCAATTAACATTCCTGGTTTTCAAGAGCATCCTTCATTTGTCCTCTAAAATTCCCTTTGTCTCTGTCACAGTTCAGTAGACAGCACTGAAATTTCCCTTCCAAGTTATGAAGCAGGCTGCAGCTAGCAGGAGGAGCCACGCCACACACGTTAGAATTCTGTGTTAATCATACATAGAAAAACAACTTCCAAGTTTAAATATGTACAGTTCCTTGCCTTAGATCAGAGATTTACTCGAGAAACAGACATGATTTCTTAGGTAAATGCTTTTTTAATTCTCCTCAGAGATGTGTTTCCTCACTACAGCGTATATCCTTGTATATATAATACAGTCACATTAGGGAAAATACAAACTGCAGTGAAGACAGAAAATACTCAGATCAGTGTCTCCCTCTGAGAGCCAGGCAGCTGCAGCTCCAGCACCTCTCTGTGTTCCCCTTCCCCCCAAGCCCCCTCAGCAAACATTTAAAAAGCAAAGTTTCAGCCTGAAGGTAGAATTTCACGACTTCGGTTGGTTGGGTGCAGCCGGTTACATTACCTCGCTTCTTTTCCAGGGCTAGGCCTCCCCTGCAGGGCTGAACCGGCCAGCCAGGGTGGGTTTTATCCCTTGCTCCTTGACCTCACTCCTGTCCTGTCTGTATTTTTATGAAACCTTCTGCGTTTTTGCTCCCTGTTGGGAATGCTGAAGGAACACTTCAAAGCCGACAAGCGGAGATGGCAGCGACTGGGCACAAGCAGGGCAGGAAGCCCAGCTGCACCGTGAATAGGTCGCTGAGGTCCACTTGCCATTTCGTCACGGGGCGTCTTGCTCGGCAGCTGTACCCACAAGTCTGGAAGGTGTGACACAGCCAGCGCAAACCTTGAGCAAGTCATCAGTGCCTTCCTACCTCTGCAAAACACTCCCGAGCCTCACCGGGCTGCTGAGGGGCTGCGTTTTGCATAGTAGTGGTTTTTATCTCCCATCTTAGAATCATAGAATGGTTTGGGTTGGAAGGGACCTTTAACAGTCATCTAGCCCAACCCCCCTGCCATGGGCAGGGACACCCTCCACTAGACCAGGTTGCCCAAAGTCCCATCCAGCCTGGCCTTGAACACTGCCAGGGATGGGGCCTCCAACAGCTTCTCTGGGCAACCTGTTCCAGTGCCTCACCACCCTCACAGGGAAGAATTTCTTCCTAACATCTAATCTAAATCTACCGTCCTTCAGCTTAAGGCCATTCCCCCTTGTCCCTTGTTCTATCACTACAGTCCCTGGTAAACAGCCCCTCTCCAGCTTGCCTGTAGGCCCCTTCAGGTACTGGGAGGCTGCTATAAGGTCTCTCTGGAGCCTTCTCTTCTCCAGGCTGAACAAGCCCAACTCCCTCAGCCTGTCCTTGTAGGAGAGGTGCTCCAGCCCTCTGATCATCTTCGTGGCTCTCCTCTGGACTCACTTCAACATATTCATGTCCTTCTTGTACTGAGGACCCCAGAGGTGGATGCAGTACTCCAGGTGGGGTCTCATGAGAACCGAGTGGAGCGGCAGAATCACGTCCCTCGACCAAGGGTGACCTGCTTTTGATGCAGCCCAGGACACGGTTGGCTTTCTGGGCTGCAAGTGCGCATTGCTGAGTCACGCACAATTTTTCATCCACCAATATCCCCAAGACCTTCTCCACAGGGCTGCTCTCAATCCATCTTCAATAACAGAGCATTTTGGAGGAGCAAAGCATGACTACCTTGAATTGCACAGGTATTCACAATGACAGCAAAAATAATGAGGAATAACGGCTGGGAGTTTTTATCAACCTGTTCACTGTCAGATGCACTGCAGGAAATTCACATTACTTCAGGACTGGATGCTTTAGGGTCTTTATGTAGCCCACCAGAGCGATTTCACCTAAGCACTGACCTCCTCCCTCTTTCCCTTCCTCTCCCCTAATAAGCACATCAGTTCAGGTCCCTCTGACAGGGGCAATGTGCTACCAGGGACTAATTTCCCAAGGGAAGTAGGGGACATTCCAGCTACGGACAGGTCACACAACAGAAGGCTTCAGAAAGGTGGCCATGATAATTGTTCTGTATTAAGTTAATTAATTTTAGTTAATTGCTTTGGTGAGAGCAGCCTGCTGTCAGCTGTACCTCCTCCCTGTGAGGAGCTGAATCCACTGGATTTGTTCTCAATAGGGACCAAAAAATTGCCCTGAGCAGGGGTGGACAAGGTGACCAGGGTGACGCCAGGGACGGTGGCATACCCCAGGAAGCAGCATGGTGCAGCCAGATGGTGGTACCCACCCACCCAGCCCCCACGTATCGCTGCCCTGGGAGGGTTTTAGGGCTTCCACTTTGTACAGGGGAGCAATTCCCCATGCTTGAGGGTTTTGAGTCTCGGTGTGCAGAAGGCAATGCATGACACATGAGACTTGCATTCGGGGAGCGAGCTCTGCCTCTGCTCCTCCTCATCACTCAGCGCCCTGCATCACGCTGAGGGGTTTGGCCGTAAGATCACCCGGTCCCCTTCCACGTTTCAGTGAGAGAGGGTCCTTTGCCTGGCTACTTAATTGGCAGCAGCTGTGCGCAGCCTTACACACACGTGTGGTCCTACCCCTCTGGCCAGACAAAGTAAGTCACCAGACTACAGACATAAGAGACTACGGAAGAAAAGCATGATTGCTCAAAGAGCACGAGACTGATTTCCATGCAAGGTGTCACTTTGCTGCTGCTTTGGGAAAGAGGTCTTTCTACATAAACAAGGGCAACAGTTAATTAAAGGGGGGGGAGGGGAGGGGGCCCAGAAATGGGGAAACATGATTTACAGTCTCCATGTTCAAATTCAGCCCATTCTGTCCCACAGCCAGATTCCGCTTTCGCTACATTGGGTTAACGTTTGGGGTCAGCATTGGCAGCAGTGTAGACATAGCAATTCGGCTGGAAATCTAAAATGTGATCAGACCTGGTAAAAGCAAGCTGACTGGTATTTATTTTTCATGACTCAAAAAAAGCCACCTTTACTTTTTTTCCCCACGTTGCCTTTTGTTTGATATTGCGTTACAGTGGCTCCGCCATGCTGCACGCATCATAACACCTTATGATCCTGAAGACACAAATCATATTTGATTTTGTCACCTGAATTTCATTTATTGCCAGAGACAGATTGCTGGCGCTTGTGCACTTCATTGTAGGTTTGTATGAAAAAGGCTTTTGAGGTGAGGAACAATGAGGGGTCAGGATTTCCATCCGGAGCCGTATTTCTAGAATATTTTACTATTTACAAAAATTCATTGCAGCCAAAAACTAGATTATTTTTACTTATTGATAAAATTGGTAATCCTCGTTTTTCAGAAGTGTAAAGGAAAACGCCCGTCATAGATACTCCGCTCACAAGCATTGCAAGGACGCAGATGAGTGAGTAGGAAACAGATGAAGGATTTGGACATGTAAAGCAATATGAGGAATATTTTCTCTGGGCGAGCAAGGGACACAGGTTTTGTTTTGGTGCCTGCCTGCTGCACAACTGAGATACAGACATTTCGGCCCAGTATCCAAAGGTGAGGAGCCGCAGTGCCCTGCTGGTACCCTCAGCAGTGTCAGCGGGGTTTAGTTAGGGGTTGCTGGATCTGCCAGCCCGAGAGAGCTGAGGCTGCTGCAGCTCCACTCCCCCAGGTCCAACCCATAGCACAGCTGAGAATATATTTCCAGCAGGCACACACACAAACACGGGTATACGGCAAATACGTGTGTATATATATATATATACACACATACAGAGCTGGCCACACAGATCAATATAGAAACACTCAGCATTCATGCAGCACCAACAGCCTTGTCCTATTCCTCTCTATTAGTGATACAAAAAAAGGTATATCATAGAATCATAGAATGGTTTGGGCTGGAAGGGACCTTTAAAGGTCCTCTAGTCCAACCTCCTTGCAGTGAGTAGGGACATCTTCAACTAGATGAGGTTGCTCAGAGCCCCATCCAATCTGACCTTGAATGTTTCCAGGAATGGGGTGTCTACCACCTCTCTGGGCAACCTGTTCCATTGTAAAAAATGTCTTCCTTATATCTAGTCTGAATCTCCCCTCTTTTAGTTTAAACCCATTACCCCTTGTCCTATCATAGAATCATAGAATCATTAAGGTTGGAAGAGACCTCAGGATCATCTAGTCCAACTGTCCACTATCACTATACTCTCTGAAAAACAGCCCCTCTCTGTCCTCCCTGTAGGCCCCTTTAGGTATTGGAAGGCTGTGATCAGGTCTGCCCAGAGCCTTCTCTTCTCCAGGCTGAACAACCCCAGCTCCCTCAGCCTGTCCTCACAGGAGAGGTGCTCCAACCCTCTGATCAACTTTGTGTCCCTCCTCTGGACTTGCTCCAGCAGCTCCATGTCTTCCCTGTACTGGGGACCCCAGAGCTGGACGCAGCACTGCAGGTGGGGTCTCACAAGAGCGGAGTAGAGGGGGAGAATCCCCTCCCTTACACATACGTACACACACGTACGAATACAATGCGGATCTCTCTGGGAGCGGCCCATAGCCACTCAGCCTGCCCAGCAGCTGGCACCAGATCCTCTTGCCTCCAGTTGCCTCCTATGCACACACACATACAGAGGTCTCCCAGCAGACCCCAGCTGGCCAGGACCTCTCAGATCACCAGCACTAACATGTCCCCGATGGACAGGAGACATGTACAACCAGCCCAAGCTTAGGTCCACTTCCATACCCAGCTCCCTGGCCACTTACCCTTTCTGCCAGCTAGTCCAGCTCAGGACTTGGTTCCCACTACATGCTACCACCCAGACTGGCTCCAGTTGCTGGCACCATGGATGCCTGGGTGCCTGTGACCCCCAGTCCCACTCCAGCAGCTGGCACTCGCACCCCATACCCACAGACACAGACAGATAGGGAGCCCCTCACCCAGGAAAAAAAAGAGTTTAACAAGGAGACAAGACCAACTGCTCTGGTCAGGAGCAGATAGGAGTCCTGGCCAGCCCCTGCTTACCAGTGATCTGTCCCTTTTATACCCTTATCCCTCTGTTTTCCCCTGCTTGTTCCTCCCCAGGCCACCCTGATCCCTCCCCATCCCCACCTTTGGTTCCTCCCCAAAACCTCCTGCAATACTCATCCCCTGCATCCCATAACGAGTCCCCTACCTCGGGCAGGGACCCCCTCAGTCTGAGAGGCATCCTGGAGACCACCCTGGGAGAAGCCGGGGCAGGGAGTTTTTTGGGTTCCCCCACCTGCATGTGTGGAGATGAGCCCTTTATCACCTAGCCTAACAGGTCAGAGAGAGGGGAGAGAGAAAGGGATAAGATATTCCAGAGATGACACCAGTAAAACAGGGAAGAGCCCTCCAGGCCATGGTGATGAAGTTTTCAACCTCAGGGCCTCCTCCAGTAGCTAAGGGAAGCCAATACAGCCTGTAGGAATAATGTCACAACTGCAGAATTCACAGTGAGCCAGGGAACGTACCTTACTGCACCGCACCATCCTCCCTTCGGTCCCCAGCCAGGACTCTCTCTGTTCACCAGCCTAGAAATGTTCCCTCCCTCCAGGGTTCAGTATCTCAACATTTTGCCAGCTTCTCACCCAAAAGAATCCCTGACAAACACCTGCAGAAATGAACACCAGACCATTGTAAATAAATGCTGTATAGCCGTATTCCCTCCTCTGAGACTGCCTTAGAGGCAAGTTTAGGTTTGCACAGGCAAAACAGGCATCTTTCCCCAACACATTGTGATCACAGCCATTCCCTTGCCAAAGACCAATTCTTTCAGCTCAGGTCTTCTCAGGTGCACGCTCAGGCCCAAAATTGTGCTTCATTCTTCCCAGATCTGGAAACAAATGCATTAACAACAATTTCAAAATCAGTCAGTAAAGATTTGAACTCCAGGCTGAGGTATCTATCCCCTGGATCTCTTCAGGGTGAAAGACCTCTGGGCAAGGATCCATATAGCACCAAGCACATTGGCACTTCCACCTCCTTTAGGAGCTCTAGGCCCTACTGTGGTTTGACAACACTAACACTAGAGCAACAGCAGATTATATCCTAGCACCATAAAGGCGCTTTTCTTGATATAAATGTGTTGACAATGCTCAAAGTCTATCTACAGTCTTTCTTCCACTTCTCCATCAGCAGGAGGACTAAGTCTGGTTCCTTGTGTTCCCTGTGCCTCTTTGTGCAATATCTTCCTGTGCCCTCATGTCCCTCTTTAGGTGCTTCCAAAATGTTCTGCCCCTTCTCTGTCTCCCACCAGGAGACTACACATGGTATGAGTGGTCAGAAGACTTTTGAATAATGCTTGGGTGGTCAGCATATGTCAAACAGATTCTGCTGAATGTTCCCTCTACTCCTCTATTCAGCTAATGGGTCTCACAAATATTAAAGAACTGAAGCCGCTGGAACTTTTACTTCTCTGGGGAATTCAGCTGAAGGTGACAAGTTCAAAACCTTTGGCAGAAAGGGGAATGGACATGGCATGACTATATGAACCTCACTTCTTTTGGAAACCAGATAACAACCCCCCCCCTAACTTTCCAGAAAAGGCCATGAGAATATTTCTCCAAGAAGATGCCTTTTTAAAAAAATATTTGGTCCAACTCCTCTGTAGGAGACAGGCTGTACGAGGGCAAAGGAGAGCTCCTCTGGCATAGTAAAGACCACAGCTGGTGCCTAACAGGTATGAGGGGCTGGAGAAGGTGTAACTAAAGCATGATGGCACTTGTGTTATTCTCAGCTGCCCCTCCAATCCTTCCAAGCTGTGAGTAGCCAACATGCCTTAAAGCAGCTACGCCTTAACTATGGGGGGTGTGGGTGGGGGACAGCCATGCTGGGTGGGTGTCACACAGATGGCTCTGCTGTGGGTGCAGATAACTGAATGCAGTTGGAAACTTCACACTAAAATTACCGGTGACTTATCCAGTCAGTCTTGCTCATAAGCCAAAGCCATGCAGAACCTCATTTCCCATGCGGAGGGAACTCCCCGGGAATAGGAAACTTTCCTGATGGAGAGGAAAAGGGACATTGACTCTGAGATCTTGAGATCCCAGCCTGCTCCAGTTTGCATGCCTTCATTCAGGGCGGTTGGGTGGAGGATGCCTCAGTTGTGCCTTGGACCCCCTTGTCTTCAGGGAGAGGATCCTGTAAGTGCATCTCCTTTAAAAAACAATTTTGAGTGGATTAGTGAATATTAGTTTACCCAGGCATGGTGCTTAAACTAAGCCTGAATCAGTATTGCCTCCAGAGGCACCTAAAGAAAAACTTATTGCTTCAGTTTTCTCCTCTTCCATAAATTTCAGAGCAACCTCAGGAGAAATTAACACAAAAGTACCTTCTCCTTATGTTCTTCTCTGTAGGGAAGTACTTGGATTTCTCAGAGGTTTTTTGGCAAGATCTGCAAATAGACTTACTGCTGAGCACAGCCAGAACTCTCTGTTGAAAAGCAAAATATTAAAGACAGAAGGACAGAAACTCAGGTAAGTCAGATGACACGGCACATCTTAGGTCAGCAACGCTTAGCCCTGCCACATGTCAGGATAATCCTCTCAGAAACCTTCATCCAGAGCAACATCTTCATAGCACTTCAGATGTTTCACCCTTTTTTTTTTTTTTAGTTAACCACCTATCTTTTAATTTTTTCCCTTGCTCCCAAGGATGGCGCACAATCCTGTTTCCTCTCAGATTCAATGGAAAGAGCAGCATACACCAGCTTCACATTTTCTGGATGACATGGAAGTGCAGAACTCGGCGCTAGGCAGGGCATGGCAATGCAAGAGTCACTCTACCTCTGGGCAATACCACAGCTGAATGTAAATGTTCGGCTGCATGTGAAATACATGTTTGATAAAGCATGGGAGAGTAACGAAGGCAGCAGGGCTCCGAGCGAGCACAAATCTTGCATGGTGTCACCATCTTGGATTTTAAACCAAGATGTCAGCTGAAGATTTGAATTAGGTCAACTGCAGTGACCCAGCTAAACAAGATGCAATTAATAGTAGGCTGACCTCTCTTACCCTTCTTCCCCTAAACCTCCTCTTCTTCTATGTACACTTACTGCTCCTGGGGCAGAAAAGAAAAACAGAGATTAGCACTAATTAGGTCTTACTTAACATGGTTGTTTAAAGAGTTAACTCTTCTCTTTCCTGCTGGGCTCTTAATATATGCAGCAAGCCCTGTTAATGGTTGATAGGGAAGGATTTGAATGCTTTTAACATCCTCTTTGAGCAGTTTTTTGCTCCATCCTTACAGAGATTGCTGTCTAAAGCAAGCTGAGTGTCTGTAGGTGACACCATACCGCTAACACCCACATGCAAAGAATACTCTTGAGGAAAGTCCTGATCCTGAAGGGCATCCTGTGGGATATATTCTATAAATCAAATACATCTAACAAAATCTATGGCTATGTTCTGTCTCCATGCAATACATCGTTCCCTGGAGAAGATGGTACTCTGACGGCTGCCAGTTAGGAGGGACGGGAATAATTGCGGGCTGCTGCCACCTCTGTCTCAGAAAGTCTGTACCCTTTTATCATTTACTCCTGGGAATATTTGCTTGTTTGACAGTATGGGAATGGGATATATGGAAATAAACGTTATATCCACTGATAAATACCAACAACATACATAAGCAAATAAAATGCTTAAAAAAGTGTGAATAGAACTCCTGTGCATTCATGGTACTGTCTGTTGCTGTGCACGTGCACGAGTGTGTGTGCTGAATGCACACCTGGCTAGGAGAAGGACGTAGCCGAAGTTGGGTCCGTGTCAATCGGGGACTCTCTGTGCTGCCCGAGGAAGTTGCTGTTAAACTACCTCTCTGTCCTTCACATAAATAAATGAATTTCTATAAAAATAATATATAGATGATATTTATAAGACTAAGTTGAACAGAGAGTCCTTACTGTTTGGCAGGGATCACAGAATCACAAGGGTTGGAAGGGACCTCGAAAGATCATCTAGTCCAACCCCCC
>VWZZ01005312.1:855493-866018 GCA_013399095.1 Psophia crepitans | reverse complement strand
TAATAATAATAATAAAAAAAAAAAAAAAAGAGGAGAAGAGGAAATCGGAAAAGTGAAAAAGGGGAGAGAACGAGAAAAAAAGAAAAAGAGAAAGAGAGAAAGCAGAAAAGAGCAGAAAAAGAGAGAAAAAGAGAGAAAAAAAGAAAAAAAATAAAAAAGGAAGGGGGGGTGGGGGAGGAAAGGGAGAGCATTGGTCAAGCACTGGAACAAGCTCCCAGAAAAGCAGTCATGGCCCCAAGCCTGTCCGTGCTCGACAGGCATTTGTAGGATGCCCCCAGACCCATGGTTTCACCGCTGGGTTGCTCTGCGTGGAGTCAGGAGCTGGACTCAGTGATCCCCGTGGGTCCTTTCCAACTCTGCATATTCTGTGATTCCAACTACTAACACCCAATTCGACTTAGTTATAGTGCAGGACAGGATCTCAAAATACTATGCAAATGCTAACATTTAATGAAAGAAGTGAAGTAGACATTTGTCCTATCATAATTTTTCTCATTAGGTATTTTTTTTTAAAGAGCATTAAGTTTAAACAAGGACAGACTGTATTAACTACTGGCAATAAAGCAGTGTCAGACCTACTTGCTTCTGCAGCAGGGAACATGTTATACCACGGACTGTACGAGACGGCAATGTAGAAGACGGACAAGGGAAGGGATACAGAAAACGTTATCTCCATTTCACAGGTTCAGAAGAGAAGAACAAGACAACTAAAAAGAACAGCCAAAGTGGCTTGTGCACTGAGCTGAGCTGGGGATATGGCACAAAACCGTAAGCATTTTGACCTGCACCAGTGTGACGTTGCAAGGAAGGAGGAGAGGAGATGTGTCCAGATGTCTCTTATGCTGTAATTGACGCAACATTTTGCCATTTCCACTTGTAGGGATTCTGGAGGAACAAAGACTTTCCTCCTCCTGCCATAACTGCCTGGAGGTTCTCCTGACCTTTTTTTCCCCTCCCATTTTTCCAGGTGATTAAACTGTGCAGTCAGAAAGCATGACTGCAATGCCAAGAAGCCAGCAATTTTAACACCACAAAAGGATAATTGTGTAACACTTCAGGCCATATTAGCTTCAGCACAGACTGACTCTCAGCCGGGGATGACAGGGCGCCAGCAGCTCCCAGCACAGTGACTGACAGAACTGGGACATGGCAAATGGCACTTTCGAAGCCTGCAGCGGAACAAGAGCTAGGGGATACGCTTTGCATTAAAAACAGTCATGTACTATATCCTTAGAACAAGGGGTAAAGTAGGACCGCATGTGACTCCTTCCCTTCTAAACGTTTCACTTGAAACATTTCCCACTCTCATTCTCCTTTGCTACGCTGTAAAAGACAGTTGCTCGTACTACTAGTGTAACGTCAGTTATATTCTTACGTTATACCACAGCTTTGTAGTAAATTAAAGAGATTCCACTACCTGCAAATGTCACAGTAATTGAAAGCACAGCTTAGGGTGTGGCGTCTTTCTATGATCTTTCAGTGGGTGAGTAAACAGACTGCTTTTCCTCTCCTCAATGCTGCAATTGAGCCTCAGGACATCATTGCTGTTAGATGTCTATGTGGTACCTGTAAGAGTAAGACACAATCAAGGCAGTCAAGTGTACAAGGTTTTGACACCCTCCCCCCCAACTTTTGCTCTCATCTCCACTAACTGGGTGGTTTGTAACATTCCCAGACTGTACGTGCGTGGTGTTGCCCCAGGGTGAGCAACTGGGTGGCCACAAGTAAGATCCTTAGTAGGAAAGAACCTAGGGTTAGCCAGAAGTGAACCTGTAGCATAGGTGAAATTGAGGCTGTGCCGTGGGTTTTCCACCTGGGCAGAGAGGAGCCTGGGTTCTATTTCTCAGCTGCAGGATATTTCTGTATTTTTACCAGTTAATATTTAGCTTTCAAAGATGACTAAAAAAACCCCATAGTGGCTCCTGTTCCCACCGGTCCCAGGAACTTTGCAGTCTCTTCTCTGCTGTGGTGTGGCTTCCCTAGGCAATAACCCTCCGCCTCCCCCCCCCAGGATATCCCACAGCCTAAGGCACCGAGCCATGTCCTGGGAAGGGAGCTTGAACCCTTCCAAAGTGGGAGCTGAAGGGAGCCCAACACGCTTTCCAGGACTTTCGGTAACCAACTGCTATTATGAAGAGGGGTACACTTATACATCCCCCTCACCAAGTCTTGGGCAAGCTCCTGCCAAAGCGAATAGGAAAATCCCTTTAATCTTGAGTGAGCCCCTCACAGAGGGGTTTTCCTATGGCTGCCCAGCTTCCACCAGGCAGTGAAGATGCGACACCATCACATGGAATAGAGGGCCTGCATCTTCACTGTGGGAAAATGAGAGTTTGATAACCCAAACCCTCTTGTCATTATTATAATGTATTTGAGTTCTGGAGGCATGATTTAACTCAGAGTTGTTGAATCCTGGTGACCCAGTCTGTGTATTGTAAAAGAAGTTCCCTGTTCCTGTGCCTCATTAAAAAAAAAAAAGATCAGTACTCATGTCAGCTTGTGCTGACAGCTGAAACGATGAGTAAAATTATAACTAACATTCAAGAATTATATTAAACTAATTTAAGAATTATTCCAACAGTTCATTTCCTAAAAATAACTAAATCATTCTTTCCAAACCTTATAGCCTCACACAATCTGACTCACTGAAGCCATTGCACGGTCACTGCAAATTCAATGCAAAAGTAATCGTCTCAATTTACATAAAGACCACCCTCACTGGAAAAAATCCACCCAAACTTGCACAATAAAAATAGGGAAGAAAACTTGTAGGATTATCTAACAATCAGCCTAAAAGCACAGGCAGTCTGGAGAAACCATATTAATGTCCTTAACTTTTGAGTGGCTCTAGAAGATTCTATAGCAGGGATGGAATTTTCTATTCAATTACATCAGGTCACTTAAAATATATAAAGGTAATTACAAAACTTCTGTCAGATTTTGCTTACAGCATGGTCAAAGAGACTACGATTTAACCGAGACTGGAATTTCAGACATGCTTTTACATGTTTCTAGTGTTGCTCCCTATGGATCCACTCTGTGATCCACAGATCAGGTTATTTATGGATTAAGTGCCTGGAAACAAAAGAGGTTACAATATGAAATAGGTTCAAAAACCTGGAATTAGTTTTTATAACTTTTGTAAAGAGAATTAGTAACACACAGCACAATTGGCCCAACATCTATAGATCCGCTTGTAATTACTGCTTTTTACTACGGCAACCTTCAATCTACTACTACGTGGGTTTGCATTGATCCACGATAAGGGAAATGTCACTCTGGCTCAATACTGTTAAATGCCATTTTTGGAGGGTTGTGGGTTTGCATGGCAAGGTTTCGGTAGTGGGGAGAGGGGCCACAGGGGTAGCAGCTTCTGCAAAAAGCCGCTGGAAGTTTCCCCTGTGTACGGCAGAGCCAATGCCAGCTGGCTCCAAGATGGACCCACTGCTGGCCAAGGCCGAGCCCATCAACAACAGTGGTAGCACCTCTGGGATAACATATTTAAGAAAAAAAAAAAAAAAAAAAGTGCAGGAATTTTTGCAGCCAGAGAGAGGAGTGAGAAGATGTAAGAAACTCTGCAGACACCCAGGTCAGTGAAGAAGGAGGGGGAGGAGGTGCTCCAGGCACGGGAGCAGAGATTCCTCTGCAGCCCATGGTGAAATCCATGGTGAGGCAGGCTGTCCCCCTGCAGCCCATGGAGGAGGGGTGATGGGGTGCAGAGATTCCACCTGCAGCCCGTGGAGGGCCCCACTCTGGAGCAGGTGAAGACACCTGAAGGAGACTGTGACCCCATGGGAAGCCTGTGCTGGAGCAGGCTCCTGGCAAGACCTGTGGAACCGTGGAGAGAGGAGTGCACACAAGAGCAGGTTTGCTGGCAGGAGTTGTGACCCCGTGGGTACCATGGTTTTACCCCAGCCGGCAGCTGAGCACCACGCAGACGCTCGCTCCGTCCCCCTCATTGGAAAGGGGGAGAGAATCAGAAGAGTGAAAGTGAGAAAACTCGTGGGTTCAGATACAAGAGTTTAATAAGTGAAGCAAAAGCCGCGTGCACAAGCAAAGCAAAACAAGGGATTCATTCCCCACTGCCCATGGCAGGCAGGGGTTCAGCCATCCCCAGGGCAGCAGGGCTCCGTCACGCGTAATGGTGACTTGGGAAGACAAACGCCATCACTCCGAACGCCGCTGCCCCCCCCTTCCTCTTCCCCCCCAGTCCCTTATAAACCGAGCATGACATCATATGGTGTGGAATATCCCTTTGGTCAGTTGGGGTCAACTGCCCTGTCTGTCCCCTCCCAACTCCCTCCCAACTAACTGCGTAGTTTAGTATTTGCTTTACGCAGTTTCAGAGAACTGTTACTAATTCCTTTAAGCACTACAAAATGGGAAGTACTGTGCATAAGATGTAAGTTAATTTCAACCTGCTTGGCCACAGTTATATTATGCAGTTGACAAAGTTTTGATATCATCAATGGTATAGAGGCCCCAAAGTAAAATCTTAGACAGTCACTATATAAAATACCACTTTAGAATACAAGTTACACACTGTAAGAATCCTAGTATATCAATAATCAAGTATCACTGAAGACTAAGTAGATAAAGGATTTTTTTACCCACACAATTCTTGCCTGTCCCTTCCATCCCAGTACTACGCCCACGTTAACTGTGCCTGCACCCACAGACCCCGGAGACTGAGCGCAGGAGAAGAGATCAAGATTGGTTTGTCAACGAAGGGACCAGATGCCACCGATGCCTCTTGCACACTACGGTTCTCAGGCACCGGAGCGGAAGCAGGAACTCTCCTGGCTCCAAGATTTCCTACCAAAGACAGATTTGAAGAGGCACAGCCACTTCCCTAAGTGATAAAAACAAAATCTTGATACCTTCTATTGTCAAATAAACCTGTAAGATGCGAATTGTTAATGTTAGGCTGCTTTATTCTGGTTATACAGTCCTTTGGACACAACACATTCAACTGTCCATTTAGCCTAGCACAGATCCCGCTTAATTAATCCACAGAAGTTCCTTTCCAACAACGGTTTTAACACAGTGACGGCCTCTGACTTAATCTTCCGCACCTCCATTTAAAAAGTGATTTTTAAATATCATCAAAAGACAGCACTTAGATAACAGTTCATTGCAGACTTCCACTCAGAAGAAAACAAGGTAAAAAAAACCCAAACCAACCAACCAAACCCCATCCCCACATATAGAAAGAATACAAAACCATGCGAAATTATGGTTTATAACAGACTTTACTTGTATAAAAGCAGCATTTTAGCATCATTCCACAATAAAAAAGTAAGATCTGTTTGGTGTTATACAGACACGGTGTATCGACTCAGAATGCAACAGGTAAAAAGCATACTGTAATACTCAGTGTGAAAGGTATGAGATACACACTGTTGTATTCAGCCAATCACTCCTAGTACCTCTTCGTGGATACTTTCTTAATTACAGGTCCTGTCTGCTTTGTACACGTCAGCAGTATATTTTGGAATATGAAACTGGAGTGTTAAGATGCACTGAAATGTGTCTGGAAAAATCAAACCCAGAACCAGTTTCTCACTATGCAATAATAGCTCTACCAGAACATTGAAACAAATGGCACCTTGTACATAAACTGTCTGTCCCATCACTCTACTCCCCTTTATATAAAAAAAAAATTGTCTTGATATAGAAAATTGTTCATCTTCTTGCTCCTGAATTCACGCAACTTCATTATCAGCTTTCCTTATCCAGATATAAAACTGTAAAATTAACAGTTACTTATCGTGGGGCTTTTCCACCATCTTCAGTGCTAATCTTCCAACCATTAGCAAACTGTGTATGGGGAAAAACACAGAATTAAACAATAATAGTAATTTGCCAGTCCATTTTCAAATACTTCCCACATAGCTGCTACATAGAAACAAAACAGATACACAAAATATGATTCACTCCCTTTCAGTTTAATTAAGCAAACAAGAAAACACACACAGGAGGTTTAAAAAAATAAAAAACAATTGTGTTGTACCTGACACCAGCGATTAGCCCTGCAGGCATGAATTTTCCAGAGTTGTAAAATCTTGTTCCCATGACGGCAGTCAGTGTTCCAGATGTAACTTAAATGAGAGATTATACAGTCCAGTCAGCAGAGATGCATGTGCCTGAGAGGGACACTACAATTCAAAACTAATGGAACAGACAGAAGTAGTAGCATCAAGGGAAAAGTGAAACAGGGTTATTTCATGCGATGGACTAAGAGAGTTAACAAACTGTGTAAACTTTGGAATGCCTCAGTATGTGAAGACTAAATATTATAAATCAAGTTCTAGCCGACAGTGCGCTCCATATGCTTCTGCACACACTCCTCAAATTTCTTTGTCAAAATGCGCTTCTTTGGAAACTGGAAAGAATCTGTGCTATGCTGCTCTGGAACAGATCCCTGTGCACAGGCAAATCACTGAACCTGTGCATGTAATTCCCCCACTTTTCGTAAAAGGCAGATAGCATTTTCTTGTCTAACTGGTAGCAATGTTCTGAGAATTAACTAATTTATGTTTGCAAACGACATTGTTATTTAAGTGCAAAGCATTATCAATCCATTTCAGCCACGGACATGTTCTACTAAATTCAGAGAGTTAAAGCTATCCACCCCAACTACACAACAGAGAGACAAAAGCCAGGTAGTTTCACTGAGTCAGTAAAATGGCAATCCCTGGAATACCGTGTCTCAAAGAAAGAACCAAGAAAACTATACTGAAAACATACTGATTAAATCCTCAGCACACATCTGCTACCCAGTGGCAACAGCTACATATTAATATGTTTCAACCACTATTACCTTCTGCCATGGCTTCTGCGTGGTGGCTGGTCCTGCTGACCCAGCTCATCTTTGATCCTAGCCATGGCATCCTTCCTCCTTAACACCACCCTAAATATTGTCCTTGACATCTAAGTGTCTTATATAAGTAGGTATGTAAAAGACTGGGACGACAGGATAATACACAAGAAAGAACTGTAATACTTCAGTATTATAGTATACCTCAAGCTCTCATCAGCAGTCCGTCTTCAAAATATGCACACCTCACTAAATGTAATTTTATCTAAGACAGCAGTAGAACACACCTTCACCAAAAGCTTTATAAAAAGCATGAAAAGGAGGAGGAAAAGACTCTATATGCTACTGAATTATAGACATATATTTATCTCACATTTAGGGAAATACTTTGTCTCATTCCTGTTAAACTTGCTGCATTTGCACTTTATTCCAGTCATTTAGGCTTGACCACAGCTTTTGACCTGTCCAGCAGATGTGAAAGCACACTGCACTGTAGGTAATGCTGGAGTGGAGAGAAACGCTGGGCCTTTCCCTTTTGCTTCTGACTTTCACACATCAAACAGCTAGATGCTACGTCACCACTTCAGTGAACACATGCTTTAGTCAGTGGCAGCTCTTTAAGCACTGACTAAGCAATGACTCTTTGCAGTTATCTTCTCAAAGTTGGGGAGAAGCTCCAATTCTGAGAAGAAGGAAGAGGAAACTGCATTACTGAAGCTTGCTTCTCTGTCAAACCTCCCCAGGCATGCAACACCTTTGTAATTCCACATATCTGTCATAAGTATAAATAAGCCAATCACAGTCTCTGCCATTCTCAGCAATAATAAAATAACCTGCTAGGGGCATGGGCAGTCTGCAGGGGAATTGCTCTTCCTGGAGTGCTCCAGCCTCCTACAAAAATGTAAGGTCAAATTATGACCCAAAGTACTTTCTACTTCTTGCAAGAGGGATGCAGGAATGTACTGAGAAATCACTGAGCAAGACACACCGAGACAAGCAGTTTTTAACATGCATTCTCATACATTCTGCAAAAAAAAATAATTAAGTAATGCTAACAGTTCACATTCCAGGAAGAGCAGTGGAGTTTGGCTACGAATGGAGATTTTTCACTAAAACACAAGTTTGAAGATTGGATTGAAACTAGATTTATAACATCATCAGTTTAACGCTTCTGCAAAGACTTTTCGGTACTCATTTTAAGTATCCAGTTATTTTAGGGTAAATATAAACATTACATCACTTACTCAGAGAAATCCAAACATTACTTGGATTCTGTGAGAGCTGATAAGCACCCAGTCCAGCCAAACTCCCAAAGAAAAGGCCAGCAGCTAATGATGGGACACTACCTGCATAAGTAAAAGATAATGCATTTATTAGAAGTTCAGAAATAAACTTGCTCATCAGCTACTCTGTTTTGTAGAACACCAACAATAACAAAAAGATAGGCATTCATTGTTATAAAGCAGATTAGAGAAGGATTTTTTCTTTTAAGATATGAAGACCATGCTGATCTGCAGCAAGAAACATTCAAATACTCTTGCATAAGGTACAAATAGCTTTAGTATTTAATTCTTTAACAGCAAAGCCATTAATATATTTATGATGGAAAAAAATAGCAAGAAAAAGCAAAAGAACAGGTGTTGTCTTTGTGCAAACTAAGGCATATTGTTTCAACACAGTAATATCAGAATTTCTTGAGAGGCGGTAGATGGATTAAATAGTAAAGGTTTAAGATCAGAAAGAGGACATGTGGACTGAACCAGGCAGGAGAGCATACGGACAAAGAAAAAAGTTGCCAAACAAGAGAGTGGAGTTCAGTAAGCGAGGTCCTATTTCTTAGGCACACCTGAGAAACGATCCGAAGGAAACCACAGACTCTGGAAGATGGCTCCCTGGACTTGCCTAAACTTTGGATCAAGTCCTCACAGTATAAATTATAACCCCAAGATACCAGAAGATAAAGGATACCGCATCCAAATTGTTGATTTATACATTACATCAAGCAATGAAGTGGCATAATCACTGTGAGTGGTGAATGCCCTCCATAAGGTTAATGGAGAATATAAGACTTAATGGTGCTTAGGGTGGTTCTTTCTATATTCCATTTTCCAGGTCATTTTTGGAGGACTTGAGATTGCAAGGCTAAGCTGATAAATATCTCCTCTCAATGTTACAGAAGGATAACACATTGCCACCAGAAAGTAACCATTTTTCAGTCATCAACAAGGCAGCTGTTGACATTGACTCAGATCCTGCTTTTCATATAAAAAGCAAGAGTTAAAGATGATAGAAAGCACCAGATATTCTTGTACATGTGCAAGGAAAAGATATACACACAGAAACGTGGTTGCTCTGCACAGAATACAGTTTAGCAACCAACATGTGGTAGCTGCAATTCTTTCCACAAGTCTGGGAGCCCACAAATGGCCATCATATCCTTGAATTTCACCTCAAGGCATTGTTTAAGCAGCTGTGGCATATAGACTTACTAGGACAACCACACCACTTCAGCTCAGGAAGTTCATAAGTCTCAAAACACTGGGACCCCGAGAATTTATTAAACAAAGAGAGAAAATCAATCAACCAGTCACTCTTTTCTTGCCCTGTTCTCACACTCTTTGCAAGGGACTTACTGCTGAGCACTCTCTGTGTGGGTAAACAGACCTGGTTGTAAGAGAACAGATCCCCATCTTGTCTTTATTGATGAAAGGTCAATTTTCTTCAGGTTTCTCCAGGTTATTAATAGAGATAGGATAGCTTCCCCTCTCCCAGTGACCATACAAGATCCTGTTCCCCCTTCAAAAATCCTGTGGCCTGGATTCCCTTGTCTCAGCATGACCCTGTCACCCCATCTGGGACCAGAGGGTAAGACCGACACCTACCATTTCATAAGGGCTTCGGAGAAATACAGATGCAATTAGGTACTTATGCTCTCAGCATTGTCCCTCCTGCCCTAAACTCCGCTCACAGCCCGCAGAAAAACCAAGCCGACAGAAAACAGATTGGGATAGGCATTACCATCTATGCAGCCAAATGCACTGGTGAGACTTCAGCAATGCACGTTCACATCACAAACACTAAGATGGCTCAGGGATTTTTAAAGCTGAAAGAGACGGTATTGCAGCAGGGATTAACCCACAGTTCTGCCCAGAGGAGGGCAAACTCAGAAAAAGATCAGGAAATTGAAGCAGTAGGTCAGAGGGTAAGCTTGTGATGCAGAGCCCAGAAAAGGAACAAGCTTAAGTACTGGTTTGCACTGTTCAGCTCTACTTGGAGAAAGGATCCTTCTAAAACCTCTCTTCAGCTTGCAGTATACTCTTACCATCAAACATTAAAATGAGAATAAATCTCTAAGGACAAAAAAAAAGTTATTTATTTCATTTGAAGACATAAGACATTTATATAACGCTTATATTTAAAATAGCAGGGAAAAAGCCTTTCTGAAGCAACCTTCTGTCAGTTCACCCAAAGGGCACAAAGCAGAGGCAGGGCACCAGCACTCACTACACAGCAGACTGTGGGCTTATCAACCCAAGGCACCAGCTCAACCCCAAAAGCGCCACACCCCGACAGCAAGTTATCACCTCATGGCACAAACTGATAAACCTCACATCTGCGTGAGCTTCGAGATAGGAGGCCTTCGCGAAAAGCCGCCCAGCTACACAAAGTTATCGGGGGGGGGGGGGGGGGGGGGGAAGGAGGAGG
>VWZZ01005312.1:844262-855484 GCA_013399095.1 Psophia crepitans | reverse complement strand
GATGGTACTAGCACCCTTCCGCACCGTACCTGCTTTTGCATAGCCAATGAGCCCTCCTGATGCCACCAGGGCGGCGTAGCCAAAGCCGAGCCAGTCCACGGCCATGCTGGAAACTGGAAGAGAAGCTGGGGTGAGGGTCACTATCTCTTGATTTTTTAGGGAGAAAAAAACCAACCCACCCTCTCCTCCCTCCCCAAACCTTTTGCCACAGGGCACGAGCAAGGCCTTCCTAGCGCTGAGCTCTAAACCCCATCCGAGAGATGAAAACCGATGTGCTGGGGACGCAGCCCTGGGGCCGGTGGGGAGAAGCTCGGGGTCAGACCTGCCAAGGAGGGTGGGTGCAGCGCTCACCGGCCCGGCGGCCCCGCTCCGCAGCAGCCCGGGGTGGAGCGGCCTGCGGAAGGGGAGGCGAGGGAGCAACGCGCCGCCCCGAACTTTCCTTTTCCGGCTGTTCTGAGCGGAGGGGGAAAAAAAACCACACCAAACCCCAAAAGGCAGGGTGGCGCGGGGGGCCGAGGACAGAGTTGGTGCCTTCCTTACTTCCAACCTGCCTGCCGAGCTGCTCGTAACACCCCCGGCCCGGCCACGGGTACCGGGGGAGCCCGAGCAAGCCCGGGTGCCTACACGTAAGGAGAGGTTTAAGCGTTGACGACGTTTTTCTGTGCTTGTTCAGTGAGGGGCAAAGCTCCCTCCTAACTGCATTCGTGTGCGCCCAGTCCAGCCCAGTGCTGTACCAGACGTGGTGGTATGGGGTACAGCTGAGCATTTGGGGTTGTTTTTTGGTGTGGTGTGGTGTGCCATGAGCTACAACTCTGGGCAGCCTACAGTATAATTTCAGCACAGCCCTTTTGTGGAGGACGTAGAGGATTTCTATAATTATCAAATTACAAGCACAGCTTAGTGCAACAGAAAAAGGGGTGTTCTGCTATAGAAGTTATGTGACAGTGGAAGATGGAAAACATATTGTAAATATAACATTTTGCATTTTTTTAATCTGGAAAAAAAGAGAGATGTTTATAACTGTCTACAAATATAAACTATTTTTTTCAAATGCTGAAATTGAGTTTCTTCACATAAATAGTGCTGCATGGTTTACTGCAGTTGGCTAGGCACTTACCTTCCCCTGACATTCAGCCATACAGAAAGAAACAGCACTCCTCCAGCCAGGTCCCTGAACTGAGGCTTCAGTTCCTCTTCACAGAATCACAGAATTGTAGAGGTTGGAAGGGACCTCGAAAGATCATCTAGTCCAACCCCCCATGCCAAGGCAGGGCCACCTAGAGCACATCTTCGTAACAGAAGGCACAAACTAGCAGAGCCCTGTGCTTTCTGCAAAATGCAGCTTTCTCTAGGTGCATTTCAAATTTTCCCATCTTTATGAATTAGCCTAATGCTCAGGAAGTAGAGAGCAGTTTAATGCCCTTGTTGGCCCAAGTGGTTTAAATACAGATCTCCCGTATCCCTGAAAAGTGCTACAACCAATGCACATCTAAGCTATACTGCATGGGGTTCCAGTTGAACTGGAAGCTGTAACGGCTGTAAGGTTCCAGTTTCACTGGACTCTGCTTTGGAACCCAGTGCTGGGGTTCCCCAAGAGGGGAGCAGGAAAACTGGAAGAAATCCACAGCTGCTGGAGCTGCTGAACTCACCTGGGGCTCAGCTGAGATGCTGCTGGCCAGGCCAGCTATCATTTCTTACAGCCGTGGCTCCATCTACTCTACCAGTGCCACGCTCGCTCGCCCTTTCTGACACACACACAGCCTTTTCACTGCTGACGTCTCCTCTCTCTGCACTGTTGCCTCCTCTCTACCATTCTAAGAGTTTCCTGGAAACTAGAACAGAAAATGTTCTACAAAGGCAGACCTGCTCACAAAAACAGCAAATTTGCCAAGTACTGGTTAGTAGCTGAGCATTCACTCAAGGCACAGAAAATGAGAGTTCTCCTCTGAGGACTGTTTCTGTATTTCACCTCAACAGCTGTTAGGACTTGCCATCTCGGTCTCCAGATCTCAAATTGTTTCAAGTCCCATGAAATGCATAACTCTTTGTTACTACACAGGGAGTTTGGATTTTCACAAATGCTTAGTATTTTCTTGTAAATCTAAACCTTAGTACTAAAATTCTGTGGAATTTTTGCTTTTTAATTCTTAAAATTATGTGCAAACTGGATTTTTCCTGGTCTTCATCAGAGCGTGCTTCTGTAATTGTGATGTCTGTGGCCATGAGCTCATGTTTTTAAAACCTGAAGCAATAAAAACTGTTTTAGTAGGGGCAGCCATTATGTCAAAACAGCCATAAGATAAGCACTATAAAATAGACACAACATTTACAAGTGAAAACACTTTACATAATTCTCTTATTTAAGCTTATACTTTGTAAGTCCTATATTTATTAGAGGAGTCTTGTTATCTGTTAAAAATCCAATTCGGTACCTTTCCTGCCAAGTTTACAAACCATTTTAAGTCCTCTATTTTTTTGCCTGTGTTTGTGTACACACACATTCAGGGTATTGTTAAATGCCGTCTAAGGTCAAACTAAAGTACAGTTGAAATCCCTTTAATGTCGAATTAAACTGAGGTCATATAAATCAACGATACTGCATATTCAGACAAGGGGTTGCGATCACTTATCTAAGTGAAACAGTTACAGAAGATAAATACAGACTCTCACTTCCAAGGGAATATTGCCATTGCCACATGAACAGTCTCGTAACAGAACTGACGATGCTCACTTTATTGCAGTATCAGAGCACACACAGAAAGGAGCTGGACTTACATCCTATTTTACATCCCCAAGACAGACTGCATTCCTGTCTCCACATTTGGCTCAAACTTTTTTCTGATTTTCTCCACCTTTTCTCTTGCTACACAAATAAAGAGGAACAGATTATTACTACAGTGAATCAGAATAAAGCATAATTCCAATTACTCTTTGAAAACAGAAGAAATAATGACTACTCCAGTAGTGCAGAAAACATCACTAAAATGCCTTACTTTAAAAGAAATAAAAAGAACATTTAGTACAGCTATTTGACCTTGTTCTCTCCAGCTCAGTTTTATTTTTCCCACTGTATATTTGTAATAAGAATTAGGATAAAATCCTGTTCCCACTGAATAAGGTCAGGAATTCATTTTTTGTTTAAGTGTAAAACAGATGGGTGGTATTTTATCAGCATGACAAACATTTCAAGTGTTAGACATTTTTTTTTTAACAATACAGCTCAGATCAAGGACTTGAAAAAAGGGGGAAGGTAAAACCTTATTGCTATCAACGCTTCCACCTAAAAATATGTATCATATTCTGAATGAAAGATTTCAATCATGTGAACCATTGGTGCAAAGAATTAAAAAAAATTAAATGCATGAAGTATGGACACAGTAAAACAACCAAACATTTTGCTTATAAACTCAATGTATAACTCCATATCGAAAACTAAAAAGTACGATTTTCTGTGAATGTATGAATGGAATGTGATCATATTTTAAGTAATTTTCACATGTTCCTTTTTACAGTGGGAAAAGTAATATTATCAATAAATTATGCATCATATTTTGAGTCAAATGAACAGTAACTTTTCCAACACTAAAATGAAAAAGTGTATATATTTTTAATATGCATTTAAGTGAGACAAAAAAGTAATTGAGAATGATGCAGCTATTTTTACCATTTTAGCTGGCTTTTCCAGAGCCAGACAAAACCTGTATGCTGTTGTTAACAGAAAAATATACACAGTACATATTATGAATTTATTTTTGCCTTGTTCGCTTAGGAAAAGTTGCCATCTCTTTTGCTACTTCCAGAATGATCAGTCAATTTATTAGGGTAAAAACATTCATTATTTTTAAACAACCGATCAGTTCAGAGATATGTGTCCCGTCCGAGGTTTACATCCTTACAAAACCTACAGCAACACCAGTATTTACTTTTTATTCAGGAGAGAAAGTAGCTGCCTTCATGCTGAGCTATTCCGTTTCTTTTTCTTCTTTTGCAGGGGAGCTTCCAATTTTTGCTTCTCTGGAGTAATTTTTCTCTTTCTTTTTTCTATTTTATCCACATTATCAGTCCAGCAAACTTTTTTCCTGACTATTGAAGATTTTTCATCTTCATTTGCTGAAAAAAAAGGAATAAATTATTCACACTGATACTTATTTTCAGTCTATTATAGTCTAAAATGGCATAAAGACTTATTTGTATCTCATTTTTAAAAAGGGGTTATATAAAATATTTTTTATTTACAGTGGAATGTGCTATTTATACTAGTTTTGCCTGTGAGATGAAAATATATAAAGATTAAGTACGTAAGTACTTAATAAAAAAAATACTGAGCCAGACTTCCTATGTTTGCCCGACTACATTGGCCTTAGACCTAATTTTGTTTACAGGAAAACAAGACGTGCACTTCTATCAAATCAAACTGTCTGTTCTTTCCTTATCTGTCCCAAAAGCTTCACAGTGGCTTCCTCAGTATGTTATTCCAGTAAAGAGAATCAAAACTTCCATATGATAAAAGTGAAAAAGCTTATGTCCTGCAACAAACACACAGGCTGGAGAGAGCATCAGACTGGTAAGGACATCTATGTCACTTGCCAGAGTCATATCCCCAGTTCTTTAAGATACCAAAACTCTTTCCAATGCATATAGTAAAAATCCTCCCACTTAGTACATTCCATTTCACAATCCCATTAACAATAGAAAATGCACAGTTCTGTTACCTTGAGATGATGTTGCAGCTGTATCAGAATTTTCTTTTGTTTCTGAAGCTTGGTCAAGCCATACTGCAAGACACGTCAGCCTAGCTTTGGTATTGACTTCACACAGTAAAGATGGCACATCTTTAATCTGAAGATAATATAGAAAAAGATTCATTAAACATGTATCATACCAACCACCTTCCACCCATACACCTTCATTTTTGGGGCCTAACAATGTTTAGAATTAGAGGCTGTATATTGGCTGTATAATGGTCACATTGTTACAGTCCTGCTCCTGATACTTTTCCTTGGTGGTGGTTTTAGAAAAGCTCCCAATGGCTTTAAGAACACATCTTGATAGGTAAGATCGGTGGGTTTCAGGCACATAGGGGTAAGTTTAACCTAAAGAATAACTAGATGAGTCATAGACCCACCAAAAAATTGTTAATGGTTTCAGAAGCTTCTCCAGAGTAACGTGGGATTTTTTGGTAGAGCTAAAATAATTTGAATTAAGTGATTGCATCAGATTCCTTTTCTCCCTCACAAAGACAAAGCTGCTAATTAAAAGTGATCTCTCTAGAGTGTGTTTCAGATTGCTTAACTGCAATTTTATTAGTCAGCTCTGGGAATACGTGTACAAATATCCTAGTACAGATATCAGGGGATAAAGTGTCAAACACACGTGCAGCATAACAGCATCAACCCATCAGAAGCTACTTGTATTAGGATATTCCACCTCACAGAGCTGGACAGAGCAGCCCACATACTTAGACAAAGTTTTACAAAATTTTGCCTGTACAGGAAGAAAATCACACATTTGGTCAAAATAAAGACAATGTTACAGAGAAAAGTAAAGCGTTCCCCAATCTCTGTGTTAATTATGTAAAAAGGGAACAGAAATCTGAGGTCAATGGAAGAGAAGGGTTTTCACTATTGTATAACAGTAATTGGGGGGGGGAATTAAAAATGGGCAAATTCAGATGAGATATATAAAGTGTATAAATGTTGAGAGATATTTATTTTAACTATTCAAGATACTTATAGTGGAATATAGTAGATCCTTTATTACTAGTCATTAAATTTAAAACAAATTTAATTATGATTTTAAAATACAAACCCCAGAGCAAACAAGAAGCATGGGAAACTTTAAAGGTAAGACATGATTCCTTGTTGAACTGTGCTACTCAGAATTGTTTGAAAATACAGGAAATAGAAGTACCCAGTAAATTAATGTGTTTAATTTTTTCAAAAGGACAACTTTTTCCCTGTACACGAACAACCACCACCCCCCTAAACCATCGGGTTTGTGTTTTTAAAAGAGTAATGACAATCCTCGACAATAAAAAAATTCACAGCAGTCCTTAGAAGATACATAATTGATTAGATAGTCGTAAGTCTGGTCAGGTAGGACTGAAGGGAAGCATGACTTTATGTAGAGAAGAGATCTCCATAATATCATCAGATTTTATAGTTTGTTGAAAAAAGATAACAAAGATACAAAAATATACAAGTGCATATAAATATGTGCGTAGACATACACATCTCTACTGAACATAACATGGAGTAACATCAAGACATTCAGATTTCAAGTAAAATGTTCTCAGTAATTTAAAATTAATCTTTGTAACAGCACTGTCTGCAATTTTGGTTGTCTGATATTTTTCCATAAACATAACAAGCGGTTTAATAGACCAACCTTATTAAGATCCACATTCCACATTTTAATGTAACCATCACTGGATGCTGTAACAATAACATGTTGTCCTTCTCTTTCAAAACTATAGATATCTTTTATTCTGTGAAGAAAATTTAATACTTTATTACTTTATAGCATGTCAGTTCATTTCAGAACAGTAAGATGGCAGAAATTAAAGATGAATAGGCAACAGTCTAAAAATCAGTTTGAACAGAAGACCGACAAATGACAGGCAGGAACTTGGAACAGTAATCTGTTTTGAGTGCTGTCACTTACAGTAGGAATACTTGCCTTCCCTAGGCTTGTTAGGATTCAGTTCAGAACACTAATACTTTAAGCACACACTGTTAACCACATCAATACCATTTTAGCTAATGCTTTTGTGTTCTGATTAATTAAAATCAACATTTGGACAAATATTTGGTATTTGACAACATGCCCTTGTGTGTGTATTTTTACATATATATAAATAAACCCATACACATGCATTTTATGTAAACCCAAGTGCTTTAGCAGAACATTTTCTGTTTTGGTCTCCCTACCTACCACCTCTCCAAAGCTTTGATATACCAGCCTGTGGTTCTAGAGTCACTACTGGTCTCTGAGCAGTTCCACATCAGCCAGGGGTGGGGGCTCTATTTCAGGCCTTGCAACGGGGATGAGCCTGCTGGGCAATTCAGACGCAGAACTGCCAAGAGGGCAACTGTCACAAGGACTGACCAAGGTAAGACAGGAGAGTATCACCACATGTCTCACTACTAAATCTGCCTGTCCAGTACAGTCCAGTTTGGTAGTGGAGCTCTGGGAACCCTGGGCAGCGATTTTCATTTCCTGCCTGCGAAGCACTACAGACCCCACTACTGTTCTGACATAGCAAAGCTTTGGGGAGGGAAAGAGGGAAAGACAACCTTCTTCCCGAAAAAAAAAAAGATTAACATAGACCTATGCCAGTATATTAAGATCCTAAATATATAACATATATTTAGATATGATCTATATTGATCTTATATTTGGACCTAAACATTTTATACTGTACTTAGATCATAAATTTAGAACTGTAATATTTCTAAATCTGTACCCTGTTGTTTTCGCAACGTGCATGGACAGTACAGTACTTGTGCTCCCACTAAAAGCAATCAAGTCTGTCCCAAATTTACAATTTAGTATGTAAGTAAATTTACTTTCTGTACTAAAACAAAAAACAGTAGTAAAATACGCTGAAGAGTAGAAGTCATTGAACCTTACTGAGTACTCAGCATTGCCATAAATATTTAAATATTAAACAAATATAGAATACCTGTTTTCATGAGCTTTAAATTCACACAGGCATTTTTGAGAGTCACAGCTGTAGAACCTTATCATTTCATCATCTCCAGCTATGGCAAGGATAGAATCCTTGGAACGGGAAAAAAAGAAAAGCAAGTGTGATTAATTTCATGTTTTTCAAACTACTTAATTTCCCAGCACCTTTCTTTTTCATACTTACTGTAATAAATCTAAGTGAAGAAATTCTCTTCTCTGTTGTGATAGTGCCAGTGATCGAAGCCGTTTCAAGTTTGTAGATATCCACTTTATTTGTTATCACGGTCACATATCTCTCTCCATCAGGGGACCATTTAATTATGTGGGCATCTGCACACATTGATACATTTGTATACACATGTACACAGGTTTGGCAGTTTTTTTGCATTCTACACTGCATGAGAATCTAAAAGTAAGAATCTTTAGAAGCTGCTAGACACTGTTTTCTACCTAAACCTGAGAAAAATGCAGGAAAAAGAATCAAGTAACCTAGAATAAACATGTAACCTACGTTCTAAAATGTTTATCTTCTGATTATGAGAAATGCAGAAAGTAGCAAAACACATTTATTTAAAAGTCC
The DNA here is from genome assembly GCA_013399095.1 of Psophia crepitans. Taxonomy (NCBI): domain Eukaryota; kingdom Metazoa; phylum Chordata; class Aves; order Gruiformes; family Psophiidae; genus Psophia; species Psophia crepitans. The sequence goes on along the minus strand of VWZZ01005312.1, from coordinate 847,215 downwards.
TTACATCAAATTTCAAGCAAAAAAAATTACTTTAGTGTCACTATGTTTTCCTTTTGATACACAATTATTATTAAGGACATATTCTTTCATATGCTTGCCTGCGAGCGTAAAAAAAGACATTGTGAAAGTTGCTTGCAATTAACTGTCTTGTTGATTAATCCACTCTACTTTTCTTTACACAAAAAATAAAAACATGTTATTTCACTTTGTAGTGGATTTAGACTGATAAACTCACTTTGTTTCAGGTTTTTGATAAAGGCGGATCGTCCTTCTACAAGATTCCAAGTTCTGAAAGACATTAGATAATGTGCATTCCAGTTAAAAACAGCACAGTGAAACTGAAGTTGTGTCTGCTGACATGAGGCATCAAAAGGAAGTTTTTATGCATCTCTATACATTTTGCTGCCTTCTTAATGCAAAAGACTTGGCATATTGCTCGCACGCCATATGGCTGAATGGGCGGTATTTATTTACAAACCACTGTTTGTAATACAGAGCCCAATACTAATTTGTCCTGTTAAATAATATTTTATGTATTTAAAACACATATATAGAGCAACATGTACACACTCCAAGTGAAAAATTACTCTTCTCTCACTGAACAAAACCTGACAGCTTTCAGAAGTTTAAACAAATTGTGTTCCAAAATGCAAATGTATTCATACATCTACAAGCGACTATAAAGACTCAGAGCATAACAAGAGGCTAGGTACAGCACGGACTATTTTTAAAGGACTTAAAAATATCGCTGATACCCAGAACTTAAAAAGACAAACGAACGGATCTTCAAACCACTTGATGTCCAAGCATGTTTTATCAGTGTTGAACGGTCTAGTGCCAACACGGAATTGTTGCTTGTAACAATTTACTAAGAGTTACTGAACTATGGTTTTCAGCATTTCTTCACCGGTTTTGACTCACCTTAATGTTTTATCTGTTCCTACTGACAAAGCTAATTTCCCAGAAGGATGAATAGAAAGAGATGTCACGTGCCCTCTGATAAAAACAAAACAATGTATTAGCCACATATATTATTTACAAGGAAAACAAATGTGAAAACTCTTGTGAATATGCAGACTTAAGATAAACTCACTTATGTGCCCTAATGGATTTCAGGCATTCCCATCTCTTTGTGTTCCAGATACAAATTAGTCCATCTTCAGCCCCGCTCAGTAGATGTGCAGTACCATAGAACTCCAAACAAGTTATTGTGCCTACAAAATCCAAATGAGAGCTATTAACAACCTTTTACATACTGAACATTTTCTCACAGAGAATGTATTAATTAACAGAGAAGTTTCTACCATCAAAACATGCCAGCTACTACCCTACCCTTGGGCAAATCTGAATGATTTCCTAAGTATTTCTTCACGCACACCCTCTGCCCCCACCCCCTTTCTTTTTATATTCCATCACCCATGTGCTCTATCAGCCTCCCTATAGCCATCTGTACCCTTCCCCGAAAAGAGCAGTACTCAACCACTGTGGCACAGGTGACCAGAGCTTCTATCCGTGGTAAGGAATGCTCCTATGTCAAAGCCCTGCTCTTGACACACAGTTGAATTTACTGCACATGCGGCTTCCCACAAGCACCAGATTTATCATACATGAGTTGAAGACAGGTACCAGATTCAGCCTGGCTCCACGTACTTCGTGGTTATGAGGAGAAAAAGGACAATTAGGATTGAGCTACAAATGATCCAGAGCAGCCTGCTCTCACATAGAAACTCTCTTTTTTGTGTGGCTCATGTATGTCTGCAACAGGACAAGGGTACTGGGAGAGATGGTTGTTGGGAGTAGGCATGGTCTTGATAAGCTGTCCCGGTAAAACAAAAATCGCTGATGATCTATTTGTGGGCAATAACTTCTTAAAGAGTTAAAACTAAAAATAATTGGAAGACGCAGCTATATTTGTGGGCTAACACCCAAAATTATTTTTGGATTTTTACGCTCAAAAACATACCTTGCTTGTATCATCAGACCACTATAGTTGCAATATCATCACTATTCAAAACGAACTAAAAAAAAAATTTTCAATTTTCTTCTTCTGGCCAGGGCCAATTTTCAGCTATATATTTCTATCATTAATCCTTTTTACGAAGAAATGCTCCCTTACCATTGTGCTGCAGCAGTGCCCCATGTTCTATCTTCTTTTTCATGTCATAGATTTGGATTGTCTCATCTCTGCTCCCAGTGACCACATATCTGTTATTCACTGCTACTGCCGACAACGAGGCAGAGTGGGCATGATGTGTAAAATCAGGGACAGCCGTCCAGGACTGTGAACGAAATACAAAATAAACAGGCCTTTCTGAAGCTTACCGCAGCGAGCTTCAACTTCACTATCCTCTAAGTGGTGGAGTTTGGTTTGTTTTTTTTTTAAAAGCAAAACCTGAAAAAGTGTATGCGTGAAGTGCGAAGGAATTCTACTCAGCCGTAAGTTGTAATGCGATCTTGTTGAGTTTAATGTGCTGTTAGGAGATTAGTCCGAATTACACGGGTGCAAACCGCCTCTTGTAATCGGTGTTGGGCTTAGATGGAGCTGTACGTGAGAAAGTATCTGCACAGAGATAAACATCATGTTCAACGGCGGCAGATTCTCCCCTTTTCCACCATTACAGGCTGGAGACACGCCTTCCGCCTGGCACCGGCCCCCCCGCCTCCAGGCACTGTGGCACCCTTTATTCGCAGCCCTGCGCCGAAACGCTGAGGGGAAGGACCGCGCACCGCCGCCCCCCTGCAGCCGCTCGCTTCCCGGAGCTCCAAGGATCCGCAGCTCCGCGGAACCCTTCGCGCCTTCCGGGCCAGGCAGCGGAGGTGTCCGTGGGCCGTTCCCACACCTCACGCTAGCGGCGAGGGGCCGAGCCTGCGGCTATGGGAGGCTGCCCCGCCCCCGCGGCGCTTTAAAAGCCCACCCGCCGCACGGCGCCGCGGCCGCGGAGCGACGAGGCGG
>VWZZ01005312.1:829227-843492 GCA_013399095.1 Psophia crepitans | reverse complement strand
TATCGCGTAGCACAATAAACGGGAAGCGCAGCCTCGGCGCCAGTGTGGCCGCCGCGGAGGGCCGCGGCCGGGCGGGGCGCACTTCTGGGCGCCGTGGTTCTTCCCGTGGTGCCGAGTGGCTGATAAAAAATGCGTCACGGCACGGTGCGGCTCGGCCGGGGGCACCGCGGCGGCCTGAGGCGCTCTGGAAGGTTCCCCCAGCTCGCTGCCCGGACCCAGCTCCTCGTCTGAGCGAAATTAGTGTAGAAAGGGGCGGGTTGTCCGCCGAGCTTGGGTGAGCTGTGCTCGCGCAGGCGATTTTATTCGTAAATAGCTTCATCCGCCTTTTTTTTTGCCAGTACAAACGTAAGAATGAAACCGTGGAGTAAATGGGTTTGTAAAATCTTTATGTAATCCATTTAAGGGAATGTTTGAATTCTGGAGGTTAAAGCTGCCCCGCTGTTCAGATGATAAGCTAGTTATGACTGTCGCTAGCGTTAAGGCAAATATAAAAAAAATCCGATGATGTTAATGCATGCTATTTTAATTGTTTCTTAAATATTTTTGTTTTCTAGTGAAAAGATCGAGGCGACAGTGAAGATCAGACAGGGAAAGAGCACAGAAACGCAGTTTTGCAAAAAGTCCATGATAACTGTGATTGAGAAAGAATTGCATCACTTGCCTTCTGTTAGACTTTTGCAATAAAACTGCTCTGTAGTGCGTGCCGTCTTCTGTTAAATCCACATGAATAAAGAAGGGTAAGTTTAAAAAAAAAAGTATTATGCAGCTGTGAATTCAAGAATTAGCGTTTCAGTGTGTAGAATGTGGAGGAGTTTATGGTTCCTTTTAATAACAGTATTGTTTGAATTGGAGGACCATCACTGTGGATATTTTTATTAATAATCACCTCCTTTATAAGGAGTTACCAGCAGCAATTTTTTCCTGTTAATGAGCACAGTTAGATTTAGTCAGAGGGTGTATGCTAACCTTTCTGGTATATGCCAGTATTTAAGGGCTCGTTTACACTTGACTACTTCGATGGTTTCAGAATGGGTGTGGGGATGAGGTGCATAGTTAGCCTGAGTAACACCATGCATGGATGCTTTCATTATGGTCTATGGCTATCCTATGTCGGGTTAGCCTAATCCATGAAACAGTACTCTGAACTGTTCCCCTGTGTGGGCAAGCCTTTAAGGCGTTACGAATACCTTGTATTAGGTGAATGTGGGTTTGACCAGCCAGTGCATAAAACATGAAATTTCTTGCATGGAAACAAGAATTAGAATGCAAGTAATCAAGTATCTGCATGGAAGGAACACCACCGAATGTAAAAAAAAAATCAGCAGTGGTAAATGAACAGCTTTCTGTGGAAGTAGATGCAAATGAAGTTGTTCATACTGATTCGTATTGGTTGGTTGACTAGGGAAAAAGCTTAAAGAAAAGGTATCAATCAGCAAAGAGGTACACAACTTTTCAGTAAAATGTATCCACTGGTATAGTGGTAGCAGTGAAATGCCATTTGCTGTTGCTAACTTGCTCGTAGTGACTTAAATGCGTATATGGAGGAGGCAAAAGAGAGAAAGACATACCTGAGAAAAGGTGTGGAGAAAGATCACATTTACTGTATTGTGCCGTCCTTCTTTTGCATTTCTCTGCTTCTTTAGCACATAGGAAACACCACTGCTTGTTTTCAGCTGTATGCTGTGTGATACAAGTAAATCAACTTATAATTTGGTTAAAAGGAGGAAGAAAATGAGGGGTTGTACAAACATATTGAAGCCTCTCTTTGCCTTGTTTTTAACTTCTATTTTAGAACATGGATTTTTCTGAATTACTGTATCATTATATGTAGGTATTTCTGAAATAAGGGTAAGGTATAGGTGACTTAAAAGCTCTTTGTAATTTTCTAGTGCTTTGGACAGTAGGAAAACTGTGAACTATTATAATTTAAGGTGAATATGACTTGTAATCATAGTCTCACTGGCCATATATCCTTTTTATAGCTACTGCTTTAGCAGTGAGAAGTTAGAACTTAAAGTTCTGAATTCTGAAATGGTAATATTAAAAATGTAAGGCAGTGTGAACATCTTTGAAGGTAATTAGTCTCAAAGTTAACATGTTTTTATGTTGTTCCTCCCCAACGTCCTGTCCAGCTGAAGAAGTGCAATAAACTGAACCTCTGCAGCTGTATTCGTTGAGAAGGACAGAAGACAGTTTCAGCCATGGCAAGCCAGGTAAGATCATTTGGTCAGAAATTCAGGCTTGCAGTGCCTACATGGATTCCAGAACCATACTCAGAATTCCTAGTAAATGTAAAGCTGAAATAGCTAGCTTGGTCTGAGTTGGGTGTTCTTTTAGTCCTACAATTTCATCTGGTAATTGGTGGCTGTCCTCTGGACACTTAATCATACCAACTGAAGCAGATTGGGGGCATAACATTAAGTTTTGCAGTTTGGATTATTTGAGCATGAGTTCTTCTGAAGGAGCTTGTGCACAACACTCTCTATGTAAGATCTATGTAGAGGTGTTCTAAAGGAAGAACAATAAAGCCTGCGTAAGTAAAAAGTGCTGTGAAACACCATTATTTTTGGAAATCCTCGTTCTTCAGAATCTTAAGTGAGGGAGGCAACCTGTGTTAACGCAGCTGTTGTTTCCCTCCTCTTTTGTGTAGTTGCCCCACTTCCTTTTTAAACTGGGGGTTTTGGGGTTTGGGTTTTTTCTTTCTTTTTTTTTTTAAGAGGCAATTTTTATGCCTCTTCCTGGCCTTGCGTCTGGGTTTGAGTTTTCCCTCAGCCAAGCTAGTGCCTGTTCCTGGTCTGCTTTCTCCTTACGTTCCATTAATCGGCCTCCTCTTGTGGTTCCTGGCCTGGGAGAGACAGCTGGGTAGTGAGGAGAGGCATCTCACTTCAGAAGAATTCCTAGGTGAGGGGAGACAGGGACAGCTGAGATCCCTTCTAGGCAAGAGTGATGATTTCCCTGCCTCTTCATCGCTCAGACTATTCTGTTGCAGGGTTTTTTGAGTCCCGGAGCTCAAGTGGAACACAGTCCAGTCCTGAAGCTAATTAACACTTAGGATTGGCCAACATCGAAGGGCTATCTGCTTTTTCCCTAATTCCAAGAGGAAGCTGTCAATCCTTTAGCCAGCTTGACAAGTCAGGGGAATATGGCTGTTCATACAATCCTTTGGCTCTGTTATTTTTGCCAGGCGTTTTCCCCAGAGGCTGCTTTCCCTCATGGGAGGCGGAGGGAGAAATGGGACCCCAGGCTTCTTTCAAGGGCAAGGTGAATATGGGGAAATCACCTGTGGTGATGGGGAGTGGGAGGGAGGAATGTAAACGAGGCTAAATACTATAAAGGTGATTTTTTTCTCCCAACAGGACTTGATGGCGAAAAAAAGAGAGTGTCTCCAGGCCTACAGCTGGTGGAGAACACCACAGAAGAAGCGGAAGAAAAAGAACAAAATAAAACCAGCAAGAATAGAGTTTGTCCCTAGTAGTACTTCAGGGATGAGGTAAAGACCTTTAGAAATGAGAAACTCTGACCCCTTACCTGTTTAAATTGATAAGTGATGGCATTTACTGGTCACTATCTTTAGAATCCTGGAATGGCACGTCTGGTACATATGCACCAAGTATTGCTTACTGAGCTGTATTGCCAATAAATTAATAAAGTTTATAGTTCATCTTTCATAATCTCTGAGGAGTGGTGGCAAAATAATCATCACTCTTGAATCATGGCTGTAACTTGAGTGAATAGTTTTTGTTGGTATTTTTATGCCTCCTTTCCCTTCCCTGCTTCAGACAGTAAATACTTTTAAAACCAACTTCTAAAGGTTTCTTATAAAATGGGTCTTATTGAAATGCCTTTTTTTTTTGCGAAAGCAGTAGAGTGGACCCAGAGAACTTGAGAACTTTCTGCTGGAGTGATGGCATTGCAGTTCTGTACATTAACTGCTAAACCCTGCTGAGTACTCTTCTCAGATTTTTGTCCCCTTATTTGTCCAGTAATAACTACCTGCTTATATGTTAGGTACCTTAATACTGCAGTCAGCTGCCTTAGTCTCAAACTTGACAGTTGTTCTCTTATCTTTATAAAGACCAGATTATTCAATATTTGTTGGGGAGCTTACTCCAGAAGTGGATGATTTCCAGCTCTATGACTATTTCCTAAAGAGGTATCCCTCATGTATTGACTGCAAAATAGCAACAGACCTGCTGGGATATTCTAGGTAATGCCTGTGAAAACTTGTAATGCTGTCAATATGTTTGTTTCTGTAAGTAATATAAGAACTTGTCAAGAACTGTTTCTGCATTTTCTTCAGAGGCCAGAAGAGAGTAGTCTCTAGCAGTACTCTTTTTAACAGCACAGATCCTTAGGGTTCTAAAACTTTCTGGCTAGTCTAAACAGTTAATGTGATAAGTATCAATTTAGCCATACGCATATCTGCATGAAAGAAATCAGATGGTGGGAGAAGGGAAAGCTGTGTGCTGAAATATGTGCTGCTGTGCTTGTGTGCAGCAGTGTGTCCACTTAGTCATCTGCAGTACTGAAGACAAAATAATTCCCTTTTTTACACGAGGGAGAAAAGCATAAGGCCTAGCAAATGTTAGAGGATTGGGAGACTGAACCTATTAACACTGGTAAATAAAGTCTAGCAGGAGTTAGATTGGCCAAGTAGTGAGTCAAGCAGGAGTGAGCAAGTTTGCTGTTTAGACAGTGCTGGCTGTAGGTAGACTAATTCAAGAAACGTAAGAGAAAGCAAATATAAAAAGAATGTTATTACTGTGCAGTGGTAGAAGTGGGTTAATACTAACTGATAAATTAACTGCTGTAACTGCAGTATAGAATCTGATTACTTACACAGATAGCAATTAATGTATTGTTTCACTGTCTCTCAGCAAGTTGCATCTTAATACTATTAAACAAGCATTTGGCTTCTGGCCCAAGTTTTTGATTTGGCGAAAGCATCTTCTGTGCATGCGCACATGCCAGAGAGGCTGCTTTGGTAATAGAAGCTATAGTAGCTACTATCCTCTGTTTTTGTAAGAGACAGGAATTGAATTAATTAGCTCTGTAACTGTGATGCATACTAGAATTTGTTTTCTCCCTTTTGAAAATTGTAGAGGCTATGCCTTTGTCAGATTTGGTGAGCAAGGTGATCAGATGAGGGCACTGCAAGACTGCCAGAATGCACCAGGTCTGGGGGGAAAACGAATCCGGCTGAGCATAGGAATTTCTAAAAGGTAACAAATGAGTTGTGCATTGATACAATAATTCTAAATAATTAGATTCTTGTAGCTCTGCTTTTGTAAAATGTGGCCCTTGCTATAGTGGCTGTACACATGATGCAGTCTACAAACCCAAAAATACAGAAGCGCTATGCTTTGACTCCCTGGATTTATCAAACTCTTTCAGGATTGCTGAGGGAATCCAACTTGTAAGTCTAGCCAGATTGCATAACCTCGGCTTAGCTGCTGTTCTAACCAGCCTTAATTCTTACAGTAGCAAAGCTGAATGCATTCATAAGTATTTTCCAGGTTTGTGCGTGAAGAAGGTAGAAGGGACAACAAGTGGTTTTGTATCATAGATTATCATAGAATCATTAAGGTTGGAAGAGACCTCCAGGATCATGTATGCTAGGGAGCTTTTCTTCTAGAGTTTTCCCTCTAGTTTAGGCAAGATAGCATGTTGCTAGTTTTACAATAGGCTGGCAGAGGAAGGAACTAGTACATGGAAAAATACAGAATATCGGGGGGGGGGGCGGGAGCCAAAGGAGATGTTACTGAACAGTTTGTTTAGAGTACTGTTCTTCGCTGTTCAAGAGATTAAAGCAGCAGGGAACTGAAAGTTGATTGGCTATGAGAGGGGTTTTTTACTCTGCCAGCTCAGTTCTTGAGCACTTAAAACGATTCAAGTCTCTGAGCAGTTAGAGAATTGATGGCAAATTTGATAAACTTTGATCCAGGATACAGACAAAAATAAACTCTATATAAAAACAATTACAGTCTAGTTGTGAGGTTAGCTTGTATGTTCTGTTAAATAGTAAAAATAACAGCTTTTGTTTCTCTTTACCCTGAATAATTCTGCAAATGTTGCCTCTTTACTTTAGAACGGAAATGCTCTCACCCAGGAGAGCACTATCCAGAATTGCTCTGACTAAATCATTTTGAAAACAAGAAGAGATCACAAACAGGTTTCCTCACTTCTGCTATCCTGAAGAACATCAACAGTATCTTCATATTTTTCTTTCCTACAGAGATTTATGTAGGAGAGAAGTTGGAAGCAGAAGACCTTGAGACACTAGTAATTTGTATACTACAGTAGCAAGACAATAGAATACCTATTTATTAGAATTTGTGTGTAGTTTTACAGTAATGAAAAAAAGTAGGTATTAAAATACATATCACTAGTCTATATCTGTTTCTGAATGGCTGAGTACCGTGCTCTCCTAGCATGAAAATACCCAGTCATCAGAGTAGTTTGTCACTAAATCCCTTATATTGGAAGCACTGCTTCTGAGCTCCCTCAGCCTGTGTTCAACACAAAAAGCCTTGATCTGACCTTCCTGTACTGGAGTGGAGATGCAGAGAAATTGGACTCTGCAAACACAGGAGGTCTGCCTGTGCATAATGAACGAAGAAATACCTAAGGATAGAGGATTTCTTTTGGAATGTGCAGCTCGGTTATCTGAATGCATTTCATACAGTTTGCCTCTGTGTTAGTACAGGTAACACTTGTATGTTGATTCTTGTCACTAGTGTGAAGTTGTCCCTGAGAAAATCTGCTCAGGCAAGGGAAAGTAGTGAAAACTAATCAGCTGTCCCTTTGGTCTTAAGGACAGATGTGTTCTCTCATTTTCTACTGATTTGACTTTATGTTGGGTAATAGCAGTGCTGACTTCACCTGACAGCTATACTTTGGCAGCTGTTGAATGCTTTGTGGACTAAAAACCGAGCAGGTGGAGGTAGACATGGCAAACTAGCAGGCAATGTCAGATGCTCCTTTGAAACAGCTTATCTGACTTCACCTGCTTGTTTATGGAAATAAGATCTAATATCAACCAAACAAAAGATAGAAGGGCTAATTAATACTTAATGCATCTTAAAAGCAGTTGTGCTTAATAAATGTAAATTAGCTTTTAGCAGAGCACAAAGATTTATCAGCAGTTAGCTTATACAAATACTAAAAGTACTCAAAATGAGTATCAGTAAATGTTGTGGCTTGAGTTAAAACATGAAAATCATTACTTTTGGTATTGGCGAAGGTGGCAGCACTTGCTTCTGTATAAACACAGTATCTTCTTTTGTGACTTAGACTGTTGCTTAGGCAACTATTCAGAAAAGCTTCCTTTAAAAAAACTTTGAAATGTATGAGCTGGCAAATTTTTTAACTTCAAAACTGGATTTACAGTTTATTGTTCTCAAACACTAACTGCATATAACTTCTCATGTTTCAGACTGAAAGCAGAATTCCAGCGGTACCAGTCGTACAACTATAATGATTATTACCAAGACTATCAGAACTACTACTCACAGTGGAGTTATGATCCTTATGCTGAATACAACTACAGCTCCTATACTCCCTATGATAGCATGCAAGCTGTTGGAGACTGCTCTTTAGGAGATACTGTTATGACTCCAGCTGTTTTCGAGGTAAAGATAGTACACACTTCCTTGAAAGGAAAAAAAATTCATAAATATTAAGTTATATGAATTAGTAAGTCTGAGCAAAAAGTCTTTAAGACTGAGATCATGCTTTCTGCTTAGTGTAGAGATTAGAACAGCAGGCTTCATTCAGAGGTATCTTTAAGTGCTAAAATAATACATGTATAGAATGAGAGATTCATATACTGTTATTTGTGTATGCCAAATAACAGTTCTGACAACGTAACCGTGTAGGCTTCTTAGGTTCCTGTTTTTCTGATGTATTTTGCTTAAAGCAAATTCACAAATTAATGTAAGATGGTCTTGTCTTAGATATTACAGCTTCCAGAAGTTCCATCCAACCTGAACTTCACTATCTTTTTCTTTTTTAAAAAAGAAAAGGCAAAACCAACAAACAAAACTCCCCAACAAACAACTCCCCTGTCTATTCTTGTAGCTGTGGGCGGAAGGAATGGTTTTACAAAATCATTTTGGATTTGTGATGCTTTCTGAAATGAATTATGATTGAACTTACAAGATTTTTCTTATTTTCTTTTTTTTAGGAAACTTCAGCTATGACTGAGATCAGTGATGACCTAATAACTGAAGGTAATGCATAACACTGCAACTTAAATTTAGCCGTACTTGTGCCCTTTAACAGTACAAGCCAATGAGTGTTGGATGAGGAATGTCTTGCAAAGTCAGCTGATGTAGTGGGGTCCTCTGCAGGTTATAGGTGAGATGAGGTAGGATTATAAAGCTGATGGTATACACCATGTAAGGTAGAATGTGACATTGTCAACAACACTTCACAGGAGATTTCTTGTAACTTGGCCTTCATTCTCCTTCCAAAATGGTCTAAACCAGAATTTGTCATATTTCTGTATTGATTCGGCAAAGCATGTTCTATGTTAAACTCGTTAATGGGTAAAAGCTTATGTTGCAGGTTGTTAAAGGAGGATTCAGCTTGCACTTACACACCATGCAAAACTTAATTGTTTGGCCTGGAAGGGTTGCAGACAGTTCCTCACAGACATCTGTGGAAGTATACAGAGACTTTATCATGCGTAACGCACATTGTAGTAGAAATGAGTTAAATTTGGGGAGAGTTTCATGGTTAATTACCTGGAAATCTGCTCTTTATCTTGAAATAGCCATACAGTCCTAGCATTTTAATACACAAATTCCAACAGAAGTTGATTTGCCGAGTTTGTTAAAATTCTAGGTGAATAAACATCTTATTAAATTTAATGTTAAATCTATTCGCTAAAATACTCTATTAGGTGTTTGTACAGCCTGCTGTAGGTGAACCTGCTTTAGCAGGGGCCTTGGACTAGATGATCTCCAGAGGTTCCTTCCAGCCCCCACCAATCTGTGATTCTGTTTTCTGTGCATGCCTCCCAAGATCTGACACTTGTACTTACCAGGCTTTTGTTTTCAGATCCGCAACTTTACTTTGATGTTGATGAAATGAACAGACAATTTATGGAGACAAGTGAAGAACTCTACGATTCCCTCATGAATTGTCACTGGCAGCCTCTGGATACGGTCACTTCTGACATCCCCACTGCTATTTAAGTGTCTTACATAGCATGACCGTTATGACCAAGGTGCTAAAATTACATTTCTTCTACATTACTCTAGATCATAAGTTTTAAAGCACAATGATAGGTTGGATTTTTTTGCTATGCTTTTGACAGTTTCTGTAATCTTCTTTTTGTTCATCACTTTACTCTTGGAGCATCTTGAAATCATGTAAATATTCTAGAAATGTAAAGAGTTCAATGGGGTCTAAAGATAGACTTGCCTGTGTAAATAAAATTTTGTTTCTGCAAACCTGCCAGCAAGGGATTTTACTTACATGTGTGAAGCACATTCTCTTCTGGCTTGTGGAGTTTAGCTGGAGGCAGTTGGAGTATTTCACCTGTCTCTGGTATGGGCGTCAGAACTAGCAAGAACTAGCTCTCATATATTTCCAAGTTACTGAGGTAATCTTACAAGCTCTTAACATGTTTGCTTAGATTATCTGTGTATTTGGGAGCCACTCCCAGGGTTTGCTATGGAAACGCATGGGTCCACTCTCCTGCAGTTTGCTGCTGCTAACTGTACTGCTGTTGATCTGCTAGGTCAGTTAAATTGCTTTATCAATACAGTGTTCTAAACATACAGAAGGGCAAACTTTCAGCTGCTGTAGCTGCAAACATTGCAAAGACTAAGGATGATTCCTACTGACAGCATTATTCCTGCCATTCTTATTGTTAGCCCTCTCAAATGACACTTTACAGCAAAGAAACTGGTGTACCAATACATGTTCTCAAACCTAAAAGTCCGTGGAGAAAATAACTTTCTAGTCTAAAGAAAGATAAATAACCCCTCGGGAGCAAAAAAAACACAACCTGTCCTAACTTCAATTAAGTTGTATCCTATCCTAAACATCTCTAATTTGTTCAGTCTTTGTGCTTAGGAGTTTTTATAGTGATGAGGTTACAAAGTTTTAGTAGGATGACAGTTTTCAGTATTCAAGTCAGTGGAGATAGGGGGAGATAGCAATGAGGAGTTTGGCTTTAAGCTAGCAACTTTTGAGTGGCACTCTAAGCTGTTCTCATCTTGAAGGGTATAAAGTATCTCCAGTCATGGGGACTAAAGCCCATGTGTATAGAAAGGTAGTCATTAATAAACACAGTGATAAAAAATAAGTTAGGCTGGAAACAGATGAGTACTCTTCAAAGAAAAAGGTAGCAGAAATTATCATAGCTAATGGCTGTGGAAGCTACTAAAGCTAGTCAAGATGCTTTGGTACTGCCATGTGGTGGTTTTCTTGGGACAATCTAAACCATAATTGCTGCGATGGCAGATAGGAATAAAGTTCTCTGGCTTTTCTATGGCTTAACGTAGTTAAAGAGATGGTCATAACCTATATGCTATTCTTAAGTTTAGAACAAGTAACTGTATTGCAGAGTGATGACTTGGGGCTGGCAGGTCATTTCTAGCTGCTCTTCACATTTTAATTTCAGCTATGGATATTTTCAAGGTCCTGCCCATGAAATGCAGATGCTTTAAAACAGAATAGGCTTTTGGAGTACTGTAGGAAGTTATTTCTTCCTGGATTTTGTGCAGATGTATATGTAGGAAGAGACAAAAACCTTGTCAGGGCCTGGGTGGCAGGGTAGTATCACGGTTTTAGAAACTTTCCCTGCTTTGGGTAGAGCTACCAGCGTGATAGCTGGGAACATAGATACCTTGGGTGACCATTGCCCTTGTGTGAACTGGTGAATCTTTGGAGGGTAATGATAGATTATAAAGGAGAATGTGACAGAAAGTGGAATAAATGAAGCAGAGAGAATCAAAGTAGGAAAGGGGGTGCTTCTGTGCATGTATAGAATTGTTTCAGGAGACTGCAGTAGGGAGGAAACTTAAGGTGGTAGATGCAGACTCCTTGAGTTTGGAGGGGAGTGTTAAAGCTTCAAAATTATACAGGTTTTGATGCCACTCAGTTGTAGGGTATAGCTGTGGTGGCTGAACTTAGAAGTACAAACTGGTCTGCTAAGCAAAGGATTTGGTATCTAGCCAGTACCATCACCATGAGCAGCACGACAGCTTCCAGGTCTTGCCTGGGTTATATCCTGCTTTGAAGTGGCTTGCATAGCATCACCTAATGTTGTACTTAAGGTTTCCACAAATCACTTGCTGTAACTTTAAATGCAGCAGTGAAAAATGTGATGCTAAGGACATATCTTGGCTCAGCAGGAATACTATGGAGTATCTATGCTGATTGTTGGCATTAGGGGGGTCAATTTTTGTGTGAACTGTGTAGTGAGGGACCCATGTAGCTATGTGATTGCACTTAGTCTGACACCACAGTACACAAACCTCAAAAAGTCAGTCTGTAGCCACCACATTTCTGCAGGTTTTTTTTTTACCTGTTAACAAGGTCCCTGTGCTCTGCATTAGGGACTTTTCAGATGCGCATGCGCCTTCTGTTCTGGACTGTGAAGTGCCCATATAGGGAAAGTCCTGCTTACGTGATGCAGTGGGAGAGGCTGGTTGGGGCCATTAGCTCTCTGAACCTGAGAAATGGTGGGGGTGTATTTCTTTTCCAGTCAACATACAGGAAAAATGAGGTGAGGAAGAGAGTGTGTTGGTTGCAGTCCGTGCGACATTGTTCTAAAATAGCTCTCTGACCTCTTTTTCTGTCTCCTGAGCCTTACTAGCCTATTCCTCTTTTCAGCTAGGAGTGCATGCATGGGATCAAGATGGTGTGTGCAGTGCCCCTTCTTTATTCTAAAGGCATACCAAATGCAAATTCCTTCCTGTATTGGTGCGTTACCCGCAAACCCCAAATATAGGGGAGAGAGGGCATTAGAACTGTTAGAATGCATTGCTGAAGCTTTTTAGTGAGTAAACTTAGCGCTGTTTTACAGCTGCCAGCCTCTGTTAGCTAGCTTATACACAAATCTGATGACATACAGGTGCCTGCCATGAGTTCTACAAAGATCTGATTGCAGTAGGAGCATCTTAAAAAAAAAAGTCTTAGGAGCAACTTTTTTGACACCATATTTCACTTCTAGTTGTGTTTTTTCTCTGTTTTACCCAGCTGAAAAGTAGTTTTTGGTTGGCTTTTTTTTTAAGCTTGATAAAGGATTTTTTTTTAATTGCAAGAGTACCTAGTAATGGTTTTATAAACTCTTCACTGCACGTAGCTGCAATAGTGCCTTTACTCAAACAAAGCCGGCTAATTTCTTCAAGAAGAGTAGTGCTTTCGTTTCCTATCACCTCTCCGAACAGAAAGGCTTTAGTAGATGGTTTGAGGAGCTGGTATTTCTAGAGTTAATGAACAGGGAGAAAGAAACAGGCCCAAAAGGGTAAAGTAGTACTTAAAGGGTACAAAAAGGTTAAATGGTACTTAAGCCATGAATGTTTCTTTTTGCAGGGATGCTTTTGGACCAACAGCTTCTTTCTAGTGCTACCTCAAAGTAACTTGCAGATATAACTCACAGGGAAGATTGATCAAATGGTGATGATCCCTATCATTCTGCTGGATATATCTATATATATTTGCCTTTTGGTTTGTCTCATTTTTAATAACATTTATTTAACTTCAGTGACTCATGTCAGTAGACCTTGTTTGACAACATCGACGAGTATTTGAGTCATGAGTGTCATTAAAGGCATGTCACCATATGGAAATTGTTCTAAATAAGAAAAATGGAATAAGTAAATAAAGCAGCACTTGAATTTACAGAGCAAACGTAGTGTAGCTGCCTTTGACACATACGTGGAAGAGAAAATTGTGTCTATGGGTTACCTTAATACACTTAGCGTGCATCAGAACGGGGAATCCTGTTTGAAATCTGCCCGGCTCTCACACGTCCCGTACAGGAGGGAGTTGAGTCAGCTCCCCGCGCCTGTACCGTTCTAGAAGTTGGCGTTCTGACTGACCAGCGTCTGTTACCAAAGCTCACAGTTTATATCCCTTTGTAAATCTTGCTCTTCCCCTAATGGAAATAAATGATACCTTTCCTTTCCCTGCCCCAAGTTGGAATTTAGCATGATAATTGTTTCCTGAACAAAGAGTTACAAATCCAGGATAAAATACTATTTTTCTTGTATTTTGATGATTATATTGACGTAGATCTTTTTTTGACAAGCACATTGTACAAGTAGAGCCTCATCCTAAAACTGGTGTGCAGATGTAACATGCCAGCCGTTTACGTGAGATGAGGTGATCTCTTCTAAATCCATGTGTTCATGTCCTGGGTGGGATTATTTGTCACTGCAAGTCATCCCGCCGCACATACTATTTTTATGGTGATAGGAAGGAGAGGGAGAGGCGGTGGAGTTCATGAGCAGAAATTCCTGTGAAGTCATTCTGCTCTGATGGAATTTTGGAAATTGTTACCTCCTTTAGAAAACCATGAAAGCAGGACAAGTTGAGAAGGAGCAAGTAATGTAGGAGAACCGGGAAGATACCAGTGAGGTTTAAAGCCAGCACGGAACATGAAGCAAAGATTTGGTGGAACAAAACTCTGGGCAGACCCATTCCTTTTAAAAGCAGTTCCTTCCCTGCTGTTCCTGCTCCTTCGTGTTCCTTCAGGCCTTTGGAGTTGGCCTTGCTGGTGTGAGGTCCCCTGACCCCCCAGGTTTGATACGTGTTCCTGAGACGTGTGCCGTGACACAGGCTTTTATTTTTTGTGAAAGGGGTGTGCCCTTCGGCACTGCTCCGTCTGTTATCTACCTGTGTCTTGCTCTGGGTCAGTAGTTTTTAGTACATTCTGGGGTTTTTAGGGTGAACTTTTTTACTGACTTCTACACAGGGAAGGTGGTGGCTACTTTCTGCTCCGCTCCATCATTCCCAGGGCAGATCAACGCTCTAAATAAGACGCAGAGCCACAGATCTTTCTCAGCGTTTAGTCACATCAGAAAAAGCTCATTTTAAAATCTGTAACAGGAACCCTTCTCCCTCCGGTTCTGAGGAAGAACAGGCTCTGCTGAAGTGGGTTATTTTTTCACCTGCTTCCAAAACGAGTGACAATGAGCCCGCAGCGTGTCGTTCCTATCGCTTACGTCGCCGGGCTCGGCAGTGGCGTCCCGCGGGCAGGCCGCCTGCCTCCCTCCCCGTGCGAGCTCTCCTGCCGCCCCCGCC
>VWZZ01005312.1:811315-827854 GCA_013399095.1 Psophia crepitans | reverse complement strand
CCCCCGCCGGGCACCTCCCAGCCCCGCGGCCGGGAAGGGCTGGGCCCCCCTCCGCGGGGTGGTCGTTTTGTCTCTGGGCTGGCCGGTTCCTTAAGGGCGCTGGGGCGAGCACCAGAAAGAAGCATCTGGGCTTGTGTCCACGCACCCTTCTCAGAATGAGCCGCCTTTCCCCCCCCCGCCCTTTAAACGGTGCTGGGTTACCGAGTGTAGTTGCTCTTCAGATTTACGTGCATTGCTTCCAATATTTGCCTTTCTTGACAAGTTTCAAATTGCAAATGAGTTTGTGAGGGTGATACGCAGTTAGGCAGCTTCGATTGGTTTTTTGGTAGGGTGCTGCATGCAGAAATCGGGTCTGCGTCTGGTTTCTTTAGCCTCTTGCCTGTGCCTGAATGTGCTGATGCAGGGCAAGTGAAATGTAATTCATACGGCATTTGTTCTCCTTTGTATTGCGGAATAGCGTAGATGGGTAACAAAAAGCAGTTTGTAAACTGTGACACAAAAATCCCGTGCCGCTTAGAGTGGCTGGAGGGAAAGAAGCAGAGATCTTTCCCAATTAGTGCTTGCTAAGACATTTCAAGATGCCCAGAGACAGTGCTCTGGAAATACACGTGGAAGGCATATAGGAACCTGAAGCGTATAGGAACCTGAAGCTGGCCAAAATCTTTACATTATTAAATCGGTAACATAAGCTGAGGGATTGAATATTATGTGCAAAATCGCGGGAGTATTGCGCAAGAGTTGTTGCTCAATTTGTTTTTACTATTTGGGAAGTACTATACTTAGTCTTTTATAGTATACTGCTCAGCAGCGTTGTCCTTGCAACGCCAGCATGGTGACGCTTCATACAAAGGATCGCTGCACTTAGAGAGCGAATGTTGAAAGCTCTTATGTGAGTGATAGAATAATGTTGAAATTGCCATGTTGCATGTGTTGATACTATGCAGATAACTGAAACCTTACACGTTAATTTAAAATAATTAACGTAGATGGTTTTCTGATTCTCCTATTGTCTGTTATCTCTGTCCATTTTCCAGTAGGTTTATTCAAACAACGTGCCAAAGCAAACACATGCTTGGGGATATCTGTGGGATACTGCCCAGAGAATGGATGCTGCAAATCAAACTCATAGATCAAATTAACATTAATATATTGGGGAAAAAAATTGTAATGATTAAATAAATAGGCAAACTGATAGATGTCAGATGTCATTTGTTATAACAGAAAGCTTTTTAACCCTGTGCAGCTTGCTAACTTGCATTACATAAAAAGATGAGCTCTGGATAGGTAGCTAACTTAAATTGGAATTAATTGACGAGTGTTCCTATTCTCAATATAATGTCCGTTCCTCAGAAGTATTCTGTGTTTTAGTATTAGTTGTGTCACAGGAATGAGTTTGGGAAGACATGAATGTGCCCAGTGCAATCTTGACATGAGGTTATACCTCTGATTCTGATCTCCCTCTCCCCTAACTCCTATCAGCAAGTAGGTTCATAGAAATACTTTAATAGAACTGTTCTAGGTGCTTGTGGTCAAAACTGCCATCCTCAAAACCCGCAGTCTCTTACCGTCAAGCTCTGAAGGTGCCTAAGCACTGTACGTGGTATAGCTAATAGCTTTAAAGTTCCTGCGATATCTGAATTTTTTTTCCACTTGTATGAGAGATGATTAGTCTGATGCCTGGCTCATGATTGTCTCCTTTCCGGATGTTATTTTGCCATAGTTTCCTGGGGAGTTCTGTCAGGTGAGAATTCTCTGATCACACCCAACGTGCTGCAGAGTCAATCTCCTATAAAGTATAGCGACAGCTTTAGAAGACAGTTGGAAGAGGAGGTGCTGCTGCTGCTGCTTTTTAACAACTATTAGCTAAAGGGTTTGTTCAGAATGTGGTAGACCCTGCTTCAGATTCCTTTTTTTGGCTGGAGCGATCAACCTACATCTTCCACTTTTGGGAGAATATCCCGGTTGCCAAGCTGTGCGTTGTCTTCAGTTCTCCTGGCTGAAGCTGTGTTACTATCCAGAAAAAGAATGCATGATTCACTGGGTCAGAAAGAAGATGTATAAGAAGATGTTGCCCTCCAAGACGGGAGACATGCAGGCTCTGATGCTTGATTTCAGAAGTTATTTGTTGTATGTTCCTTGGAACAAACAAGCAAAGTTCACTATTTCCTGCCCTTTTCTCCCGAAGTGCCTCATGATTAAACTTTAGAACCATACTTGATTATGTTTGTATGTGTGGTTTGTTTTGGGTTGCTTTTTTCTTAAATCTAGAGCCTTTTTTTTTAAAAACCAGTTTCAAATAGGAGAGGTGCTCCCTGGAAGACACTGACTTGCAGTTTGCATATTGAACTGGAAGATGGAGATATGAGTACAGATTCCCCCACGAGTGAAGGAACTAAACTGGGGTGTTTTCCCTTCTGAGCTACCATCTTGCATTATAAAAAGTGCACTGTCAGCAGCTCTGACAGTTTGTTAAACAAACCAACAAACAGAAAGTATCAGCACTGCTAAGTAAAGATGGTATAGAATCACCCACCCCAAGGTTTGTGGGGTGGGAGTCACGTCTCGGAAAGAAAAAGAGGTTTTTGAAGGTTGGGTGTTTTGGGAGTAGAACTGAGGAGTCCCTCCCCATTGACTACTTTCCTAGTGACAAAATGTTGACAGCTCCACTCTGAATGCGTTGACTTTAGATTACGCCGTGCTTAGCATGCTACCTGTTTACTCAGCCATCTCATGCTGAAATATCCCTCCTCCTGTACCATGTAAGGAGCTTAGGTATGCGGGTTAAAATTATGGCTTCAAGAGCTAAGCACATGCAAGGGAGGGAGCTGTGGTGTCCAACGTCTGGGTTTCATCTTGTGGATGTGGCCTCAGTGCTTCTAAATACTGGTTTGTCATAGGCGTTTAGGTAGTCTAATGATCTGAATTACTAGTGTGGTTGTGTTAATGGGATGACTGTTTACACTGTTGACTTATTAAACAGTTTCTAGTATAGTTCCTATTGTTAACTTTATGTTTAGTTCCACACTTTTGTGCGTGGGTGTGTGTGTGCACTGATTTAACCTGGAATAGTGCCATTCCATCCAGGTAGCATAGATTTCAAAGATTCTAAATGTGACTTATAGGAGAAGAGACTAAAATAACTTTTTTTTGTTATTTTTTATTTGATAATTAACCGTTCAGAGTGTCCAAGAACTTTGGCTTTCTTGGATTTTTGAACTCACATGAGCAGTTTTAAGCATGAGAAAAAAGAAATTATCTGAAAAGTCTATATAACCTTGCCATAAACATATATGTTTACGTTAAGCTTCAGCTCGGAGCTATTTGATATTAGAAATAATACTTGTAGATCGACACTTCAGCAGGGGAGCGATATGTTTTTGTCTGTTTTTTTTCTTACCTGTGTACCTGTTAGTGCACATATACAAGAAAACAGTTCAAAGATGTTTTCCTTGATGAAACCAGCATAAATTTCTGTATGTTTGTAGTTGGTCTTGTGCTCGTGTAGTTAGAGTATTACTTGAAAGAAGGGACCAGAAGGCCACTGAAAGTGCTGATCATAAAAGCCCCTCTGGATTGGTGAGTTTTGCAAAGTCACTTGAGACATTGTGTAAGATTATTCCCAGGTGGAATAGCTACAGGATTGGGAGCTTAAACTATATGCAGCGATGTCTAAATCATTACATTATCACCTGCTACTGCCTTGGAGATAGGGCAGTTGTAAACTATTGTTTAATACACGCATGAGATTTTCATGGTGGGCAGTAACTGCAGGCAGCGGGCAGAAGGAATCTTACAAACCTCCAGATTTCTTTTGGGAGGAAATTTTGAAATTGTCATGCTAAAAAGTTCCTGGAGTATCGTACTGAGTAATGTAAATTAGGTATTTTTTCATAAACCTGAAGCAGGAAAGTATTAATTAAAATAAAATCTTTATTTGGAATGGCAATAGAGACCTACACAAGTATAATTGTATTGGTTTAACTCCTATCAATGGGATTGCACCTTGAAACATGCTTAGGTGGTTGTGTTTAGATTTGTATGCATCTCTCTGCTTGTTTTGATGTAGTAGTAGGCTAGCACATTGAGCTAAAATGAATAGATTTGAAGAAATGTTTAATGTGTATTTAAAGATCTGTTTTAAAAGAATGGGCTAGTAGTTAACATTAGAGGTTTTTGTCTCTCTCCCAGCAGTATCAAATTGTATTAGTAAAACAGATGTTTAAATGTGGTACTTGGTTTTCTACTGCCACCATAAACAAAAATGTATCCTAGTTGGGAAAAACTTTTTAAACTGAGATATTGACAGTTTTCTCTCATTTGGGCTAACAGTACTGTCAGCGGTACGACAAATTGTAGACGATGATTGGTATAGAGTTTTTTTAATATTTTGGGTTTTGTCTTTAAAAATGTTGTCATGCCAGCCTTGAAGGCAGTAAAGTATTGGAGAAAAACAGTATTGGTGAGCAGTATCTTAGGAGGAAAAAAACACACAGATGAAATAATTGACCCTGTTAGCTGGGACACTGCAAATTGCCTTTGGTTGCTGGCAGCACATCACTTCCTCTGAGTTATTTATTCCTCCGGTCAGTAATTAGAACTGGTTCTTGCTCCCCTGCCATGGAGGAACTGAGCTGCTGCTGATTTTAAGGACTGAGAGGACAGAGTTCCAAATCTCTTTACGTGCCTAAAGAAGTTTGGGCAGAGCTATTTCGGATTGGTGCAGGTGCAGGCTACTATAGCATAACAAATTGATAACGCAGCGGGATGGCTGGCTCACTGGACATGGGCTGAGCAGTGGATGTTGTTTACCTGGACTTTAGCAGGGTCCTCAGCGTGGTTTCCTGTGCTATCCTTATAGTCCAGCTGATGAAATATGGACTTGTCAGGTGGACTGTAAAGTGGTTGGAAAATCAGCAGGACCTCAAAGGGTTGTGATCAGCAGTGCAAAGTTCCGGTGGCAGCCAGCTGCTGACAGAGGCTCTCAGGACTTGATGTCAGGGCTGATACTGCTATATATCTTTATTAACAATCTGGGATGAAGGAACTCAACAGGTTCCCAGACGACACCAAACCTGGGGAAATGTCAGCCCTATCGTATGATGAAAGATAGGGCTACCATTGAGGGATCTTGACAGGAATGGGCTGCCAGGAACCTCATGACAAAAAAGGCAAAAGTCAAAAAAGGCAAAAGTCCTTCATCTGGGACAAAATAACCCCACTTGCCTGCTGGACAGCAAGTTGAACCTGAGTCACCAGCATGCCCTTAAGGTGAAGAAGGCCAAACTGCATACTGGACAGTATTAGTAAGAATGTTGAGGGAGATTCAGCACTCCTAGGACTGCACCAGGAGTGTTGCACCAATTATGGACTCTACAGTACAGAAAAAGATATTGACATATTGGAGTGAGTCTAATTGAGGGCCACCAAAATGATTAGGGGGCTGAGGCATGTGGCTGAGAGAGCTGGGTGCGTTCAGCTTAAGAAGAGTGTCGTGGTATATATATATATACCTAATGAGAGTATAAAGGTGTAGCAAGGCTCTTTTAGGAGGTTCATAGCAGTAGTAAAAGAGACAATGGACTCAAGCTGCAGAAATGAAAATTCTGATTTTGTATCAGGAAAAATCTTTTTAAGTGTGAGGATAGCCAACGTGTTGGAAAAACTACCCAGAGAGATCTCCATCCCTGGAGGTGTTCAGAACCCAGGTGGACATAGCTGGTGGCAACCTGCTGTTCTTGACTCTTCTCTGAGCAGGAGGTTGGAGCAGGTGACCTCTGGGCTGCTGTACAGCCACTGTGTGCACACAGTTCTGTAAGTGCTGCTGTTGGACCAAAGAGCATGCATAGACATGCGGTTTCAGCATAAATGTCAATGTTACTCTAGGTTGGTAATTCTTTTGTTGGTCCATCCTCTAATTCTGTCTTAAGGGCTGTGCTGCTTTTTGAGGGAAGAAGTAATGCCTCCATCTCACTGTTGCATTTTATCTAGAGTAAATTGCAAGGTTGTCCTCTAGAAGAGAATAGCTAAAAGGCTTTTCTGTAGGGTTGCTGTTTCCTAGACCATTTTTAAAAAATGTCTTCTGTTTTGTTTTAGTGGTAGGTCATATGATATGCTTTTCCATTTTTCTGCTGTTAAATTGCAAAAACTCTGGGGTGTTTTTGCTATTTTTTCAGTGTTCTGTGTACAGCAGTGATGAGTGGTGTTCCTTACAAGTCGATATTGGGACCAGCACTGTTTAACATCTTTGTTGGCAGCATGAACAGTGGGATCGAGTGCACCCTCAGCAAGTTTGCCAATTACGCCAAGCTGTGTGGTGGGGTCGACACACTGGAGGGAAGGGATGCCATCCAGAGGGACCTTGAGAGCTGGGCCCGTGCAAACTGCATGAAGTTCAACAAGGCCAAGTGCAAGGTCCTGCACCTGGGCTGGGGCAGTCCCAAGCACAACTGCAGGCTGGGTGGAGAATGGATCGAGAGCACCCTGAGGAGAAGGACTTGTGGGTGTTGGTGGACAAGAAGCTCAATGTGGCCCAGCAATGTGCACTAGCAGCCCAGAAAGCCAAACGTATCTTGGGCCTCATCAAAAGATATGTTACCAGCAGGTCAAGGGGGGTGATTCTGCCCCTTTACTCCTCTCTCCATGAGACCCCCACCTGGAGTACTGCGTCCTGCTGTGGGGTCCCCAGTACAAGAAAGACCTGGAGCTGTCCAGAGGATGGCCACAAAGATCGTTGGGGGCTGGAGCACCTCTTTTATGAGGACAGGCTGAGAGAGTTGGGATTGTTCAGCCTAGAGAAGAGGAGGCTCAGAGGAGACCTTATAGCAGCCTTCCAGTGCCTAAAGGGGGCCTACAGGAAAGCTGGAGAGGGGCTGTTAACAAGGGCTTGTAGTGATAGGACATGGGGTAATGGATTTAAACTGAAAAAGGCGAGATTTAGATTAGATGTTAGGAAGAAATTCTTTCCTGTGAGGGTGGTGAGGCCCTGGAACAGGTTGCCCAGAGAAGCTGTGGAGGCCCCATCCCTGGAAGTGTTGAAGGCCAGGTTGGATGGGGCTTTGGGCAACCTGGTCTAATGTAGGGTGTCCCTGCCCATGGTAGGGGGCTTGGCACTAGATGATCTTTGAGGTCCCTTCCAACCTAAACCATTCTATGGTTCTGTGATAATCAATCCAGTATTGATTGTGTAGCTATTGTACATCTACAATACGTTGAACATCGATATTTATACAGCCATGAGAAAACGGGGAGATGTTCCTCAGTATATGTTTGTTATGTACTACTAAGACAATATAATGAAAACTCTTCTCTGTGTTTTTTGTAACATACAATATAAGTTCTTTATGCTGAAGAATTATTAAGTGCCCACGATATTTTTTTAATGAAGAGTTCTAGCGATTAGGCAGAATTTTTTTTATTACTTTTCAGGGTATTAAATTAATTATCTATGCAGTTTCATGAACAACTGCCCTAAATTTGGACATACTTCTTATTTTCCCTTGTACAGATCTCTCGTGCCAGGTATCTTCCCTTCTTGCCACCACATTCCATATTTTATTTTATTTATATTTATAGCGATGCTTAAAAGTCTTGACTTGCTTTCTCCTTATGCCTAAACAGGTCTTATCTGCCTGTAATCACTGTCTAATTGAAGGTACAATTTAAATACACATTTTAAGCCAGAGAGATGTTAATTTTGCTGACAGTTGAGCCACTTGAAGGTAGTGTGTTACTTACAGCTACTTATCACCACCTCTGGTGGGAGTTTGCTATACCCCCAACCTCCTTGGTGGAAGGGACAGGGTAAGTACTCTCTAAACCCCTTTAAGCCAAGTCGGTTGGACCATCTTAAAGATGAGTGAAGGCAAGTATGAACTAGCATGTTTGACTTTGCCTGGAGCATAAGTAGTTTTGCAACTTGCTGATACAGTATTTGTCATTGTGGTATTCTAGATTACTGTCCAAAAATACTTACTAATTAAAAGATCTTCTCTTAACTATGAGATTTGTTTTTCCTTCTCCCTGTCCCCCACCCCCACCCGAGTTTACAAATATATTCCCCTTCTTTTGACAAAAAAAGACTTTAAATGTGGGGGTTTTTTTCGTCTGCTTTGTCTAGGAAATGCAACAGCACTAATATTTCTGAGGGGGAAGTTTCCTTTGAGTTTCTATAACTCATCTCATAATTGCATGTTACATTTAATTACAGTACCTTTGTGTGTGTTTGACTTGGTTGTTACCACCATGTTTTTTAAAATAAGCCTGAGTTCATCTTTACATTTACCTTTGCTGGGAAAAAACGTGTATGCCAACACATGGACACCAACATGCACTGAAGTCCTACATCTGCAGTTTTAGCACACGTGCTCTTTGGGAATACCTCTAACCGGTAGAAAATTGTCTTTCTCCTTACTGAGGCTGTTATTGTCTCCACAGCTCTGCTATTGGAAAGAGTTGCGTGAGTGTGCTGGAAAGCTGACTGACTTTGCTTTTAGTTATGATTGTATTTTGAATCAAAGTCTTTTTTGAAGCAGACGAGTCTGATGACAACTGTTAGAGCTCAAGGTCTGGTGACCTCCAAAACTGAAGTAAACGAAGTAAAGAGAGTTACACTGTTCAGCTGGCATTTTCTTCAATACTGGATTACAGTTCTAGTGAGGCACTGAAATATTTACAATAACAAAATATTAAATTAGCAATGGAAAACTATACCATTATGTGCAAACTTGTAATACAGGTGCATTTGTCATTAAGTCATCCTGAGCTAAGCAGATGTAAATAAGGTTTAAATGTTTTAAACATAGCTGTATTAGGGAATTACTGTGTTGCAACTAGATATATGTTAAATTTAGCTATAACAGTGCACCTGTTCTAGTATTTACCCCTAGTATTTGTTATTAAACTTAATTTGCAGAGTTGTAGAATATATACAGGTTTGTAGATGCTGTTATCTTCAATCACTAAAAAATAATCTCTTACATGCAATGGCAATTTTTCCTGCTACTGATGAGAGAATGGTGTTTGGAGATACCGGTTATGTATTTGTGAGATGTTCTTGGTTCTGTCAGTTGATCTGTGATGAAAAATTATGGCCAGAAAGACGCTGCTGCCCCTTGCCCCTTATGGCTGAAGATTACTGCCCTGCAGCAGAGGTGAGCCTACCTTGGCTTTACAGTTTCTGAACACTACCTTAAAATGTCAAAGAATGTAACAAGTAGCCACCGCTGCAGCTAAACCAACTGTCTGAGAGTCCGTGTTTTAGTTTCTCCTAGGCACCAATTCTTACATTTTAAAATCTAGTCAGGAAGTGTACCCAGCAGGATTAAATGTGGCCTGTTTAAAGTAATTGTAGGTTCTGCTGGTTTAGGTGAATTGTGAGGTTTAACCTTTATATGCTAGACAATGTCTACATATGACACTTAAAAAGTAGGAAGGCTTTGAGTTTTGCTAAAATCAGATGATCACAGGGAATAACTAGAGATGGTTCTTGGGTTACTTCATTTTAACTTATGCATTCCAGTTTGTGAATAAGGTAACATATTGAATGTGCAGCAGAACTGATGTGTTACGTTTTGCAAAACCACTAGCGCATCATATTGTCAGCTCGAGTTTGTAGATCACTATGGGTAGAAAAGGTATTTCAGAGAGAGCATGAGAGTACTTTGCTATATTTTGCTAAAACCACATTTAATTTAAAACTGTAATTCTAGTCATCTTGTTTGAAAATTGTTTTACTTTGGACTTCCACTCCAAAGTAGCAGGGGTGAAATTTTGTACTAGTAAGTACTTGGTTTTGTGAAATATGCTTCAAGTCACCTATAAAGCTGTGTCTGCACTACAAAGCATCGGACACGGGGACGGGCATCGGCAAGCCATGAGTTGCCCTTGAATGGCATTTGACCAAGGTGCTTAAGAGTTGTTGCAGAATTTGCCCTTGCTTGTGTTTTACATACATAACGTGTCCGCGCTACTACGTGCCATAGATTAGCCTGTGATAACATGTTTGCTTTTAGGCAAAGTGCCACTGAAAATGTTTAAGTCATTGCTGAGAGTCTAATGTGTTACAGGAGGTAGCAAATTCATGGTGTGGAGACCTTAAAAGTCTTTGTGTGCGTAAACTTCTTATTTACGGTAAATGCAGGGAAGAGGAAGAGTTTGCTGTTTCTGTTATGTTTGGTGATGTTGAAATACTGTAATGAATTGGGTCTTACTGTAGAGACAATACCTAGAAGATAGACAATTTTATGCCTAAACTCTCTATTTAAATCCTAAATATAAAATATAAAGTATGTTGACATATCATACTTTGCCAAATCTGGTAGCTTGTACTAATGGCCTTGTAAAGACCATCTGGTACTATGGGAAATGTATTTCTTGATTATCCTAATTTTGAAAACTTTAAACTTCTTGCATGTGTGGTTATGTCAGTTTGTTATCCTGATGCCATGTTTTTTTAGCTATTGTACTTCTTAGGTAAAAATAATAGGTTTAGACTACAGTGTTCCCTTACAGGAAAAGAAAGTGTATCTGAGCAGCATTTCAGTTAACGTAATTCTACATACTGTCTATGAAACTTAGCTGCAGGCACACTGCATAAGTGTGGCAGTCTTTCAACGAAAAAAATTAACTGTACTTAGAGTCCCTTCCTAGATTAAGAATTAACTCCTTTAAAACAGCTTGCAAAGTTGTGAGTCTCCTTATTCTTACATTTTTTGGTTTTGATGTTGATAGATTTCTGTCTCAAAGCCTAACACTGTACGTATTGCTGCTGAGGGCTCACTAGTGCCGAATGTAGTGCTTCCTACAAGGAAGGAAGATGCCTTGTACTTTGTGCTCTCTTTTGTAATGTTGTCGCTGTTTCAACTAAAGATGCGGACCAAACTTGAGATAAAACCATTCAGCGTCACAAGGATTTAACCTAGTGGGGTAGACACCGATTTATTTATCAGTGCATACGCTGGCTTTTTGCACTTGGGTGGAAGTCATAGTGATGGGTACAGAGGTGCAGGCAGTGCCAAAATGTGAAACGGCACCTGAATTTCCCTGGGACATTTATTCTAAAGCTAACTGGACTCAGGAAAGGAAGGCTCACTTCAAACAATAAGAAGGAAATACACTGGCATATGGAATCATAATCCCTTCTTCATGGTTTTTAGAAATAAATCTGAACTAGTCTGCTTGCCTTAAACAAAATTGTTGTTTTTCAAATGTTACATAGTTAATGACATTCCTGTAACATATTGTTTGTATTAAGTCATAAGTTTTATTGCCTTTTTTTTTCTAAATGAAATATCAAACTTGGCTGTCCTACGTCCAAATTGAAACCACTCCCAAAGTAGCAAAAGCAGAGTTAAAGCCAGTCTAAGTCTGGGCCGCTGTGAGAGACAGTCATGCCATGTTTCCGTTTCTATTCCTGCTTTTGCATCAGCACCCGTGCAGCCGCGTGGTGAGCTGGACCAGTGACCTGGTGACCCTGAGGGTTAGTCCTCAGCATCACAGTCTGCAGATGAATTTTTGTCTGGATCTATTTGATAGAGCCCCAATAGAGTTTGTCACTTGGCTGCCTGTGTGTACGTGCTAGCGGCAGCACAAGGGAAGGGTGAGGTGAAGAGGAGGAGGGGACAATCTCTTCACTGGCAATATGGGCACAGGATGGTTAAAAGAAGGGAATTTTGTTTCTTCTTCCTCTCATCCTGGCTGCCTGATCTTGCTTTCTCTCTTGGGCCAGTTCTGGTGCACTGAGCCAGTTGAACTCATTAGTCCAGCAGAGAAACACATACTTTTTGCCAGATGAATGAATTCAACTAGTACGGAGAGTAGGCTGCTGTGCGCCAGGGCTGGCATGAGGTAACCGTGGGGGATGGAGAGAGCACAAAAATTCCTTTCTGATGGTTGGAATAGGTCAGATTGACCGACTCTGTCTCGGTGAACTTCACCATTAGGTGCAGGTTTTATTTTTGAGGACTTACTGATTAATATATTTTAATAACTTGAACTTTGAAATGGGAAGCAAAGAAATCTCTGAGAGGCCTGGAGGTAAAAACCTGATGATGCTTTTCAGAGGTATGCACACAGTGAAGTGGAAACTAGCTCTTTCATCAAATTGTGTAATTTGCATCTCTGACAAACTTGTGTTAGTGTACGACCTTTACAGAATTTATATAAATCTTTTTTAGTATGTCCTGTGTTGTAAAGCGGGATTTACTTAAGTATCTCAGACTGAAATAAACTCGATTACAAAAATAGATCTTTTCCAGTAATACGTGATTGCTGAATACTCCTGCCAGCACTTCTCCGCCCCCCACCATGCTGTGCGTAAGACCCTTATGAGCTGGGAAAACTATCCTATTCCATAAATGCTTTTGACCAAGAAATAGCCTGCTTTTAAGTTTGGACAGCAAACTGTGACCGTAACCTATTGATTTATTTTCTTCCCTTCTTCCCTTCCTTCTTCCCTTCCTTCTTTTGAAGACATGGTATTTTAAAGCAGTAAATTATGATGCTTGTTTGTTTACTGGTTAGTATTTACATCTACATATCTTTTGCTTAGAGTTGCATCTCAAGGCAGTATGCCTTGAGTAACTAGTTACCATTGCTGTGGTGTTTGTATACATACTTAGATATATCTAGTGGAGCTGCAGACACTTAGGGTGATGCACAGAATTAGAAAAACTGTTGTAAGTATCTATTCCTAAGGTACTGGATCTTTTCAGTGGATTGTTGTTTTGTTTTGTTTTTATTCTGCTTTCCTGCTGATATTTTAGGATGAGAGTAGAGTCTGAGTGCATGTAAGATGAGCAGACAACTGTTGGTACCGACAGCAGCTCTCAAACTGCTGAAATCAGTCAGCGAAGGACTAAACCATTCACTGACTGAAATGCTGCCACGCACAGTTGGGATTGCCCTGTGGTGGCACCTGCCCTTTTATGATACTGAGTTTGGTGCCTCCATGACATGTAGAAATGAGTTGTGAGCATTAGAGCTGCATGCCAATGCTGTTACCTCTGCTCCCAACCTGGGGCTGGGAACCGGAAGAGTTTTTGTGCAGTGGCGTATTCGGTGTAGCTGTAGTGAATGAAGGTGTTCAGGAAGGGGACTGGTACATCATTGTGGCATGAGGAGATTGGGATCTGAGAGGTTTGCTCTGATTTTGCTGGAGGAATAAGCCTGTTAGAGTTGTCTTGAGCCACGTCTTTTGTCTTTCACCTCTGAAGGTCTGTTTGCATCAAGGAGATGCGTGGTATCCCTGTCAGCCTTCTAGAAGGATTAATCACGGCTGTGTGGGGATTCAATAGCACCAGGGAACCTGGGATGGACAAAGTGCAGAGCTGGTGGCGCAGGAGCTGCTAGAGGGAGAGTGCTTTGCTGCTGACAGGGTACTCTTGTGTGGCATGTGCAGGGAAAGGGTGTCCAAACACATGTGCTGAAGTTGAATAGCAAGAAAACTAAAGTTTTAAAATGACAGCGTAATGCATGAGACTTTGTCGGAAATGTCCTGGCAAGAATATAGAGTGTGCATGTTTAAAAGCGTAGTTGGTCAGTGGTACCTTAACTGCCTGACTTGCACAGGAATCCAACCATGGTGCTTTGTTGATTGGCTTTTAGCTGTGATGGGCAGGTCAGAGATGCTATGAAGAAATTTTCATTTTCTTCCTTTTTTTCCCCCCTTCCTTTTTTCTTCCCCTCTTTTTTCCTTTTTTCTTTTGTGAATGGGCATACCTGGGGTGTGTGGCTTACTTTTAGGGGGGGAGGTAGGTTTTTTTAGAAAGATCTGTGTTTGATGATAGCTCATTCATAATGCCTGCACAGTTCTTTCACAGTGCTCTTGATCAGTATTTTCATTTTGCAGACAGAAAATGGAGGTGCATGTCTGTGTATTTTGCTTTTCCTTGCTTTGTCACTAAGCCAGCAGTATTCTGGAGCATAAAACTATGCTTCTTATCTTCCACTGTGCCTAGGCCAGATGGAGCAGGCTATTTAGTACTTGCTACAGTACGGCTGCGCTGAGCGAGTTCCAGCTCCTGGAGTGGTTTGGGAAGTTACCCTGTGTTACTCAGCTTAAAGTGCTGATGATGTGGAGAATGCTAGCCAGGCTACCATATGCAAGAAAGGGTCAAACCAGTCTGGTTTTAGATATGGATGGTAAAATGTCATCTTGGTTAATTATTAGTCTAGCTAGATTCTCCAGTTACTCATTTAAATTGCTGATGATTGGACATTTACTCTTCTGGATGCCTATGACTTCTTCCATCTTGAGTCTCAGGTGGCTTTTGGTCCTGGGAGAATTTCTTCAGCAAGAGGCTGAAGAAATACAGGCCTATTTTATGGCCAGCAACATGTGTTCTCTGATGGAGAAACTCTGTAGCAATACTGAATGCGGTAGTCCTTAGCTTTATGGAAAGAGCATTGCCTTGGATGCAGTTTGTGTCCTGACCGTTTGCTCATTTTGGCAATTTTTAACTCCTTTGAGTTCCCGATAGGCTTTTATTCATAGCAGAAAAATATTTGCCCCTCAAAAGTGGGAGTGTGTCACCGGGAAAGGTGGAAATGAGGGGCTGGGGTAGAGCAGGGACTGCCTCTTTGCTGGTACAGTGCACTGAACTGTTTGTCAACTCTGGTATTATGTGCAGTTAGTAGTTTTTGTTGGAAAGCTGAGGCTTAGTATTTATGTAGAACAGCAGCAACATCCTGAGCATGGCATATTTGTGTGTATCTCTGTGTGGTAATTGTGATGAATGTGTTTATTATGCTGTATTCTGACTGGTTTAAACTGTCCATGGATATTCTCTCTTTGTGCAAGTACAAGATTAAATTACGGATCATTATGAAAAATGTTAAGACGACCTTCTTTCTGTGAAAAGGCTTTTTGTTTTCTACCTTCTCCTCCTCCTCTTTTCCCACCCCCCTCTTAACTCCAGATTTAAGGGTGTCGTGTTTATAACTCCTGTGTGTGTATGAAAGGCTTGAATAAGTGATAAGTACTTCTTTTTTGTTTGTGTGCTAAATTTTTAAAGAAAATTGAATGCAACAGAGGTCTTGTTTCAGAATTGTTTACCTGACTGTAACTATTACATGTTCAAAGAATATTCAATTTTCTATAAATGAATAATAATTTTGACTAGAAAATTTGTTACCTAAATCCAGAACAATATCAAAGTACCTTGCCAGAGCCTTTGGTACATGTGTTAACAACTGACAGTGGAATTCAAGAAAAATCTGTTTAACTCTTGTTACTTTTCAGATTCCAAAGTGTTGAAATTGCTGAGTTAGCTTTCATGTTTGCTTGCAGCTTGCAGAGCTTTTAGCAGCTGGTTCTGTGGCTGCAGTCAGTGTTAAGGGGTGGGGAGCTCTGTGCTGCAAGTGATCTGTGCGGGGCTGAGATTTGACAGGAAGGTGTGTTGAAATTCTTGAGGGCATGATGGGTGAACAAGTGACTGCATAAAACAAAATGATAAATATTTATTGAGCACAAAACTTAAGCATTGCAAATAATTGCTAAATATCAAAATGGAAATGGCTTTTATGTATTCAGTAATTGCAGAGTGTTAATGTTTGGAGATTCAAAACTTTAACATACCATGAAATGAAATTTGTTCAAAGTTGATCTATTCAACAGTCCTGTAGTGAGGCATCTGTTACTCAACTACAGTTGTTTCTTCCAGGATTTCTTTCAGGATACCTTGACTGTTCAGAGCTTAGCAGTAGTTTTTTGATATGTATTGTTACTGCAGTTCAGCCTTAGAAAAATTGGAAATATTTAAGTTCACTGATTTTAGCAGCTGTTATGGTCATCACTGTCATTGTAGATAATTGCCGAGCTTCTGTTTTTGATGGTTTCTCAAGTGAAGGCTTTAAGAGGAGGAGTCCTCAAAAAAAAGTATGTACATCAGGATTTAAAAGTAGAGTTTCCTGATGTCTATGTGACTTCCCGAGCTTCTGGTGAACTTGGGCTGAAATTTCAGAATTTTGAATATTGCCAAGGGCACTGGGAAGTACAGAAACTGATAGGTTAGTAGTAAGTCAATGTTAGTCGAGTTGTCCTCACGCATGTCGCAGAAGTACAGAGCTCCAGTGTCAAGGATCAACCTCTTCTTATTCTTGTCCTGAGTATTTGTTATGAATGTGTGCCTTCAAGGTCTGTGCAAGGTTGCATTCCAGTGTATGCTGTTCACTGTGTTTCTGTAATTAACAAGCATTTTTTCTTTCAAGCAGGGAATCATTAGCAGAGTGACAGAATCCGTGAAAAACATTGTACCAGGATGGTTACAGAAGTATTTCAATAAAAGTGAAGATGAATGTGTAGATACAAATGAATCTACAAACCAGGAAGAGAACCCAGTAAACTATCACCATGATTATGCAAATGAAGACACCATAATGATTGATGGGAGAGTCACGCCTGAATCAGCAAGAATTAATTTAGAAGGTATGTGGAAAATGATTGAGTATCTGGCCATCTGTATTTATTCACAGATTTCTAGTTTTGAATCTAAATTTCTAAGGGAAGCTGGGAGGAGCGTTTTGACAGAATTTAAAAAAAAA
>VWZZ01005312.1:798928-811281 GCA_013399095.1 Psophia crepitans | reverse complement strand
AAAAAAGCCCCAACAAACCCCCCCCCCCCCCCCAACTGTGTGTGAAATTGTCTTAACTTTAAACTGTAAATGTAGTTGCAAAACATACAGGAGGTTGTCTGGCAGCTCTTGGAAGTCATCAGTTAACTTCAGGTAGTCACTTAGCCAGGTGCACAATAGTGATAATACTCATTTGCAAGTGAACTGGGTTACATTTTCTTTTTAAAAGGTCAGGAATGAAAGTCTCTCTTAATTGCCTGAGGTAATAAAAACATTAATTTGTTTTGTTGTCCTCAAAACAAAAGACCAGATGCTAGAATAAAATGCCAGAGGAACTGAACGTTCCTTCTTGTGTCCTGATTATTTTTTTTTCCCCTCCCTGGGGCTTCTTCAATCAATTTAGGAAAGTTCCTTTTTAGTTTAATGGAGAACTGGGGAATTTGATTTGTGACATCATTCTTTTTGATATATTTGGTAAGATAAAGGTGTGTGCACAGCTAGCGTGGCATCTTCGAAAACCTATTTGGACCTTGACAAGTTCACAAACCCTTTCTGTATAAAAGAGATTAATCTCTGTTTTATATCAATACCTCTCACTGTTTCTGTAGTTCTCCTCTGTAAATTTGCCTGTGCTTTCATTTGAGTTTCTTTTGAATTAGCAGTTTTGTGGAACTAAATTTTTAATAAGGAGAGAAGTTTTGTCTGAGCACATGTACATAACCATCTGTGTGGAAAGTCAGTTGCTTCTATTGTTTGCAAAATGAAAAATAATAAGGAAATACCTTTGTCACCAGTGTAATCTAATTGTAAATAAGGAGCTTTATTGCATTCTGTGTAGCTGTAGCTTGAGAATAAGTTTGGATAAAGGAATAGAGAAGGTCTTCATGAACGAGGAACACGTGTTGGCTTTCCTGAAGAACTGTGTGAAAGGACCTTTCAGTAAGAACAGCTGCACAGCAAACTTTCTAGCTGCAAGAAATCAGGAGCAGATGGACACCCTAGAACCTTTAGTAGCTTGCATTGCAGTCTGTGTTGTTGTAGACCAATCTGTCTTGCTATAGTTATTAGTAAGACTTTTTAAATTGTTATTACTATTATAATTTTAGAAAGCCTGTTTCTTAACACTGAGGTACCAGTGTGCTAGAGCCTATATTGCTTTGCTTGGCCAGGTAACACTTTGTCTCAGACAAGACAGTCATAAAAATCTACCAGTGCTTTGGAGAACTGATTACTATTATTGCAGTGGTTATGAAGCTTGAACTAGCTAGTTTAAGCATCAGTGCAAATATTAAGAGAATAGCGACTCAAAATCGTGTTTGTACCCAGAATTACCAGGAGAGATTGTGGATTTACATGAATATAGAATCATAGAATCATTAAGGTTGGAAGAGACCTCCAGGATCATCTAGTCCAACTGCCCCCCACCACCTATTACCCACTAAACCATGTCCTTCAGTACCATGTCTAAGCTTTCCTTAAACACCCTCAGGGATGGTGACTCCACCACCTCCCTGGGCAACCCGTTCCAATGCCTGATCATCCTTTCCGAGAAGAAATTTCTCCTCATCTCCAACCTGAACCTCCCCTGGCGCAACTTGCAGCCGTTCGCCCTTGTACTGTCACTAGTTATCTGCGAGAAGAGGCCGACCCCCAGCTCGCTACAGCTTCCTTTCAGGGAGCTGTAGAGGGCAATAAGGTCTCCCCTGAGCCTCCTCTTCTCCAGACTAAACAAGCCCAGTTCCTTCAGCCGCTCCTCATAAGACTTGTGCTCCAGCCCCTCCACCAGTTTCGTTGCCCTTCTCTGGACACGCTGCAGGGCCTCGATGTCTTTCTTGTGGTGAGGGGCCCAAAACTGGACACAGTACTCGAGGTGTGGCCTCACCAGGGCTGAGTACAGGGGGACGATCACCTCCCTACTCTGCTGGCTACACTATTCCTGATACAAGAATATCAGGCAAGACATCCATTAATAGCTGTTCCGTTTATGTGGCAAGTTGGAGCTGTGAGACCACTTCCTGCAGGACACTAACAGTGTTTACAGACCCTTTGGTTCATGAAGAAAAAATGGGAAAAAAAATGCCCATCTTGCAACTGAGGCTGCAGTGCTTGCTTGTCCTTTGTGTTGAAACCTCAAAAGTTAATGGATAGGAGATGTTTTGCCTGTAGCATGGCCTGATATGGTAGAATTTGGGAGGGGGGGTGATGACACCAAAATAAACAAAACCCACAAAAATCACTGCAAATACATATTTTCATGTTACGTATTCAGATTAAGGTCACCTTTGTTACAAGACTGCAGAGTTGTCTGTAACTTGCTGTGTAATCTCAGATTTTGGAAGGCTCATTGCAAGCTTTATCTGCAGAAGAAGGAATTTATAAGTGTTTGATTTAGTGAAAGACCCAGTGTCTGAGCATGGGGTCAGAATTTGGTGTTGTAAAACCTCATTGATAACTACTTCTTTACGTGACATTAATACTTAGTATTGCAAGCGGTGGTGGTGTTGTCATCAGACAGTTAGATGAAACTCTATCTGGGTGAGGAAGAAGTTAAACTGGGCTTCTCTATTTTTGTGCGTAGAACTTGGCAATAGCGTGACTGTTGATAGAAAACAGGTTTTGGCTTCTGTGAGCTTGCCTATAGGAAAGCTAATGGTCTCCCTGTTCTCATTTAGAGCCATCCACGAGTAGATCTGCGTTGAACTTCTCAGATGTGTTAACAAGGCCCTCTCTTCATCGGAGCCATTTGAACTGTACCATGTTGGATTCCACAGTACCGCATTGTCAGCCCTCTACATCATCTTCACTTGGCATCGGCAGTCCTGGACTGTCTCTTGTAAAAGAAATAAAAGATTCTACCTCTCAGCATGATGATGATAACATCTCAACAACCAGTGGCTTCTCCTCTAGAGCATCTGATAAAGGTAACTTTCATGTTCTCTAGTTGATACTTTGGTAACATTGCATTCTTCAATATTCCACATCACCTTAGTGAATTAAAGTAGGTGAATGTCAGCTTTGGATGCTAGAATTAAATAGAATTTTTAGTATTTTAAAAGTATATAATCCTGTCACCTTCTTAATATAACCATGCTTTAGAATACATTTATGAGATCCTGATGTTACAGAGTCAGTGCTGATAAGCACACTCTTAGATGGGTTACCTGTAAAGCTTGAGCTGGGATAGTAGGAACTGAAGATGACTTGCTGTAGCTTCATAGCTGGGTTGATTGCCTAGAAGGAAGAGTGACTCAGAATATCTAACTGACAGCTAGTTAAATGTGATTAAATACAGCTGACAAATAGAAACACAAGATTTTGGGGTTTTGGTTTTTTTCTTTTCTCATTTGGTTTCACCAGGAGTCAATAAAGGAACTATTGTGACCGAACAAGTTTTGGGCTGGGTTTTGGGGATTTCTCTGTAAAACGTGTCAGTCGTCAATACCGCCATGTCTTTTACTGAACTCAGTAAGGAATGTACGCCATTTTGAAGTAAAAAACCAAAACATTTTGTTGATGTAGGTGGGGACCTAGGTGATCTTGCTGAGAAAGGGGAAGCAGCAGGTTTGCAGCATTTTCTAGTCCCCCATATAAACAGGGATTGAGGCATGCTCTGCAAGTTCTCTGGAGAATGTATTTTTACAATTCAGAGTAGATGTTGCCAGGCTTTGGCAATATAACCTGAACTTACTAGAGCTTTCTGGTGTGTCTCTGTAAAAAATACATGGAAAATAGGTCATTAACTGTTAGTTCAGCCTGTAGGGAATTTTTCAGGTATAAAACTTGAGCAATTCTGACCTATGCTGGCCTCCAACCCTTTACCACCAGAGGAAAAACTTTGTATCATTATAGATGCACCAGTGTTTCTGCAGTTCCTTTTATTTTACGGTGAAAGAAGAAAAAAATTTGCTCTGCATTGGAAGGATACTATTAACTTGTTGTGCATGCTTTTGAAAGATTACTGAAAGGTATTGTATTTGCAGTTCTGTGAACAGATTTCAAGTTCAAAGTTGATACTTGGTTTTCATACCATATGTGAAATTGATCTGTTTGAAGAACTCTGAAGGCTAGAGTTCTGGAGAAATGAGTGTTAAGGGACTTTTTCATTCTGTAAGACTTACTTTTCTGCATTAAAGAACCCCAGAGTTAGTGTTATCTTTAATATTTACATTTTCTCTGCACACAAGGCACTTACATATGGCATGTGTTATTTTGGCAGATATCACAGTTTCAAAAAATACTTCCGCACCACTGCTCTGGTCCACAGAGGCTGAAAGATCTCATTCCCTCTCACAGCAACCTGCAGCTAGCTCTAAAAAACCTGCATTCAATTTATCTGCTTTTGGATCTCCCTCGCCTGTAAGTACTGCACAGTATTGATTTTAATCAGTTTGAACGTGTAGCCATTTTACTAACCACTCATCATAATACCTTTCTGTAGACACTTGGAAACACTTCTATCTTTAAGACAAGCCAGTTTGGGGATTCTCCATTTTACCCTGGAAAGACCACTTACGGTGGTGCAGCTGCAGCAGCACGGGAGACAAAAGCACGAATCGCTCCTTATCAGGTATGAGAATAGTAGTGCGGCGTGAGAGAAAATGTAGTTGAAATATAGAAGGGGTAGCACTGCCCAAAGAGCTGTGAGCAGGGTGCTGAAAATGTGGCAACAGCTCCTATCCTGCGATCTCAACCTACAGGAGTAGAAAAGAACAATTTCTGTTTAAATTCTTGTTTAACAGTTTGTGTAGAAATACTTGTCATAATGCACAAGAATGACAGCAGCACCTCAGGTTCTGGCTAGTTGTTTGTAGCTGGGAATTCTTCTGTTGTTAAGTCTTTCAAAAAGTTCAACTGAAGTGCCATCTGAACTGTATTATGTTAAAATACCACGTGAATAAGAACAACAGTGGCGTAACTTTGAAAACTCGTTTATAGTAGCAAAATTTACCTGCCTGATACTTGTCTGCGGGTCTTACGCAAGCATGCCTACACTCGTGCTGTGAATCTATTGTATAAAACTGCAGTCTTTACTATAGTAGTATCTAAAAGGCAACTTTTGCCTAGAAGGAGGCAAGCGGCCCTAAATGCAATCTCAACATAAACAATAAAAGGCTTTCTATATTAATATAATTCAGATAGCTCTTGAAAAAGTCTTACTTGCCCCTAAGAGTTCTTAGTGCTCTAAAATGAACCAGCAAATTAAACCTACTGACAGCTCTCAGTAGCTACAGTTGAGTCTAAAAGGAAGTCAATAAATCTGGTTCAGTTGGAATGTGTTTAAATCTAAATGACTGTTAGTTCAAAAAAAAAAAATAATTCCAAAGTCAAAACCAACTTTATTTAAGAAACTGGAAATAAGAGTTTGCTGGACATATTCTAGCAGTCTGTTTTTACCCTGAAGCAAGGAGATCTACAAGTTCCTGACTTGGGGGAAACCTTGAAAACTTGTGGTTTGTTCTAACTTGGTATTAAACTTCAGAGCACTCAAAACTTCCTGTAAGTTAGGAGTCTTTTTTTAGTCAGCTGTTTGTATTTTTTACAAAATAAATGTGGATTATGCTGAAAAGAGGAACGAAAATGCCAGGCTTTTAGAGGAGAGACTAGCTTGCTTGTTTGTTTCTGCATGCTGTGGATTACAGCAAGTCTCGCTTGAGTTTTTTAAACACTGTATGGTCTGCTTCCTGTCTTCACAGCAGCGTGGTAAACATGATGTGGTTACATGAGGGGTTTAACATCATTTAAAAAAAAAAAAAAGTCACACCGAAAGAAGTTTTTTTGAATTCTATTCAAAGTGATGTGGTGAGAATAAAACAGTTTTAAACGTATTTCATTGAAAAAGTAAACTGTTACAGTTAAAACCAGATCTTTATCTTTTTTAACAGAGTAAAAAGATCTGCAGTCAACTGTAATCTTGGGGGAAGGGAGGAAACAAGAGAAGTAAAACTAGAAATTCCTGATGATGATTGTATGCGCTTACACCATCATGAAACTGAGATCTGTTTTGTTACTGAAAGTACTTTCTGCAGTACAAGCCTTTGCTTCAGTTCAGTTTTCCTGGTTATCGCTTCAGAGATCCTACAGGCCTAACATCTTCCCTTTTGTGACCTTTTGCATTTAAGTATTTCTTTTACTGCTTTATCCCATGTGCAAGACATATGAGGCCCTACTTAAACTTCTGTAAAGTCAGTAGAGTATATTTTCTCTTTCGTGGCTTGAACACCCAGTGAGTACATTTTTCTCTGTCACCACGAGAGCATCGGTTATATCATCAGTGTAGCCTCAGGGCATAAAATACACGCACGTTTAATTCAGAACCAAGCATTGTAACATTTGCAATGCTGATTTTTCAGCCACCAGTAAGAAGACAAATGAAAGCTAAACAAGCAAGTGTGCAGTCCTATGGTGTGACCAGTTCCACAGCACGACGTATCTTGCAGTCATTGGAGAAGATGTCAAGTCCTTTGGCGGTAAATGGCACTCCTTGTAATCGTTTTTTTTCATGTGTTTGAACAACATAGTAAGTGTGCCAGTATAGGATGAAGATCTTCCTTACGTAGTGTCCAGTTTAATTTATTGCGCTGTTTTTTTCAACAGGATGCTAAAAGGATTCCATCTTCTGTTTCTAGTCCACTGTCTTCTGTAAGTTGATCACAAAACCCCCATGTTTTTGTTGCATGGAACCCTGTCTTGGGAAGAAAAATCATCCTCTAATATTTAGGCTTTTTTTTTTTTTTCCCTTTAGCCTGTGGACAGGACTATGCTGAATATTACCAGCTTCCAGTCCAAACGAAAACAGGTAAGAACCAGTAACATCTTAAGCTTAGATAGATAACTCTCTGTGCTTTATACCTATTAGAAGAAATGTCACAAACCTCAATGATAGCATACATACGACTTCAAGTTATTATTAGCATCATGTGAATTATAGCTGTCTTGGCTGTGTGGAAGTTGCTAAAAACGTCTTTCAAGGCACGCTAGATGAAGGACTGTGAAAATTATTCAGCTTAAGAATTACGTTTTCTTTGTGTGGTGGTGTCTTGTTATGTCAGTCGAGAACAACGTCTCTAGAACACACAGTAGTTTCATCTTGCCTTGCAACTTGGGGTTAAGTTGCATGTTAGTCTTGCTGTTTAGAAAACTTTTCTCCTGCAGAAATGATGAGAAATAGAAAAATATTGATTGACTGATCATACAGATACAGACCTTGTGCAGATTTTTGTGTTCATTTTGAGCAGAAGAACAATACTTATGTTTTTTATTACTGCTCAAAGTAAGGAGAAGGAAAATTGTTAAATGTTGTCACTTCTGTAACCCTATGTTCCTAAATTCCTATTTGGAAGCAGCACTGAATTGGTGATAATGCTGTGGTAGATCATGGTTTCCTTCATTTTTGTTAAAAAAATTAAAACTAATGATGTTTTTTAATCACTTTAATTTGGGGTATCATTGAGTTAATTAAGTTATAAAACCCATAAAAGGTCACTTTAAGATCAGGCAACCAAAGGAACAAGAGTGTGGTGTAGTGTTTTTTTTTTTCTTCCATGCAAACTTTTCATCTGCTGTTTTAATGTGAAAATAGACAGAATGTCTTAAGAAGTTTCTATACTAATCCCTTGATTAGAAGTATAATTCGTTTTCAAGTCACTTCAGAGCTTTACAGACATTTTGGATTTCCTGTACCAACTTTGACCATATGCAAAATTCCAAGAACATTGAAAAGTAGAGCATATAATTTCTTTACCTTAAATATTATCCAAATAATTGAAAACAAAGCTGGTATGGACTCTTCAGTTAAATTGTGGAACTACACCTGTGCTGAGGCGTTAAGAAAGATCTACCGGATTTGTAGCAGAGCCTGACGTCAGTCAGAAAGCGAATGTTGCACACAGCTGTCACTGGGTAAAAGTAGAGAAATTGTCTATGCATAATACTAGAATTCATAAAGTTTGGCAGAGGAAGGGTAGTCCTTGATGAGAAGGGGAGGAGAGGGTTGTGTGTGCCAAGGAGAGGGTTGTGTGTTTTTCGGCTAAAGCAAATGTGTGGTTGACAGAGCGCTCGAGCCCTCAGGCAAAACTTCAGCAGGTATTTTTGGTGGTATTTTTCTTATTTTGAGGATCTGCACCTGACAGAATAGCTTCTCATGTATTAAACGTCTAACTGGGTGACTTTTATTTTTGCACTGTACATTCCTGTCTAACTAATGTGATATCCTTCACCTGCCTAGTGGGTGAAGGGAAGGTGGTGGATGTAGTTTTTCTGGATTTTATTGAGGCTTTGGATACTGTCCCTCGCAGCATCCTTCTGGACAAGTTGTCCAGCTGTGGGAGGAGCAGGGAGACAGCGCGCTGGGTGAAGAACCGGCTGAAGAGCAGAGCTCAAAGGGTTGTAGTGAACGGGGCTACATCTGGCTGGTGACCGGTCACCAGCGGTGTTCTTCAGGGCTCAGTTCTAGGGCCAGCCCTGCTCAGTATTTCTGTCAGTGGCCTGGAGGCAGGAGTTCCATGAACCCTTAGCAAGTTTTCTCATGATGCCAGAGCGGGAGCTGCTGCTGACTCTCTCGAGGGACAAGAGGCCTTGCAGAGGGATCTGAACAGACTGGAGCACTGGGCAGCCAGCAGTGGCATGAAACTGAACAAGAACCAAGGGTAGATTCTGCAGCCGGGGCGGAGTAAGGCCGGACATGAGTCTGAATGGGGAGCGGCGTGGCTGGAGAGTGGCCCTGCAGCGAGGGGTCTGGGGGTGCTGGGCGGCAGCAGCTCAGTGTGAGCCAGCAGGGTGCCCGGCAGCCCGGAGGGCAAACCCCATCCTGGGGTGCCGCAAACGCAGCGTAACCGGCCGGTCACAAGAGGCGATTGTCCCGCTGTGCCACCAGCCCTGGTGCGGCCTCACCTGGAGAGCTGTGTGCAGTTCTGCGCCCCACCGCTGAAGAAGGCTGTGAAGGTCCTTGAATGCTTCCAGAGGAGAGCAACAAAGCTGGTGATGGGGCTGGAAGGCATGGCCTCTGAGGAGTGGCTGAGGGCACTGGGCTTGGAGAGAAGGAGGCTGAGGGGAGGCCTCATTGCTCTCCACAGCTTCCTGAGGAGGTGCTGAGCTCTTTTCTCCGTGGCATCCAGGGACAGGATGCGTGGGAATGGTTCAAAGCTGCGTCCCTCAGGGGAGGCCCCGACTTGACATGAGGAAATATTTCTGTACCGAGAGGGTGCTCAAACCCTGGCACAGGCTGCCTGGAGCGGTGGTCGATGCCCCCAGCCTGTTGGTGTTAGAGGCATTTGGACAATGACCTTAATACCATGCTTTAACATTTGGTCACCCCTGAAGTGGTCAGGCAGTTGGGCTAGGGTGATTGTTGTAGGTTCCTTCCACCTCAACTATTGTATTCAAATTCTATTCTATTTACATTTAAAACCAGTAATAGACCATCCTTCACTGAAAGTGGATGGTTAACCTAAAACACATTTTACTCAAGGTTTCAGAATGAGTATAATAATTTTTAGATAAATATACTTTTATGCACTTTATACATAGTACAGCATGAATTTTACTACCAAGAGTTGGGAGATACTATGAAATTAAAGCTGCATTGTAAACAGTTTTCTGTTGATACTGATTTAAATAGTAACATGTGTCTTCAGTCCAGTTCTTCTGATCGTTAATACTGCAGATGGAGCTTTTGGTAAATCTTACAGCCTTTTGGAGTCTTTCTTTTTTCTCAATTCAGTTAAGTCAGTTTTGCAGAACGTACAGTGCTTTCTGTTAAAACATAACTCTTGTCTGTGAAAATGCTTTGACAAGGAAAGTCAAACCAGTATTTTTAAGTGCATCTAATGCAAATTTAAAACATTGGAACGTGTTTTAATGAATGAGACTATTTTAAAATTATTTTACAACTTTTTTTGGTTTTTGGAAGTTTAACTTCAAAAGAGGAAAGTGTCGGAAAAATGAAACCCAGGAGCCTGTATGAT
The DNA here is from genome assembly GCA_013399095.1 of Psophia crepitans. NCBI lineage: Eukaryota > Metazoa > Chordata > Aves > Gruiformes > Psophiidae > Psophia > Psophia crepitans. Next base: position 801,340 of record VWZZ01005312.1, on the reverse strand, counting down.
TAGCTACTTAACACTTTGAATGTTAAATTAATGGATTAAGCCAGTTTAAAAAAAAAGGGAACCACTGTGTGGGCAGAGGAGAGGAAAAGATGTGAGCATATTGTAGTAACATGAATTATTTTGTTTGTGAAATTTTTAAATAGGATTCAATCAAGCTTTAGCTACTTGTTTAGCTTTTTGGATGTCATAACTGGTTTTCTGGTGCTTTTCCTGCAAGCTAAATGCATTCAGCACTTCCAAATAATTTTCTTTGGGTGCTGAGACTGATGGGAGATTTATAGTTCCATAACTTTTTTCATCAGTAAATGCTGTGGTAATTTCGGTGGGTGTGCAAGGATAAATTAATTGTGCTTCCCTTTCAAAGATGGAATCGCAGCATCCACCTGTCCAGAAACTCATGACACCAAAGGTAATCTCTCTGTCAGCGAGTCGGACCCAGTACTTTAAACCGTCTCTGACTCCAGCTACTGATTCCAACAGAATTCACCAGAGGGTAGATACAAAGCACAAAGTAAGTAGATTTCCTAGTCCTTATCTGCCTGCTTGATGCAAGCTTGGAATGTTTCTAACCAATTATTCTACTAATGTGCTCTTTCTTGGTGAAGAGTGATGATAGTATGTTTGAGGTAAGCATTAAGACAGTGGGAACCATTGTGGAGGAGATACTTTTTGAGGTTTTATGGATTTAATTTTATTTTTGGAACGGTAAGTAGCTGGTGGTTATTTTCAGAATGTGATGATGTGCTTTTGGGTCAGGCTGTTCTCAGGGAAAGAATGTTAAAATACAGAAACAACATTTTCCTTTCTATATGCTCCTCTACGCAAAGCTGTTGCTGATGAAACATGCTGATGTTGTATATAAACTCTTTCAGGTGAGCTACAGGCTCTGAGTGAGATTTCTGACAGTAAGCTTAATTACCCATTCTGATCACTTTGGTGTAGGTGGAGTGCCTGATAAATGCTCCTTAAGATTGGAACCTCTTTCAGGACAAAAAGAACCATCCATGGTTCCAGTATCAGTCTGAGTGTAAGAATGACCAGGTGTTAAATCTATGGGCTTTTTAGGCCGGAGATCAAAGTGGATAGTCATAGTGGTTAGGGAATAAGCTTAAGTAGACACGGTATATTTAGTGGTATAAATAAAAAAAAAGTGAACACAAAACATGAGTGTCTTTGCTTTGTGTATGGTATATAAATACATTCAGATAAATCTTGAAATAAATCAAACTTAACTTGCAGGGCATAAGAGAGAAGAGTTCTCCTGCAGAACAGCGAGTAAAACCATCTGAAAGGTATGGCAAATCTATTAATTTAGAACACTTGAAAGAAAGCTCTCTCCTTGTCACTACAGTCTGTGTGTCTGTCTGTCTTGGATGGGCGCTAAAAAGGAAATGGAAAACAGTGGAACAATCGTATTACAAGAGTGTTTAACCATTTGTGCATCTTGATGTTCATTAGGGGGTCAGCTGTTAGTTTCAGCTCTTTATTTAATTGTTTGGAGTCTGACAGTTTTGTCCTAAAGGAATTATTCTTTCTGAAAGATTATTTGTAAAGTGACTTACAGTTCAGGAATATATTTAGTTTTTAATTTTTTAAAAAAGCAAAAACCTGGAGGAAGATGGGTTTTTAAATGCTCCTTTCATGGAGGAGTCACTTCTCCTCTGTGAGTTTGCATGAAAACCAGGAGCCCTTTAGAATCATCTGAGGCCAAATGCCAACGTGTCTCTGAAACACAAAATTCCAGCAGAGTTAATAATTGTATTACTTTTTACAAGGGCAGGGAGTGATAGGACAAGGGGTAATGGCTTTAAACTGAAAGAGAATAGATTTAGATTAGATATTAGGAAGAAATTGTTCCCTGTCAGGGTGAGACACTCTGGTTGCCCAGAGAAGTTTTGGCTGCCCCATCCCTGGCAGTGTTCAAGGCCAGGCTGGATGGGGCTTTGGGCAGCCTGGTCTTTTGGAGGGTGTCCCTGCCCATGGCAGGGGGGGTTGGAACTAGATGATCGTTGAGGGCCCTTCCAACCCAAACCATTCTATGACTCTTCTCTTGCATTACATTGCTTACTTGATATAGGTAGAATGACTTCACCTCCAGATAATATTGATGGCTCTGGTAATGCTTGAATTAAGACACTTTACATTCAAAGGATACCTTTTTTGGGAGGATTCGTCCTTCTCAAAGAAAGGTAGCAGGGAATCTTATTTTGTTGTCTGTGTTCGTCTTCCAAGCAATTCTTATGTTGCCCTGGGCATTTTTTGGCTTTGAAAACCACCCCAAAACCACCCCTTTGTTTTGGTATCTAATGGTTTGACTTGACAGTAACCACCTTTTCAGGGATGTAAGAGATTGGCTCTAAGGTTTTGGCATAGATGCAAACAGATGTTAGGTCTTAATTGTGGGTTTTCAAA
>VWZZ01005312.1:770642-790554 GCA_013399095.1 Psophia crepitans | reverse complement strand
TTTTTTTTTTTCTTTTTTTGTCATGATGTAGCTTTGAATGCATCTGTCTTTGGGATTTATTTGGTGATGAATCATTCTGGTGAATTCTCGGCCTCGCACCACTTGACAGCAATTGCTAACTCGAGTGGTGCTGACTTTGACTACAGGTTACTTGTGTCACCAGAAATTCTTTTAGTAGTTCTAGTTGGGTACAGTACCTTTAATTTACCTCCGAAATAGGCTGTGTTGCTCTATTGTATGAACTGCAGTTGCTGTTTTAATGTCACTGGTTCAATTTGTACTTAAAATCCCGTATAGATTGTAAAGAAGAGTCTAGTTTTTTGTATTGTTTATATTCTCGGATTGTATTTGACTGAAATGAACTTCTAGTTCGGTGGTTTTTTACTGTTATGCTTGTCTGCTTTGTAATTTATTGAGCTTTTAAGAGTTTCTTAAAAAGTTCATGTTCACTTTGTTGTTTAAGTAGGATGACTAACTCTCTTGCTTATTTCTCAGGGAGTTCAGTGCCTGTGACCAGTAGCAGTGTTCCTGCATTTTCTGCTGCTTCCGGAGGATTCCTGGATTTAGACAAATTCAAGAAGCCCAAAGGAAGCTGGGATTGTGAGGTCTGCTTGGTCCAAAACAAAGCAGAAGCCACAAAATGTGTAGCCTGTGAAAGTGCAAAGCCAGGCACCAAAGCAGAGCTCAAAGGTAATACTTGATGAGGAAAAACAAGGGTCTGCATTCTGCAATTTTTTTCAAGTATAGTTATCTTTCCTTTGAGGTATGGCAAAATTGTTCATTTTTCTTGTAGGAATGTTGCTTAAGTAAGGTAACATGCCTATGTTTCCCCACCCTTTCCTCAGAAAAAGATTGTGCTTTTTAGAGAAAAGCTTGTATTACTGACATCATTGTTCTTTACAAGCCTTACGTGTTGTTCAGTCGGAGTTTAGACTAAAAGCATCATCTTTCGAAGAAGCTAGCAGTATACTTACCAAAGCCAGGTGGTGGATAGAAGAATACCATTGCGAAAAGATGTATGTAGAGAGGAAGTGTGAAGTTTTATTTGTTTTGTGGTTCGGTTGGGGTTTTTAAAAACGGGTTTGTGTAGATGTGGTGCTGAGGGACATGGTTTAGTGGTGGACTTGACGGAGCTAGGTTCACGGTTGCACCCAATGATCTTAAAGGTCTTTTCCAACCAAAATGATTCTATGACTGTCTGATGTTCAGGACTAAAATCTCAGCCATGTAGCTAAAGCTTGTATGTATTGCATCATGTATTGCAAACTTAACGTTAATACTTATTTCTGCAGGTCTTGGTACTGCTGTTGTGTCCACAAATGCTGCAATGCCATCATTTACATTTGGTGTCCAGTCATCCTCCTCTGAACCTTCTCATACATTAAGTAGCACAGTAAACTTTAAATTTGGAGAACAAGGGAGCTTCAAGTTCGGCATTGCATCTGAATCTACATCCTCCAACGCTGTGACTGGGGGATTTAAGTTTCCAGCTTGTTCAGGGGCCTTCAAATTTGGAGTTTCTTCCTCAGACTCTAAATCAGAAGACAGTAAAAAAGAAGGTAAAAGTAACAGTTTTACCTTTGGACTTCCATCTACAAGCAGTCAGGCTCCTTCAACATTTCAGTTTGGGACAGCGAGCCTGGGACAGCAGGAAAAGAAAGAGGAACCAGTTTTGGGAGGCTTTGGTTTTGGCACAAGTTCTACTTCCATAGTTACCAATGAGAATAAAACCGGAGTCAGTGGCTTCACTTTTGGAACTGCGACGGAAAAGGAGGTAGCATCAACTGCTCTTGCATTTAAGAAGCCAGATGAGAAAAAGGATGAAACTCTTTCCACAAAGGGAGGCTTCTCCTTTGGTACTGCGGAGTCTGCACCTGCCTCTCAGTTTGTTTTGGGAAGGACAGAAGAGAAACAGGACTCTGTCACTTCTGCTGCTCCATTAGCATTTGGAAAGAAAGCTGACAGCGAAGAGGTAAAGGCACAACCTATCTTTTCAGCTGGGGCGGCTGAGCACACCAAAGAGGAGAGCACAGCAAAACCTATATTCAATTTTAGTTTCCTTAAACCGTCGGAGAAGGAAACTGAACAGGCAAAGCCGTCTTTTGCCTTTGCGGCACAAACCAGTACTTCAGGTAAGCAGAACGTCTTGTGTCTTCACTTGCCTGCTTGTGTCCATCAGACTACACCTCTGAGGCCATACGGGACAGAATCCATGGGATTTGCTATATTCATGCATTGGAGCTTTAGAAGAGGCTTGATTACTACCTGCAGCCTGTCTTTAGTCCTAGTTGTTGGTGTGTAGACAATATGTAGCATTGTCCTTTTTAGATTTCAATGAGTTTTAACACGAGGCTTAGACAAAAATCTCCACTCCTTGAGGAACCTGTATCAGTTGTTGTATGGACACAGACATCATGTTGTCTCAGTAGCAGCCGCACAGCTGGTGGTAAAACCTGTAGTATGGTGCAGTAGAGAAGCTTCCTACGAGTGTTGTTTTTCCTTGTGAAAGGGGATGAGAAAGGGAATATCTTATTCCCAGGTACTTGCAGCTATGCCGCAGGGTGTTGTGCTGTTTCTCTACTGCTACAAAGGTATAAAAATCACTTCGTAAATAGTACGTAGTTTTGTGTTCCTTTAATTTTTTGAAAGTCTGCAGTGGAGGATAAAAGTTCTTCAGTGGTGATCACTGTGTGGAAAAATTCTGGTTGTTCAACTCCATTTGTATGACTTAGCAACTGTGTTTTAGAGAACAGAATTAGTTTCTTATTTCTGAAGCGATATGGAAAAGGATGTCAGTAAGTAACCCTGAATAAAAACAATACATAGGGTTATTCTGTTTTTGGTCATGGTGTTCTTGGGTTGTACTGCTACTGAACAGACAGGTTCTGGAGGATTGTGGGCTTTGGGCAGGGGGGTCAGTTGGGTGGGTGGTTTTGAGGTTGGCTTTGGTTTGGGAGATTTTTTGTGTGTGTGTTTGTTTGTTTGTTGGTGTTTGGTTGTGGGGTTTATTTTTACCCGCCAGGTAAAGTTCTGGAGTTTAGTCATGGAGTTTAGAAACTTGATGAACCACCTCGTGCAAAAAGGAAGTGTTAACAAGCGTTCTGAAGAATGGTCTAGTCCCTTAAAAATGGCAGAGATGAAAAGGGACCATAAGTGCCCGGGGAGAAAGATGGTGGGAAATTGAAAACAAGATCACAAATGATAATGAGAACTAGACCAGCAGCTTAGGGAAAGCTGAAGAATGACTGACTTTAAAAGAGGGCTCTATTCTAAGTGCGTAAAAATGCTCTTACTATTTTATAGCAATGGTCTTAATGGAGCGTTGTTCTCTGTTGCTCCTAAAGGCAGGTCCTGCAGGTGCTTAAGTACAGTGAACTTAAGCTTGGAAGAGTTAGGCTGGAGCCTGGTAATTTTTGCTTACTTAAAGCTGTAGGCACAGGGCTGTCTTTTCAAACAAGCTACAAAAGCACCTGTGCTGCTGCGTTTTTCAGTACTCCTTTGAGCAAAGCCATAAAAGGGTACAGGTGACTGATACATCTGAAATACGTTTTTGTTGGAAGAGTTCAGAAGTACTGGTTAATACAGGTTTACGTGAGGACAGCCAACGTCTCATGTTTGTAATCAGTGAAGCCCAGACTCCAGTGCTGTGCTCGTTCTTCACAAAAGTTCTTCCATTCCTTTAATTGCGGCTGGCAGCAATCAGCACATTAAGTCTGGGTCTTCGGTAAGCAACAGTAGCTGGGATAGTAGTTGAGATGTTGTTCGGGACAGCTCTTTGTACGGTGATTGAAACAGGAGTCTACTTGCATTACGTCGTTTGGCATTTCTGTGGTGGTTTAAGTACCGTTCTTCCTTTCAGATCAAGGAGCAGCAAAGCCAGCCTTCAGCTTCTTGAGCTCCAGTTCCTCCAGCACAACTGTGCCCACCACTTCAGCCAACAGCAGCAGTGTGTTTGGCAGTGCCATCTCTTCTTCAAATCCTCAGCCAGTTCCCGCTCCCTTCGTGTTCGGACAACCCAGCAACACTGTGAGCAGCTCTGTTTTTGGCAATTCTGCAGATTCTGCAGCGTCTCAGTCATTTGGTTTCTCTCAAGAAAACAAACCAGCAACCACAACTTCCAGCACTGGCACAGCCCTTACTTCGTTTCTCTTTGGTTCCGGAGCCAGCGGTACCAATGCAGCAAATTCAGGCTTTACCTTTGGAACCACAACCACATCAAGTTCAACAGGTACTTTTAAACAGATGCTCTTCTTGGTTTTGCCATTACATAGTGGGCCAAGGAAATACTGTTTCATGAATAGTTTACTTTGGAGTTTAGGCCAAACAGGTGGAAGTAGAGAGAAACACTGAGTATTCAACAGTATAAACTGGGGCTCAGTTTTTCAGAGACAGTCTGGGAAATACAGTTTAGGAATGAACTGACAGCGGTGGTGTTTTATGCAAAGGGACAGCCCTTTACTGGATTTCAAGTTGTACAGGAACTTTTCACCACAAGAATGATAGTTTCTTTCTTCTCACTGTCAGTCCAGTGCTTACAGTCAGTGAATTACAACCTTCCTGATTTTTGTCTCCCATACCTAAAATTCTGAAGTGTAAATAATGTCAGGATTTGCAAAATCCTTCCTTCACAAGTCTATATAACACATATGATCGCTGCTGCTCAAGGATTGGTTTCTAATAAGCATTATGGCCAGTGTTTGTTAACTTTGCAGCAGTTTAGAGAAGGACATGAGAATCTAAAGTTTCTTCTTTTTGTGTTTGCTACCCCACTGCGTGAATTTAGCAGTATGATGCAACACTAAATCCACCAAATCATCTATATTCCTGCTAACCTAGCAGTATGTTGGAAATAAAATTGAATGTGTGAGGAAGAGACTTAATCTAGTTTGATCTGACCTTTGCTTAACCTTGTCATTCACAGAAATTAAAACTGCACACTTTTTTTTGTGCAAAATTTCAGAGAGAGAGAGAAAACAGTCCTAAATTATAGCAAGCAGCAGATCAATTTAACCTGTTTACAAATAGGTAACTTTCCATCTCCTTTCGTTAGTAGGCGATGCATATTTCAAACATTTTCAGAAAAGATTTATTTTTTTTTAATGCAGAAGCCTGTGTTACCTTTTACTGTCTATCGGTTCATCTTCTCGGAAAGAGAAAGAGTCACCCATTCCAAGTTAGGGTGCAACAGTGTGTGCTTTCTGTTGGATGAAGGCTGCTTAAATTGCACAAGCAGCGCCGTCTAAAACATCCCTTCTGCGTCGCAGGCCTGCTGTGTATGCTCAGAGTCACTGTTCAGTCAACGTGTTCTCGTTCCGTTATTTCTGCTGGCCGTGCAGAACCGCGGCAGCTAAACAAATGAGCCGGTTGTCTGTTGATGTGACGTAGAGAATGACTCTGCTAAACTTGAGTTTTTGAGTACAGATAGCTCACTGCAAGCTTGATTTGGCCTCTAGAAGTTGATAATGGTAAAGACTTGACTGACAAGGAAGATTCCTGTTCTCCTGATCCTAACAAATCGGGAGCTCTATTTTGCACGTTTGAAAACTACCAGTTGAACAAATACTCTCTGTGTGTGATATAAACAGCTTTTGGTAAATACAAATGGAAATGTGCTGTTTGTGAGAATGTGTTTCTAGAACATGGATGTGAACACAGCACTTTTGAGTCTCGACAGCCAACATGTTTGAGATTTAATTTTGTCTGACTCTCCTAAACTTGGTGTTTCACAAGAAAAGGTGCAATTCCTGTTGTGGCTGATGTTGTATTTGTTGTATGTACTCCCACGGTTAGCTTGAAATTACGATGAGTGTTCGGCTGCCAGCCTTGGGAAACAGGAGGTTTTAGAATCTTTGTTTCTAGACTTGTTCTTGTTCGTGTGTGGGGAAACCTGCTGTGTACACTGACATCTCTCTTTGTTCTCCAAGGGTCATCCTCTTCGTTCCTATTTGGCTCGGGGCCCTCAGCGCCTGCTGCCGGCCCAGCATTTGGCGCCAGTCAGCCACCAGCATTTGGCCAGAGCCAAGGGTCCAGCCAGCCAAGCGCTCCAAGTTTTGGAGCACTGTCGACAACACTGTTTTCAGCTGGCGCTCAGCCGGCTCCTCCTGCCTTCGGCTCGGTGACGAGCAGTACGCAGCCCTCTGTGTTCGGACAGCAAGCGACCCAACAGCCAGGGTTTGGCTCTGGGAACCCCAGCACTGGTGAGTGCCGACCGTCCTCTTCCCTTTTTCTTTCAAAGATTATCTTTTTATTTTACTGTATTTCATGAAGCGCACCTTAAGTCATATGGAGAAAGAAGACCTCTGCCTTGCGCATGTATTTAGGCATACGAATTACTCGCCGTAAAAGTAACAGGTACAGAGTTAAGTCACGGGTGTCTTGCTCCTGGCTGTGGAGGACGTGCCGTAGGTGTGCCAGCTCCACAGTATGCCTTCGCCCCGCGAGACTTAGCAGATGTGGAGGTTGCGACCTTACCACTAAATATTGGGGTTTATTTCCTTGAGAAATGGAAGTGATTAAAAGGAAGCGTTGGAACCTGTGGTGTAGTCACTGGTAAGGATGCACGAACCAGGACGGCAGAAGCGCTGCAAAATGATTCTTTTGGGATTTGTGAGAGCAGTTTGTAATTATTTGACTTCGTTAACAGGGTCTGGCAATTTATGTGGATTGGGGGCTTTGGTGTGTAAGAATATGGTCAGAATTATTTTTAAGCATTTATGGGTTAAGGCTTTATTGGAAGTTCTTTTTACTAGTGAAGTATAAAATACTGTGGGAAGTGGGCAGAGAACAATCCTTGTAATATGAGAGAGACTTGTTCCACACTAGTCATTATTAAAAAAGAACAATACGCTGCCAGAACGTATTTGATATCATCACATCAAATACTTGAGGGGAAAAGCTCCTATTTTTTCCTCTCAGAAGCTCTACCTCCAGAAGTTCAGCCTCCATTAAAAGCAACCGACGTTTTTGTACTGATGGGTGGATTTGTTGGCACACCCTGTTACTCAGTCAGTCTTTCATTACTCCGGTTTCAAGATGAAACTCTCCCTGGATTGTCTGTGTTGCTTACCTGTCTTAGGAATTTATTACTGATTTTTTTTTAAGGTGTTAGCACGTTAAATGAAAGGGAGTCCCCAGATCGACTGCGTGATACAGGAAAGTTTACTTAAATACCGATCTATGTGATTTGATACTGTAATTTAAGATTTTACTAATAAACTTCAGTATGCACAGGTGTACACTTAGGGGTGGTACAGACATGAGCAAACAACTCGTTACCAGCGGGCCAGCAGTTACTTGAAGAATGCCTTTACAATTCTCTACTAGAGTGAATAAATTCCTCTCTGTGCTGTTCCTGTAGTAATCTGGCACTTCTGGTGCGCCCCTTCCCCCTACTTTGTCGTCTTGAGACACCTATAAAAAAAATTCATTCAAGATAGCGGGAAGAACACAAGGATTTTGCAGGAAACGATGAACTCAGATTTCAACTTTCTCATTCCCTTCTGCTTCCACCCCGTCTTCCCAGGTTCTGTATTCCAGTTTGGAAGTAACACTTCTAATTTCAACTTCCCAAGTAACCCAGGAGTATTTACTTTTGGTGCAAATCCTCCTGCACCAGCAGCGCCGGCGCAGCCTTCCGGCTCTTCAGGATTTTCATTCAGCCAGCCTCCGGCATTTACAGTGGGGTAAGAGACCGTTACCAAATTTCAGTTGAGCTTCGGGTGGTGTCGGTGGGCGCCGTTCAGCCTCTATTGCCGTTAAATCGCGAGGCGGTCGGGTGAGCCTCGGAGTTTGAAACTGAACTGGGCGTCCTGCCTTGTAGGAGCCTGACGGGCTCACTAGGTAACTGTATCTGTAACGGAGCCCGGCTGGCAGGAGTATCGCACATCAGCGTACGTGAAACTGTCTTGACTTTGAAAGGTAAAATCTGAATCTCGCTGTTACACTGCTGCTTACCTTCTGAATGAGAGAGATGAGAGAGCTCTGGAGCTCTCTTCCTCCTGCTCCTCATGGGCCCTTTGTTGCCAGCTGATAACTAGCGAGACAAGGCTGTGAAACAGTTGTTGTGGAATATCCGCTCGGTGCTGCTACTGAATTCTCAGCTACGCTGTCCTAAACTCCGAACTACTGATTTCTTTTGATAGGACTAACGGGAAAAACGTTTTCTCTGCCTCCGGATCTTCAGTTTCTGGTCGGAAGATAAAGACTGCAGTTAGACGTAGAAAATAATCGCCCGATGGGTAAAGCGACTTTCGAAGCAGCTCCCACCCCGCCTTGTTCAGTTGTTGGGATCGTACCTCGTGCTGGGTTAGCTGAAGTTGGATCTGCCTAATGGAAAACAAAACTCTGCTGCCCTTCCCTCCCCTTCCCTCTCCCCGGTTAGATTTTTTTGGTAACGAATAGCGTTGGCACCAGGGCCGTTCTCAAGCAAAACTATTTTAGACTCCGGCGAGTTCCTTCTTTCACTGACTCGGCATGGCCTGGCTGTAGCCGTGAGTAGAGCCTGCACAGTGAATGGCTTGTACAATACCTCTTCATCTGCACCACTATGTGCGCTCATCTGCGTTTACTGACGCCTCAAATTGTAATTATATCAGCGAGGGATGCTGTATAGAGTAGAGAATGTTGATAACGAATGATTTCTATGCGGAGTTTGTGCTGGTGTATGTGTGAAGTGAGTGAGTTTGGGTGTATCGTGCACTAAAATTTTCTGATAGAGGAAGACTGATTAAAGGATGATCCATGCTAAGGACTTGTTAGATCTGTAGTTCTTCATTTAATAATTATATGCTATTTCTATATTTTCATTCTTACAGCCCTTTATCACCTGTCTCGCCTTTGTTATTTTATTATGAAATGTGTAAATACAATTTTGTTTCTCTATGTACTTTTTTGGCATAACAAATCTGTGAAATTGAAATTTTAATTTTGTGTGTTACGGCCATTTTTGTTTAGTATTGTCTCAGATTTTATGTAAATCCCATTATTCAAAGTTGCCTAAATCCATTTAGAAAATCTTTAAAATTGGGAATTCTTAAAGTAAGTTTATTGGCTTTTCTGATCCATTTTTGTTTGGACCAAAAACCAGTATTGTACAAAGTATTAAGTATATATTTTTATATTTACTGAAATGGACTGTGGTGACTTTGGATAATAAGGAAAAGTTTAATATTAAAGCCATGTTTATTACAGTATAATTAACATGTTAAACCATGGGATAAATGCCATCAATAAAAACTATGAAATATTGTCTGGCACTTTTAACTCTCCCTGAAGGCAGCTGTAACTGTATGGGATGATGCACTCAACTGCAGTGACATCACATGCTTTCTCCAACCTCTGCTTTTTGACAGCAACACTGGTGCTGATTTTAAGAGGACCTTGAAGTAGGTAGAGGTTCCCTAGGAGGAAGGAGAGATTCACTGTCGACTTGAGCTTGGAGCCATCTGTCAGTGTGGCAGCTGCACTGGTTGCAGTTAATTTTTATAGAACTATTAAAAGAAAAAAAAAAGCTGAAGAGGAGTAAGTACACCAGTTGTAAATGAGTAATTGGGGTTTTTCCACTTCCATAGCTGTTGGAGGAGGTTCTTAGAGAACAGACTGTTCTAGTAAATGGAGGGGAAATGCTCCCCTCCATTTGTTTGGGGCCCGCGGCTGAACTCGTGCTAAGCCCCAGCACTCTGTTGAGGGTTGAGATCCAACAACTTGCCCCAGCGGGAAGGGACCTGCCTTTAGCTGTCTTCTGCTGCACGCCTGGGGCTTCTTGCTGGCACTCCTGCCCAGCACCCTGATGCTGCTCGCTCTGTGCACAGCTCCAGCTGCCCATGCTGGGGAACGAGATACTTTGCGAACCCCCAGCTAGAGTCCACAGGAGGACAAAGGCTAACTTCTGTTTTCGTGGGAGTCCTACGTGGGTAGAGCTCCAGTTGCTATTTCTACAGATAGAAACCATTCAGCAGGTAGGCTTTAAAACCACACGCATAAGCCGCTCTTCAGTCACCTCCTGCCACTGTAGCTCTGGAGGACTACATGCAATTATTTATTTCCGAATGGCTAAATCTGAAACGTGCCACAAACTTCACTTCCTTGGCTCTGTCACCTGCCAAGTACTTGTCCTACAAACAGAAAAGCTGCTTCTTCAGTGCACCTTGTGTAAGAGACAAACTAAAAGCTAGTGCTTACAACAGCTTGAATTTTAACTTTTTTCCTGTACCTGCTGTGGGAAGGGGTAGGATTTTGCTACAGAGTAAGAGTTTCCCTTATACCTGAATTGGTAACAACAGTTTTAGCCAACGGGGCTCCTTTTCCCTCCCCCCCCCGCCATCGTGAATCCTGCTTTCTAGGTCACTGCTACAGCAAAGAGAACAAAAGTTCTTTTTTATTCAGACTGAAAGTGTAAGTGGGCAAAACTCACCCTAGAAGGGCCTTCAGTCAGTGCTGACAGCTTTAGCTTCTGGCTGGCTGATTGCCACGCTGCAGCTTTCAACTGCAGCGCTCAAGGGAACAGCGCAATTCTGTGAAAGAACGGTTAAGTGCTACTTCTGACATCTTCACTCCAAGCGCTCTAACTACCTCCAAAGGCCCGCTTAGCGCCGGTCACTGCTTAGGTATTTTTATTCCTCATGCTCATGCTAAATTTAAGATGCTAAATGATTATTGTTTGGTAGTAAGTGCTTCATGTAAAGCAATAGTAACCCTCAAAATGAGGAGGTATTTTGATAACAGATACACTTTCCGATTAGGCAAAAACTTTAAAATCAGGTTTCTAGCCAAGGGATTATTTTACTTCAGAAATATCTAGGTCTTATCTAAAATAAGGGTAGTGGCTTCATTCTGGAGAGGCAACTGCTGGGAAACTGCCATTCTCCCATTAAGCAGTGGGTCTGGTCTGGAAACATTGTAAATGAAGCTCAGAACACACCCAGAGAGCACTGTATTTATAAAGGGACCATCACTTGTCAGACTAAAATACTGCGGAATACGAACACGTTACTGATTAAAGTCAAGAGAGAACCCAGCTCTCGGCCCTTTCCACTGCGAGCCAGACCCTTGCCCAAAACTGAAGGTGGGGCAAGAACTTCAGCCCCGAGCAGCAAGTTACGCCTAAGGGAGGAACACGCAGAAACCGCGCTGCACAACAATTCCAAACTCACTCAAGTTTTAATAAACCGTTAACATTTCTTTTCCCAAGAAACTAGTAACATGAGAATAAACAAATTAGCGAAGCTATGTAATCATGCAAAATATTAGGCTGCTTTATTCAGGATTCAGTTATTCTGAATATACAAACAATTAGCCAGAATTACAAAGTGAAAGTAACCAGTATTTGTACTTCTGTAGATTTACACCCATAACACATTTCAGTTAATGGCTGCTGCATGCTCCTCAAACACACTCAGTTTTGCTTGGTATTTTATGCAAGAAAGGGACAAGTGCCTTCACTCCAAACAGAAGCAAACGAGTTACCTTTCATTAGCGTCACTGTGCCGTTCCTAGCTCCACAACTGCTTGCGCACACAGATCCGCCAACACTGCAGGGTAACATACCCTTCCCAGAGAAAAGGCAGCGATCGTTTCACCTCTTTATTAGATTTGACAGGTGAGGTAAGTGACAATGCTCGAGACAATCATGCAAAAAAAACTTTTCACATCAATGTTCTGATAAAATACTTAAGAGAAGGCGAGGTAATACATCTGTGAAGCAATAATAAGGGACATGATGACCACTGCTCATCTCTCTCTCCGCACGTGGCAATTTAAGGACCACGCTTTGCCTTACTGGCTAATACTGCAGTTCTCTTCCCCTCAGAGTTTATCGCGTGGCTTGGGCAAGTGCTCGGAAAACAACTCCATTTTCTAGTTACCTGCCAACATCCAAAACTGTAGGAGCAACATTTCTTTTGAGGTGGAGTATTTCTTGGTATCTGCTTTCCACAGACTGATGAGCAGAACAGCTCCTTTCTGCAGTTAATACAACCACGTTCCTTCTCATCAATCACGTTAATACTTCCGGATTTAATACCTACTGTTTCTCCCAAACTTCTTTGGCATTTATTAAAAAAAAAAATCTGCTGCTGGCATCATACCGGAGCAAAACATTTTCTTTAGCTTCTGGGTCAGTTCCCATTTAATTTGGGCAAGAGATTCTGACAGACACCTCGGTTTCAGTTGGGGGACAGGTCTTTGTTCACTGGGGGTGGGAAGGGATGTTCAAAACCAGTCTGGAAACCTCATTTTTTGGTATCATCTTACTCCATTTCTTCTTACCACAATAGTTCCTGCTACGATATCATAGGCTGTTCTGTTATGCTGGAAAAACAGCAGCGTAATGAATGCAGGAAAAAATGAAGCAATAGAAAAATTCTTGATCAAAGCTCGTATTGTGGACCTGAAATGAGAATAAAACATTCAGTGCCTTATTTTCACTTTTCTGCTTGTATTAGTAGGTAGTTTACTTTAAAGTTTAGTGCCTTGGTTTTGCACAGTACGAAAATCAAGTCTCCAGAGTTCAGAGATCATTTCACCACCCTAACCTGAAACATAATTCCCATGACTAATTGCTCTTTCATTCTTAAATCACAGAATCTAACAATAGCTCCTGCAATCTAATTATGGCAGAGGCCAGTAACACAGCAAAGGTGTATTTCCTTCCAAATCACAGGCTTCCCGCACTATTAATCCGGAAGCGGCGAGACTGAGCCGAGCGCACTTACGTTGTCATGCTGACGTTAGAAGACGGAATAACTAACACACGGCTGGGCGCAATAAGGACAGATGTATCGCATGTCACAACTCGTAGTCCAAGCAAGAATTTCCCTGGGGTCGCTCCACCTGCCCCCCAAATACAGATTATCTGTAAAAGAAGAGTTATTTCAATTCCACGCAACACCACGCTGTTGGCTGGTTTAGCAAACTTGGTTTTCATCGAAACTATGAGAATGTCAGAAACGTCAACGTAATCCAAGATGCTGTAAAGAAGATCTACTTTACAGGCCAATGGCAATAGAATTTTCCAAAACATTTATTCAACAACTGACAACTATTAATTGTAGAAGTTCATGTTTATGTGTAGTTACCTCGTAGAAGCAGACTAATAACCTGTAGATGAGAGCTACTACCATCATTTTCTGCAAATCCTCCATGGACGTATCTTCATCTATTTCTTCTATGATGTAATGCATGGCAAATTTAGAGATGTCCCTGTGTAAAATAAGACTGAACTTTAAAACCGTGTCTCTCCCAATACCAATGTTACCCCTTTAATACTAGAATTCGCTCCTTCAGTTCTGGTATTAGTAAAAGAACAGAAGCTCCTTGGCCTCTCTGATACTCAACAAGCCATTAAAATTCAGAACACCAGGTTTCCGTCCGAGTTGCTGCCCAGTTTGTTTTGTCTCTTCCATTCAGAAAAGATCATTCTTTACTACCACTTTCGCACAATCGTACCCCTGGGCAGCGAGCTGCAGAACCGCTCTGAAAATTCTCACGCTTCTTGGGAGATAAACCAGATTCTGCGTGCGATCATCTAACTATAAATGGAAGGCATCCAAGTCTCTTACAGGAACTCCCAAGGAAAAGAAAGGCGGCACTCTTCTCTCTCAGTGAAAGGGAGAAGCTATAAGTCCTCCTAAGCAAGCGAGGGAGACCGATCCTCCCTTGCCTCATCAGGGTTCCTCACTCTCCGCACCCTTACTGCTCACTCTCCTCTTCCCCAGGCAGGCACCTTGGCATCCAAGTGGGAGTTTTTAACTTAAAGCAATTGAAACCTTCAGCTGTTTACACTAACAAAGCTACGTAAAGCATCGGCTTGGACCCAATTGCATATTTTCACAAAATCAGCTCTGCAGATTTAACCTTCTTATCTGATACCTGGAACGGACATATTTGCAACGTGTATTTAGGCAAGGATATTTTACCCAGGCATCTAAGTGAGAATTACT
Organism: Psophia crepitans; assembly: GCA_013399095.1. Taxonomy (NCBI): domain Eukaryota; kingdom Metazoa; phylum Chordata; class Aves; order Gruiformes; family Psophiidae; genus Psophia; species Psophia crepitans. Next base: position 776,617 of record VWZZ01005312.1, on the reverse strand, counting down.
GCTCTCATAGAAACGTGCAGTCCCACATCAAAACAGACCATCCGTATTTGTACTACTTGTCCTGCTCTTTATTCAGACTTAAGGATTGAAAAGGTACGGAATTAAGAAAACAGCGTGGCACAACCTGTTCTTCCCTTCGATACAACCTTGGCCTGAAGCCTCTGTCTTGAGCCTGCCCGGATTTCTTTCTTTCATGAAACTCCTCGGCCTAACCTCGAGCACACTGCATCTCACAAACAACAAAAAACCAAAACCACCCAAACCAACAACCCAAAATGTTTCTCTGAAGTTACTTGTAAGGAACTTACGGGCTCTGACAAAAGTAGTAGTATTGAATGAATATACTGTAAATTGAAAATGATTCCCTCTCTTTCCATCACCTTCACTACTTTACAGAAGCAATATTCACATACTTGTTCCCCCCCTTTCCAGTACTTCATTTTGTATCATTCGCAGCCTACTAACAACAGCTGGAGGTTTTGGCAACTAGACAGAACTGAGAGCGCGGCGTTTCAACTGCACACTTATCCAAACAAAACCCACTGATCTTTTACACTGACATATTTATTTGTCTGGATTTGACCCTCTTCCACAGACCTTACATGCAGCAGTTTGCGGTGCCTGAAAGATGTTATCTGTACAGTATCAGTTTACAGTCAGCCAACGTTTAAGGAAGGTTCTGTAGCAGAAGACTCAGAAATGTGTTTGCACAGTAGTGGAATTACTGAATACACCAAGCTCTCATCTCCTATCAGACCGAAATATTTGCTTACACCAACCCAAAGCAGAGGAACTAAACGTACTACAGAATGAGATATCTACAGTTAAAGAAGCAGATAAAAAGCAGTCTTTGAAATAAATTATTACATCTGAGTATAAGAATGTGAAATGAAGAATCTTTCAGTCTATAGTTGATACACATGATGCTTAACTGTACTTTTTTTAGAAACCCAACTTCCACCCAGCACAGCAGCATCCCTGGCAATCAGGCTGTAATTTAAAAGTACATACATATCTGACATGCAGGATCTCAATTTTTTTTTTGTTTGTTGTGGGTTAACATTGTTTTGGTCACAAATCTAAACCACAGCACCTTAGAAGACATTATGAACAAAATTAACTCAATTCCAGTCAGATCCAGCACATTTTTAAAGGCTGTTTAAACAACAAATTTATTTGTCCATGTTTTTTCTTTGACATTTTCAGAGGACTTTTTAAAAAAGTCTTGCTATTGCCTCCCAAAAATAAGACTGCAAGTCTAATCTATCCTTAGTAAGGAGTTTGTGAGCCTATGAAGGCACCTGTACAAATTCTTTGTTTCCACCAGCTGACCCCAAACCAGAAAGTGTTTAAAAGGAGGTTAATCTAGTGGTGCTTTTTCCTCATTTTATGACAGTTACTAAGTGCCATCTATATGCAAAAGCATACCATATATATGGCATGACACCTCAAAAAGCATGAAGAGCTTAAAGCTGCATATAATAAAGCTTTAAATTGTTCGACTTACTTTATTCCACTGAGGTGCATAATACTTAAGACAATGGTTGCCTTTATAAAGAACAGAATAAAAAAATCCACCATCTCTGCTATGAACCTGTGTGCCAGCGAAGGGATAATGAACTCCCGACCTGCAACAGAAAGAGTTAACGTTACCCAGATGTTACTGCACTAACACAAAGTGAACTCTATCATCTGAAGGACATTCACATCAACCTCACTGCAACAACATTATCAAGATCTTGATCTCAGCTCACATCTTGCAGAAAACCTCTAAAAGTGTACGACTAAGAATGATCCAAATTATTTAAATCAAGGTGCAAAACCCTCTTAAATCAAACTCTTTCAGAACTAAGTCCACTCACAATTAGGATTACAGGCAAAATCCCACACCGCTGAAGAACCAGAGTACATTAAAGATGCATCCATTTTTGTGTTCTTTTGTTTAGAACAGCTTCACAGAGACAGATTGCAGTAATTCTGAGAGTTCAGGTAAAAGGAAAATTAGATCTATTGCTCAGCAGCAAGGCTTGCATATGTACCAAATACCAACTCTCTAAAAGTAAAACACAGCCTATCTTGTTTCAAGTCAAACCCAGAACCAGGAGTGGATGAAAATACTAGTCATACCTGACATAACCATTCCTATAGATATCTTATTATAGAATCACAGAATGGTTTTGGTAGGAAGGGACCTCAAAGATCATCTAGTTCCAACCCCCCTGCCATGGGCAGGGACACCTTACACTACACCAGGCTGCGCAAAGCCCCATCCAACCTGGCCTTGAACACTGCCAGGGATGGGGCATCCACAGCTTCTCTGGGCAACCTGTTCCAGCACCTCACCACCCTCACAGGGAAGAATTTCTTCCTAACATCTAATCTAAATCTCCCCTCTTTTAGTTTAAACCCATTCCCCCTTGTCCTGTCATTCCCTGCCCTTGTAAACAGCCCCTCTCCAGCTTTCCTGTAGGTCCCCTTTAGGTACTGGAAGGCTGCAATTAGGTCTCCCCAGAGCCTTCTCTTCTCCAGGCTGAACAAGCCCAACTAAGATGCAGCCATGCTGCCTTACCACGAGCCAGAAAGTGTAACACACTTCTGCTATTTAATTGGCCAAGTGCAAATGGGGGCAAAATAAGTAATCACAGTTGCAAGCTTTAGTTGCTAACACTACCTCAGATGATTAAAGTGACAAAAATATTAACAAGTATCTCTGAAAGTTTCCAAGGAATAGTATAGCAAGACAATTTCATCTGAAGTTATCTACCCCTCTGTATTTCCCAAACAACAAACATGACTACTCACATGAAAGCAGCCAGGATTCGCCTCAAAACTTCATTTAGAAATACCCAAGTATTATTAGATGTAACTCAGGGAAAATAATGACTGTTAGTGTTTCTGACAATGCCTACCCCACACACAAGGAAAGGAGAAAAGAAGAGGGGAAAGAAAATAATTCTTCTCTTCAATCTAAAAAATACGAAATTTCATTTAGAATAAGCCTCCACAGCTCCACTGCTGAGACTGATAATGCCTCACAAGCTACGCAAGCAAAGCTGAAAGCCCACAGCACGTGGGCACTTTTTAAATGGGCTACGTATAACTGAGCAGTCATTAGGTAAGAGCAAGTTCTTACTTAACATACCTCAGTTTACGTATCTTTATTTCACACCTGCTTCACTGGTAACTCTGCATCAATACTATCGAGTAGCATGACTGTTACATAAATAATACCAAAATGGATTCTATTCTCATTGTCAAAGCATGCCAAGTTGTCAACTAAGATTCTTAACTACGGCAGAAGGGAGGACAGCCAGCCTCCCAATCCCAGCTTGAGCGTACAGAGCCAGATAAAAGGGTTCATTTGCTCTGTTAAAGGGAACACATTCACTGAACTTAAATGGCACAGTTTCATCTGAATATATTAGACTCAATGACTGAATAAGAAGAAGCTAAGTGGGGTGCTGCCCTGGTTTCGCTGGGACAGAATCGTAGAACTAATTTTCTGCACAGAGAAGCTGCGCTTTAGAGCAGGCTGCAGCACTTAATGCTGTGAGAACAAAGTTGATAAGACACTTTGGTTCAGTTTATGGCCAGCTATGGAATGCAGGTTTCCACAGCGATCAAGGTCTCGAGCAGTTTGATATAGCCGGGCGCAGAAGCGAGGAGGGGCGACAGCCAGGGCATCTGCCCCGAGCTGCCCAACAGAAGTGTTCCACCCCACAAACGTCACGCTCCCCATACGTTAGGAGATTGCCCGGGCCGTCCCTCTCTCTGTGGCGGCTGCCGTCCCTGGAGGGTCTCGCCCGCCATCCCGTCCCTGAGCCCCACTCTGTGCCCCCAGCCCGGCCCTGCCGGGTGCGGTGACTGTCGCGTTCTGGCTGGAGCTGCGCTGCTCGCTGCGTGCGGCACCAGCGCTCGCTGCTGGGGGGTGCAGCTCACCAGCCCTGTATGGCTGAGCGTGACCTTCTGCATTTTATACCAGTATTGGTGTTGATATTAAGGTTTTTACTCTTCTATTAAATCTGTTTCTATTAAAAAACCCCAACAAACCAACAACAACAAAAAAACCCCACAACTGTCTAAACCATGACAGTGGGGCTAAGAAAATAAGTATTCAAATTATGTTAAACTTCATTAAGAAACCTTGGCAACCCTCAGACTCTAGCAGATTTCCACTGCAGTGGATTTGAGGTGTTCCTTCTGTCAAAAATCCACTATTTTGCCAGAGGTTAGTCACTATTTGCATGGCAGGGACAGCCAAACGCAACACGCATCCATCTCAGCTCAAAGTCTAGGACCTCGCATTAAACTAGTAGTAACGATGGGTCTGCACTGGTCAGCCAGGCAGAGCAGGTGAGGTTTGAGCACGCTTTGTGCTCAACTGTTCCCAGCAGAAGAGCAGTAATCTCCTGCAGCCAGGCAGGAAGGGGTGAGGGGAGGAAGCATCTTCAATCATGATGACTGATCATAAAGAGCCCAGAGTGCTGTTAACACTGGTGCTCTGACACACACCTGCAGGCAGATCAAACTCGAAGAGGCAGTTACCAGTCCACTTTTTGACATCCCAGTTTACAATCCCAAACATTAACATAAGCAGTCACTTATTTCAGCTTACATAAGCACACCGGGCTGTAAACTGCTGCGGTGTAGGGACGGATACGTGACCTGCCCTGCCAAGCCTGCTGTGTGGGCAATAATCTGCAGCAGAGAAGAAGGAGCCGTAATCGCCTTAGCTGTTCCAAATACATCCATCTGCAACCTGCAGCCAAAGCACCAGCACAACGGTCTCTGATCATAACTGTATCCTATCACTGCATCGCAGACAGAGATCCCTTAAGAAGGCTGTGTGTGTTGCAACAGTATTTAGTATTCAGAATAATCACGTTCAGTGCTATCAAGTGGTATTTGTGCCACAAATTACCTTTAACATAGGGAATTAGTTCCTGGAGAACTAAGTAAAAATCAAAGAATCATTCTAGTCTAGCCTTTGTCCATATCCTCTTTTTCAATGACTGGCAATAGCTGTTTATAAGCAATGTATAACTCAGACTCAGGACACAGTTAAAGAAAACACCATTCTGTGTTTGAGCCTTGTTTAAACAACATCTGCTCAAAACCAGAAGAAAGGAGCATGTTCAGAAGCTGGATTCCCTTCCTTTCAAAGGAAAGGAAGAGCAACTACAAACGTTCTCCCCTCACAACCAGCCACTGAGCTTGTAAATAATGTTACAGATCGGTAACGCTGTACTTTGCCCTGCAGAGAAGACAAGACCTCTGGCTTTTCTCCAAAGCCCTTTAGCAGTCTTCTGCTCCACCGCTTTCTACTGTCACTCAAAGCGATACCAAGCATCCAGAGAATGTCACCCAGGTGCTCCACGACTCGTTTGTGCTCCAGGTTTTACCTCTGGTGTGATCAGAGCGAGTCTGTCTTAGTCTCGAACAAAATGCAAAGAGAAGCACTGCTATGCCTGGTCTTCAGTATCTACAGCTGTAACAGACTTCTGTTTATCTCGGGTCCTGGGGCCGGCTTGGTGAATACGCGCACGCTCCTACTTCTGCGCTTCAGTTTCGTTACATGATTGTATCTGAGCCTCAAGAGCCCACTAAAACTGACAAAGTTAGTTTAGATTTCATCATCCAAACAGGCTACTCACAAAGCTAGATGCATTACAAGCCTGTGACCACAAGAATAAGCTTCACCGGAAAAACTAAACTTCTCCATATCCACGAAAACATCTTACGAGCGCGAAAGCTGTAAGCCGTACACACAAACCAGCCCGCTCCGACCTGCTTTCGGATTAAGCCCTGGATTTACCAGCTCGGTATGTGGGCTGTCACCTCTACGGCACGGCTACGCGCCCGGCTCCGCAGCCCGCAGAAGCGCAGCGACCCCGCACGTTGCAAAACCCCCGGCTTCCTTCCCCAACGCCGCCTCCTAGAGCCGCGGCGGAGGGCCCGGCCGGCAGCAAGCCAGC
>VWZZ01005312.1:740500-769563 GCA_013399095.1 Psophia crepitans | reverse complement strand
TGGGAGTAAGGCATCCTTCTCAGCCAAAGCCCCGCTCCTGGTTTCGTAGCCAGAGAGCCGCTGTGGAAGGTGGCCTCGGTCGGTGAGGTTAGCCGCTGCAGCAGGCCTCGGTCGGTGGGGTTAGCCGCTGCAGCGCGTTGTGCTGTGGTGTGGAAAGGGAGTCTCCATCTCCAGTGCGAGTCTTCGTTCCCGTAACGCGCCCCCCCGAACCTGCTTTGCACCCTGGCGGGCCTGAGCATAAACTTCCATCTCCGGGGTTGTCTCCCTGTCCCTTCAGCTGACTTCTGAATTTGTCCCAGATCAGGGATCTGTGGCGCGTCACGGGCTGTGGCAGGTGAGCCCGTTAACCCGAGCGAGGAGTAAGGCACGGCCTCGCGTCTGGGCCGGTGTGGCTGCACGAAGGGAGGTCTCTCCTGCTCCAGCTGTTGTTTCTGGCCTCTAGCAGCTGTCCCAACGCTTTCCCCTTGCCAACAGCAATTGAGTTGAAAGTGTTCGGAGAGGGAAAAGGTATTAAACTGCTTTTTCTATTGTGTACTTCTACAGCTTGATTTTGGTGACTAAATGCTGCTTTTTTTCCCATCTCCTCTTTTTCATCCTTTCTCTTACCACATTCATGTTCTTCCTGTGCAAAAAAAAAAATTGAACAAAGAGCCAGGAGCCTTGTGGCAAGTTTAAACAGAGTTTTCCAAATTAATTCTTAGTATTTAAGTTTCCTATGTACTGTTAAGCATCTCATCACTGGTAACTGTTCTATATAACACAGATGTTAGCATAGCTCCATACTGAATGAACTAGTGATATATACTGTTAAAAATAGAGTTGTCTCCCATTTTTAACACAGCAAATAGCACAGCTGAAAAAAAAAACCCACACAGAAGTTTCTCCTTCTCTGTTAGACTAAAACAAATACATTATTTTCCCACGTAACCCTAACTGATTTAAAACCAGAAGTAGATTCTGCAGAGTGAGTCTCTCATCTAGACAAGCTGAGGTGAATTGACAAAGTGCTTTGCAAATAACCCACACTATCTTAATAAAACACAGTTACATTAAGTGCTGGCACTTACTATGTAGATACAGTTCTAATTACACTGGCAAGTGTTTTGAAACGTAGACCTGGGTGAAATCAATATGGGTAAATGATTTGGGAAACAGCAAGTTTTAGCATGATCAGGAAGGACAATGAAGAATCAAAGGAAGGAAGGAAGGACGGTAGACAATTGTAGAGAAGAAAACATGGTCTTAAAACAACTATTGACTCCAAATAGAAAAACTAGCTTGGAAAACTGACAGTAAAAGTAGCGTAACAGAGCTTGTTCCTTTATTAATATTTCACTTCTTCATCAATATTTCACTTCTTCATCAGCTACAGTCTATTTTATTTTCTTTTAATTGGATTTTCGCCACAAACCTTTCAGGATCAAACAATGTCAGGCCTTTTTTGTGTGTGTATGTGTGTGTGCAGCCACAGATTTTGCAAGCCAGAACAGATACTAAGGTACGATTACAAGATCTCACAGGCTTCATATAATGCTACCAGTCACATGTGAATGTTAGGGTCAGCTGCAGCGTTACACAGGCATAACCAGTTAGAGCTCACCGTACAATTACGCTAGCTACTCAAGGTGAAACTGAATCACTGACAGCAGAGGGAAGGGGAATAACAGGTAATGGAGACAATGTAGTATTTCTTAAATTCCCAAATTTTCCAGTCATTAATTTTTCATTCATCTGCCTTAAAAAAAATAACCCACAAAAGCCCCACAATTTCTGCAAGCATTCAGATTATTCTATTCTGGGATGCATATGATAGAGATGCTGTAACAACAGGGCTTGCCAGTGTTGTGGAACTCACACCTTAGGCTTTCGGTGACAAAGGGTCTTGTTTCATTGCTGTGTCAGATTGCCACACATGTTATAGGATTGCTTACCATCTTCTGCAGCACTGATTTCTCCCTGCTTTGTTTGCTTTCTCTTAAGAGAGCAGAATCAGAAAGGGAGATAATCATGGGTAGTTCATTGTACCAGTTGATGAAGATAAGTGGTTGAATGCCTTTGCAGTTAAATAAGGATATTTAACTTCTTTAGAAGTGAGATTTAGGCAAGAGGAAATGTTTTGAACTAGATAAAAAGAAGGACGTAAGCACCTAAAAGCTGATATTGCAATAGTTTAAGGGGAATCTGGAATCCCATCTTAAGCTGTTTAAGTATAGGTAATGCTGAAAAGCCTGATCTGTCGCTCTTGGGTGGGGAATCTTTTATAGTCAACACACTGGTCTGCTGTAAATCCGACAGTTGTTCAGAGCTTCAGACATGTATCTTCACTCATTTTTTGTATGTTTTATAGCGTCTTGTTTTCAAGGCAGGAGTTTAAATAATTTTTAAACCCAAGGAATTGCTGAAGCATTCATCTGGCTATATGAAACTGAAGTTCAATTCCTTGCTTTGCTTGGGGGATTCAGATCACATCTCCTGCGTCATGCTGAAGTGTCCTAATAATAGGAGCTTTTTAAAGAGTTCTTGGATGGGAGTTGTTGGACATTAATCAACAGCAACCTCTTGTCATTCCAAAGTGCTTAATTATTGTTGTGCCCAGCAGCCTGTGTTTAGATATTTGTATCAAGTATGTATGTCCGTGTACACAGTGAGATTGAATGCAAATGCTGGTTAAAGTGATTTTTCATCACTGAAACACACAGACGGAGTCACCAAAGAGTAAGAACTTCCCCCTTTTTTGGGGCAAGCAGCCAGATACAGAACATGAAACTTGAGTCAAAAAACCAAATGTGTACATATATGTAAGTGTAAAGTAAGACATCGTATATTTCAGTGTAGAAAAATGGCACAACTGTCCCCAAATTAACTCAATTTAGCCTTTCAGTCTGAAACTGATCTGTCTCATGTACCTGATGATTTTGAAGGAGAGTTTGGCTCTAAAAGCTATCATGGTCCACCGAGAAGTATTTTCTTTCTAATAGATGCAAGTTCAGGTGTAATACAGACAGAAAACAGAATCCTAATGGTCACAGTTGATAAAAAGGACATAGCAAATCAGCTGAAGAAAAAAAGGAACTTTTCCACTTTTGTCTTAGGGTACATAAGTCTTTAGTGTGGTTGCCTGTCTATCAGTACTGTCTCTTTTGGGAGCTGGGTGTAGATACTTTTGTTTGCCTTTTACCTTGACTTGGTTTGAATGAAGAGTAACCAGAAAACAGCTTTACTTTGTAGCATGGCACTCAGAAGCCTTACCACTAACCTAATTCCCTATCACATTCTTTAGTGTTCCCAGGGAGGAAGCAGGAGTGTGCCTCTGTTGAAGCAGCACTGTAACTAGGGATTTGGAGAAGAAGAACCTTTGGTGGTCAGTGGTGATCAGGTAGGATCCTCGGCATGCAGCAAGACTTAGGGAAGCAGGGTTACCCCTATAAGATCACCACCGAGTTTTGGGTGGTGATGTAGAGAGTGTTCTCTGTTCTTCTACAGAAAGATCCAGAAAGATTTTTCAGGATTAGTTCAACCTTAACGAGGGAGCAGGTTCTTGTTTTCTGGTAGTCAGAACATTCCTTGGGGAGCATTATTTATGATTTTTATCTAATGACAGTTTCACATGTCAGGGGCCTGTTTATAGGCACCTTCTGAGGGCTGTAGCTACTTCTGGGCAATATTTTCACAACAGTGGGCCCAGATCACCTCCAGCAGGGGAACTGAATGTGTCTTTTAGGTTCTTGATAACTGCTCTGCTTGCTAGCATATTGTGTAATCAAGTGAACATTACCTCTGTTTGTCTGTGAAAAAAGTGGCAGATGCTTCCACATTCTAGGGCAATCCCAATCAAATAGCTTGTCAGGAGAGCGCACTAAGGGTACATGCTGAGTTGGACCCCTGAAGGATTTCAGATGGACAAATCTTGATCTGTGGTAAAGAAATGCATATAGTATAGTAACATTGAAGAAACTCATGCAGATCCAGATACGTTGAGGACTCAGAAAATAGTAGCAACAAGAATGATTTTTCTGGATGATACCTATGGCAATGGGAAGCCTTAGCAAGTGCCTAATTCCCTAGGACATTGAAAAGATTTCTGGTTTTCAAATGCAGACTTGAAGTTACTTACCCCTTTATCTTCAATAGCTCTGTTAAATACTAGTTTTAAGTTCCATCAGGTATTTTTTTTTATAATGCACTTTTAGTGGAGATATGCTTAGCAGTGTTCAAAAAACCAAAAGATCAAATTAATCATTGGTAACAAGTAGTTGTTCTTTCTTCTTCCTTGTTCATCGCATTCAAACCTTCTCCTTTCACCAAGATGATAATTTCAAAATCAAAGGAATCTTTTAATGTTTTTACAGTGACTTTTAGAGGGTAGAGTTTCCCAGTTCTTTGGCAAACAGTGTATGCGTCCTTTGTGACTACGGTTGCCCAGCATTTTTTCATTAACAGGAAGAGCTTGCTGGGCCTCAGCTGGGTTCTGCCATCTGGTGGATATGTGAAGTCACTACCTCAATACTTCTCATTTCCACGAGTTCTCAGTAACCAATATTCTAAGTCACTAAGCAAGTATTACAGAATCACAGAAAGGTTAAGGTTGCCAGGGACCTCTGGAGATCATCTGGTCCAACCTTGCTGCTAAAGCAGGATCACCTAGAGCTGGTTGCCCAGTACCATGTCTGTGCAGCTTTTGAATATCTCCAAGGATGGAGATGCCACCGCTTCTCTGGGCAACCTGTGCCAGTGCTCAGTCACTCACACAGTGTAAAAGTGTTTCCTGATGTTCAGAGGGACCCACCTGTGTTTCAGTTCGTGCCTGTTGCCTCTGGTCACGTCACTGGCTCCTTCCTCTTTGTACCCTCCCTTCAGGTATTTATGGACGGTAAGATCTACCCTGAGCCTTCTCTTCTCCAGGCTCAACAGTCCAAACTCTCTCAGCCTTTCCTCCTGGGAGAGTTGCTCCAGTCCCTTCATCATCTTTGTGAACCTTTGCTGGAGTCTTTGCAGTATGTCCATTGCTCTCTTGTACTGAGGAGGCCAGAACTGGACTCACCACTCCTGGTGTGGCCTCACTAGTGCCAAGTAGAGGGGAAGGATCACCTTCCTCGACCTGCTTGCAATGATCCTCCTTATACAGCCCAGGATACCATCTGCCGTCTTTGGCGCAGAGGCACATCACTGGGCTCGTGTTCAACTTGGTGTCCACCAGGACCCCCAGGTCCTTTCCTGCCAAGCTGCTTTCCAGTTGGGCAGCCCCCAGCATATACTGGTGCATGGAGTGGTTGTTCCCCAGGTGCAGGACTTTGAAGTTCCCCTTGTTGAACTTCATGAGATACTTGTACAGAGTACTTCATGGGGACTTTTACAGAGGTTCTATTTAAGAGAGTATGAGATCTGTTGAAGCTTTTCATAGGGAAAAAGCTTTTTACATTTGAACACTTAGTAAAAATCTCCTCTTTTACCTGTATTTTACTGACTGTTTGACAGCTCCTGTACTCCTGAATATTTGACCCTAGTGGGTTTATCAAAATGAACTGGCTAATTACACCATATACATTTGTTCCATATCAATATATGCACTGTTTTGACAGCTGCACTGATTTAAAGCATAACCACAATTTTAGTGCAGTGTAAAGCTGAAATCAAGAGGCATCTCTTGTGTGATATGGCATGCAGTAAAAAGAAGTGATCAACAGGACTTTAGGGATGCTCAGCATGTGGCAGTTCATTCCTTGCTGAAATAAAGATCAAACTTGCTGCTGAAGACTTGGTGGACGCAACTGATCATGGTTGGGATGATTCATGAAATCATCATTCTGCAGCTTGTTGATTATTTCTATCTCAAGATATACTTTATTTTTCAGAAAATGAGCTTTAACCTTTTGTTGTACACAAATTCACATAGGGTAGAATCAGATCCTTGGATTTATTTTGTTTATTTAGCACTCCTTTATATTTTTGAAGTTAAAGACAAACTTGGATGGGGCTTTGGGCAACCTGGTCTAGTGGAGGGTGTCCCTGCCCATGGCAGGGGGGTTGGAACTAGATGATCCTTGTGGTCCCTTCCAACCGAAACCATTCTGTGATTCCATGACAGGTCAAAGGGAAAAGAACATACTGGAAATGTATGACAAGCATTTTTTACGAGGACCAGAACTGACAAAAGCTGGTTATAGATTTTTTTTTTTGTCATGTGGCTGACTAAGAGTACCAGATAAAAGCTGTCTGCATATTTAAAAAGTCTCTCTCCTGTTCTGTTTTTCTGGTGTCCAATAATGCATGGATTTGTTAGCCTTTCCTCCAGTTGAAGCAATTACCTTGGCTCTGTCCACGCGATGCCTTTTTCTTTATCTTTTAAACCTCTGCCAAAGTTTTCGTGTGTGTTCAGACTGTCAGGCACACACCGTTACTGTGTAAGACTTCTTCCTTTAAAGAACCCAGTCAAAAGTACTTGGTTCTTGCATTTTGCAGGAACACGAGTGTTCCCAAACTCCAAAGGGAGTTTGCTATCAAACATTTAAAAGAATAATCAGACCAGCCTTCACACAGTTGTTTTTTCCAAGGGGGCAGTTAAATCCCTAGGAGGAACTAAAAGAATTTGTCTGTGTAGTGATTCAGAACTGTCTCACTGTTTTCTGTTTATCATCAAGCATTTGATGCTTGTTTTCTATCATACCTCCAACGAATTAAGTGGCTTCCTGTTGCTGCATAATGACTTGAACCCTATTTGTTGCTGGATGAAAACAAGAGTCATTATTTTGGGTCAGAATGCTTCAGAATGAGATTGTTTTATGGAACAAATTATGATTATGATTTAAGGATTAAACAATCCTTCAACAATCCTTTTAGTGTGACAAGTATGCCATGCCCATTCTTTAGGTATGAAGCACATCCAAGGGAAATAGGGAGTGGACCCCTTGTATAGTTTGTTAACAGAGGAGGGACACATCCAGAGCCATATAGGGAAACAATGGGAAAAATTGAAAAAGAAGGCAAACCTTATAAACTTGCACCAGGTCACGATGACCTCCCTAGACATAATCTCTAGAAGATACAGGTGTATCTAGAAGTGAGAATCATGAAAAGCTCAATTCTCTGGCTGTTAATATGCATGAAACTGCAGGTTTATCTGCTGGCATGCAGAACACCCACTATTCACCGTCAGGTGAATTATCGCAGCAAGAGTGATAATGTTTAATGAATGGGAGGAGGAGCTACTTTTTCCTCAATCAAGCTTTTGGAACAGCATTTAAGAAGGAGAAAGCGCATAGGACAAACACTGCAATAGAGCAAGCTCTGAACAACTTTGTATTTAAACAAGTACATTTTCCTTTTTATTTCATAAGAAGTTTACTGTTGAAAAAAATGGTATGTATTAAAGCAAACACATTATACAATTAGATTAAACATCAGATAGCAAAACCTTACGGAATGAGCACTACTGGTTGCATTGTATAGGGTTTACAATCAAAGATGTACTTAAAAACCCTCAAGATGAATGTACTTCAAGGTAAATTAGGCACAAAATTTAGCTTGTAACTAGCTCTGCAAGCATCTCACTGTTACAAAGTATTACAAGTGATCAAAAACATAAGCTGACTTTTTAAATTTTTAAAATGTTATTCGTACTATGTGCTGAAATAGTACAAATGTATACAACACTCCACCTTTGTTAAAAAAGCATGTACAATAGGGACTATAAAGTAGAATCAAAGGGCTAAACAGGAAATAACCCCTTTATTTGGGCTCAGAATTAGTATGACATAAATCTATGGCTTTGCTTGGTGGACATATTTGAAATTGAGTAAGTCCTACAAATGTGGGGAAGAAACAGGAAGATATTTTTAATGAGGTACAATAGCAATATTTTAAACAAACATTATTAGTAAGGGAACTAGCTGGTATCTGACACGTATGCCTCCCTCAGTTTTCTGAATAGGATGCAAGAAACAATGTGAAATTTTAAAGAATGAGAAATTGTCTTACCAAAAAAAAAAAAAAGAAATCCAAGGAGCAAAAAACCTTCAAGTGATCTGCTGAAAGTTTTTATCTTAGATGAGGCTTTAGCTTAGAAAGAGTTACTAATTTGCAAGCAATGAGAGGGCAACAGCAAGTGTGTGAACTATAGAAAATCTTACCTCACAGAAAACATAGGGGGCTTCTAAATATACATATTAGAAAAGTGATTAAAATACCAGATTTTTTTGGTCTTCTGTTAGCAAAGTGTATTGCTGAAAGTTGTCCTTTTTTGCTTGTTTAAAACAAAACCCATGATGATTGCCACAGAAGTACAAGGAACTTGCATACTTTTTAGGGGGACATTTTTACTGCATCCTATGAGAATTGCTTACTAGGTAAAAATAAACATCTTGAAGCCCTGATGCTGTTTTTGATTAGCAGAAACATAAAAAGGAATGCACTGAAGCAAGATGATAACGAAGTGTATCATGCAGTATTTTGGCTTCACGTATACAGTATTTCAAACCAATGATGTGACTGGAGGGTGGGGTTTTTAATCCATTACATTCACATGACATCATTTAGAATTAAAATTGGATATGAAGGCAAACTGTGTGGAACGGTGAAAAATACTGGGATGCCTAAAAAAAGCGTGCCAGATGTGTTATTGTTTCTAGCATGCAGAGCTAATGCTTGAAGGCCTGTCACAGCAGTATGAACTACTGCTACTTCTAGTTCTTTACATTACTGCTTTGTTTATGCTGGCTGCCGTCTGGTCACGGTCAGCAAGTGCTGTATGGCATTAGGAAGTTAACCCACAATCTCTGCAGGTTCAGTGACCAACTTGGATCCATCCCATGCTGTCTTGAACTGTTCAGGAACCGGAAATTCTTTCTGGAAAGAAACAAAAGCAACAATGATGGTTAAATAAACAGTGGATACCTCATGAAAACTGGTGGAATACTATTAGTGCTACATGACTGAGAAAGCATTGATAGCTCAGACATGCTAGGATTAGAGAGAAGCCTTCTTCATTACCCTGGGAAGCTATTTTACAATGCCACACAGGAAAAAGCCTTATTGCTACCCATTTTCACCACTATGCAATAATCCCTCTGACACAATTATTTGGAACAACTAAGTAAATAAGCCTCATGTCAGAAATTACTTCAGATTCCATCAGCGTCTGGGTTGGAAGACAGTAGAAAGGATTTAGATGTGGAGATTTAGTGAGGAGACTAATTTGAAGGACGAAAGCAATATTATAGTATGGAAGAATAAAAAAAACCCCAACCACCCTATCATTGTAACTGCGATACACTTCAAAAGACTCAGCATCCTTTGTTGGGTACACAAAACAAAGCAGAACATCAAAGAAAGTCTTCTTCCATTCTGTGTATTTGGTGAAAGGATGGTGAATGTTGTTGGGTCTTTCTCTGCTCCCAGTAAGCAAAAAAAGATGTGAAGACAAGGGTTTTTTCATTCAAACCTCAAAATGGTGTTTTTATAGCCAGTAATTTCAGATGATATGGTGATATGAGGTGACACTGATCACAAGAACCTTTTATTTATTCATTTATTTATAAGAAATACGTTGAATATGCACCCACTGAAAACCATTCCCTTTTTAGTTATCTGAAGCTGGGCATCCAGCAGTCACTTCTGGAAATGTGGAGCATGAGAATTCTCTTGTTACATATTTTCTTTTATATAACGCCTAAATCCTGTTACCATACAAAATTCCAGCCCAAAAGATTACTCAGAAATTTTTCTGTGGCCATTCAGTGCAATTTCAACAGTGCTCTGTTGAGGAAAGTAGGAAGCTACTACGAATATGGTTTGCCTGCATGATTCCTTCTAATGTGTGAAGTGACAGAGCACAACTTTACTAAAAATGCTGGTGGGCACAGCATGAAAATCTTACTACAACAGAAAAGGAGCTGGGAAAATGCACGTTTGAGTTGTTTTCAAGGACATATGTTGAAAATACTAGAAAGTACTACAGATGCTACCCATGTATCAACAGCTTTAGAACAAACAAGTATATTGTACTGTATTATTTCATCTGTAGTAGTATTTATCTTGGTTTTAGTATCATCATCTTCAGGCTTGAGTGTTCTTGTGTCAAGTGAGTTTCTTTGGGAGATTATGTTTAGATATCAAAAAAGAAAATTAAATGGACAGGAGATGAAGCCATTATCTATCAAAATGGAAGAAATAACATCATGTCTGGTCTTTGAAATTACTTTATGCCCTAGAAAATAAGGAGTTCTTCCTGCACTGATAGCTGAGATATTGGTACATAGAAATTCAGTTGCTTTGGATAATTTCTGGTGACATAATATGCGTGGTATGTTAGTTTCTTTCCTAGCAGCTTAAATGCTATTAGCTACCAAGACTAGTGGAGGAGGGGGAAGAAAGCTTTAAAAATATCTCACTCACATAATCACCATCTTGAGGGATGAGGATGTTCATCTCAGATGACTTGGCACTCACAATCTCACAATCTAACGATTCCTCACTGAGGTAGATGTGGCAGCCTTCTGTTTTGTTAATAGAAATGGTTGGCACTTTCCCCATCACCTGCAAAATAAAATCTACTTAATATCAAATCTGCTTAATATCAAATCTTAAAATGCACACAAAGATACTGTTAATAAAATCCTTGTTTCCTGCCAGGTCTAATTTTGGCCACCAACATATGATCTGTGTGTCAGCTGCCTGCATGATGCTTATATTTGATTAAGACACTGAAAATTCTTCATGGTGGTAATAAAGATCTATATACAACAGCAAACTTACACAGCAAGCTTTTAATATACAGTTTGATGAAAACGCTTCCCCGATTCCAATTTCAGTGACACTTTTGCACTCATATTTAGGCAGTGTTCACCTTGTTCATCAGTGAGAACTGGTTAAGAAATCAAACATGTCAACTCCAACCCAGTAAGGGCAAATGAAGATCCCAGTGTACAGTACTACTCAACAAGTGTTTTGTAATACGTTCTGAAGACTTCAAAGCTCTTCCAGGTTTTACAGCATACAATAGGAAAGGGTTTTTATCCCCTTCAGGCAAGCTACAGTTCTAAAAAAGTACTGAGATCAAGCTAATTAAATCTCTAAAGGTATTTCTTATGTCACTTTAAAAGCAAGGACAAGATTTACTTGGGGAGAAAGGGAAATCTCTTGTTTACATTTCTACAGATTAAAAGATTTCTTCATGGCTGACTCACTGGTTGTCAGTAAAAATTCCTCCTTCTCCTGTTGCCCTCTTTAGCAGGGACAGCAATATACTCTGGCCAGTGCATCGAAAGGGCAGAGGTTATTTTGAGCCATAAAACAGTTAACAGCCTGTGATAGATATGTACTTGTTAATGAAAGAGTGTCTCATCATTCAAGTGAAGAATGTATTTTCAGCTTCAGTTCCTTAAATGTGACAGCAAACAAAGAACAAGTCTGTCTGCCCTCTTGCATCCCACTCCAATCCTGAAGTCTGATTTGCGTAGTGCTCAATGTGTCTTAAACGGATCTTTCTTTAATGGGTTCTCATGCAATAGAGAACAAAAGAAGTGTGTGTTTAATAAATTTTGCAAACATCTGGCAAGAAAAACAAACACACTGAAAGGTAGGAGAGCCAAGCAATATGGCACTGAAGGAACTAGTTGCAGCATAATCTGTAGGATGAATTTACTGACATTTGTTCCATTTACATATCATGTATTTTCAAATTATAAGATCAGGTCTTCAAAATGCTGAGAAAATTGAGGTGCATGCTCAGACTTCGAGTTTGGCATAGTCAAACCCTGTGGAAGCTGCCTGATTCAAGCCGCATATAGCATATAGTCAGACTCTACCTTCTTAAGTGAGAACTCCACTCTGCTTCATGGCATAGGAGTCTTATGCAATATTCATAGAACCTGCTTAATCAAAAGAATGTTGATGCTTAGAAAAGATATTTCCCCTTTACTTGAGTATTAACGAGCTGTGGATTTGCCATTCATTACGTATGAATTTTTTAGCTCTAGAACTGAATAGTTCCAGAGGTAATGATAACAATCATCTAGTTACTTAAAAAAACCCACTCAAATAAATGCCTGGGATCTTTTTCTTTAGCTAACTGCCTCTGCCATAAGAAGACATGTAGTGATCATGAATAAAACTGCTTGCCACAGTTCAGAAGATGATGCAGAGCTGGTAGCAATGTCAGTCACTTGCATGAGGTTCAAAATAGAAAGAAAATCCTGATATTATTCCCTGTGGTGGCAGCGACCAGTATTTCTGAAGCATGGAGCAGAACTGTCTACATTTAATGTCATACAGCAGGCACAACCTTTTAAGTGAAAGACCTCGCCTTGCTTGAAGACTGACAGTTTGGCATAATTTAATTAACAGTTCATTTCCATTTTGTTTAAAATGATACATCCTGTAGACTACGTTGTGTATGTTGGATACAACTGAGTACAAGAGCATGTGTAGGTAGAACTCTTTGGAATGGGATGAATGAAGTGCTGTAAATGTCAGGCAGGCTGTCTGTATTTTGAACAAGGCAGTATCTGTCCCCAACAGAGCAGGCAATATATGGATTTAAAATACTTCTGTTTTCTCTTCACAAGAACCACAAGGAAGATGATCTCTGATGAAGCTTTGCTTACTGATTATCAAAGACAAAACCAGTAGCAGCTCATAGCCCATTTGTAGGCAGGTAACTTACTCATCATTTACTCATGTAATGTGTCATGTTACTGGCAGGGGAGATTTTTGAAATCCCAATGCCTACTTTCACTCTATGTCATATAGTTGTCCTTTGACAGTCTACTTGAACATTTCCATTGAAAGAATATGAAGAAAAGAAATAACCATATTATGGGCTTAGAAATCAATTAGCTAACTGCCAGAATTTGTCCTGTAAGCAGAGCTGAACTTTCAAGTGCTAGGAGCTGTTTACCATTAAAGCAAGAAAATTAGGTCCAGAAGTAATAGTCCTTACAGTGTATAGATCGCTCAGTCCCTAGAAGGGACTAGGGTAAGTGAGGTTTGTTCAGCAATGCTTGATAGCTTTCACAGGCATTTTCTACATATATCAGCAGAATTCAGTGCATATAAAGATACATTTGGATGCAATCTCTTATTTTTATTGTGCTCCTGTGAGTTTTGAAAATTGTTTGTGGCTACAACTTGGGCTTTTTGTTTTCTGCTTGTTCTCTTTCAAATAGATACTTACCTGAATCTGAATATCCCTGGAATTGATCACTTCCACGATTCCCACAACGTTGTCAAACACAAGGCCAAACTTTTTACAGTTGTCTAAAATAAAAGTAATCATAAATAAGAAAGGCAAGATAAAATCAAATATATTCACACCTGCTACATTAACTACGAAAATTCCCAGCCTTGCACTGCATAGCTGAGCGGCTTTACTCATGTGATCAATCCATTAAAGGGAATGGAATGATTCAGATGCGTTATTAATCACATAAGTCAGTTCTTTCAAGATTGACATTTAAAGCTCAGCTGAGCTATCCACTCACCAATAGTAATTGAATTGATTTTTCCTTTTATCTGAAGTGTAGATTTGTTACACTTAAAAATGTAGGCCACCTGCTTGAGTTCAGTGTTGTTAATGACCAGGTCATTCTTATCCTCTTGATATTCCTATTTCAAAAGAAAGTTTATTTAATTGGTTTTCTTTAACTAGCTAACAGTCAGACAGAGTTCAGTACAACTTATCCTCGAGTCACTGCATCTTCAGTTACAACAGAGCAATATTCTTCCTGTGGCTTAAAAATCTAACCTGCTTGGTGATCGGATTCAAGCAGCATATAGCATATGCTCCTAATTCACCCTTGGATGACACATGTATATTTTAGAGCTGTGGAACTGAAAAACTTAGTGTATTTGTAGCAAAGACATGCTTGACAATTTAAAAATGCCCTCACAAAACTTGCGTGGCTTCCATCCAGTTTAGACCGGCACCTTGACGAAACAGAGCAAGTTTTTGTTCCCCCAAATGTTGCGTAATGGTCTATACAGTGTGTCATGAACAGGGGCAGGCATTACCATATACAATAAGGAGTAATAGGTGAAGAAATTTCCTTTCATTGCGAAGCGTGAAGGGACATTTACACTCCATGGATGTCAAGGAAAGACTAGGAATCCACAAGGAAAGTTCCAGGTACTGTACCCCTGTGGCAACATAACACAGGCAAACTGTGACTGCACCTTCTGCAAACTCAGTTCCACATTCCACATGTGTATATAACCTTCTGCATGACTAAACTGCATATTGTTTCTTCCCTCTTTTAACCAACAGTGTCACGTGAATTTTCACTCATAGATTCTTTGGGATATGCCTACATAAATTACTTCCCAAACTTGAAACAAATCTATCTTTTCCATCTATAGATTGAGCAAAAGGAAAACACTTCTCTACTTTTAAGCATGGGAGATGTGTTTGCATGGTGATGAAAAAATAAATGTATAATTCCATTGGTTAACAAAGCTGGACAAAGTGCTCTGTGATAATACTGTTATCTCTCACTTGCACGAATGGCCTGCAAGAAGGGATTTTAATTGGAATTCTCCACTCGACTTGTTTCTGGGGGATTGTCTGATTTTACAAGGAATTTATATGCTGGTTCTGACATCCTCCAGTTCAGATGAATTAGTATGTGATTATCAGAGACAAATTAATTAAATTTAGACACTACAGAATAGTAAAACCTAAACTGTAGCAAGGCAGAGCAATGCAAGAATCGGCCGATTTTAGTTGCAACTTTGATTTATTGCAGCTTGATCACAGACAGCCTTTCACAAGACGTTCAGTGCTTAACCTGGTTTGCAATGTGCCGAGTGCAATTCAGAGGTGTGACTGGAACTCACCACTCTCCACTTCTTTCCCTCTAGCTCCAAGACAGGGGCATGGCTCTGCTGCGGGGAATTCTTGGGAGAGGTGGGACTCGGAGTATGGCTTTTTGTCGGAGAACGAACAGATGGACATTGGGCACGGAGGCTGGGGTTCTTGTGGGTCTTCTGGTCATCAGAGACGTGTCGAAGCCCTAAAAAAAGAAAGGGTGTTTATGAAAGAGAGTGTGTTTTCCAGTACTAAGGGTGTTCATATTTAAGCAGGAAAGATTCATTTGTAATTGTGTTAAATTATTCTGTGAATTTATTCCTCGAAGTTTGCCTGGGTAACCACCTACAGTGTAACTGCCTACATGTTTTTAGCAGTTCATATAAAACCTCTTTTACTGTGGATATCTTAGTATCTTTAACAGGAAATGCCGCAGTGTCTTCTAGTTCCTCTGTCTGCAGCAAGCTCTGAGAGCTTGTTATATCATATTTTTCCATCCATAAAAATGACATTCTTTTTCTGCTTTATGACAACATCCGACCTATGCCTACAGCATTAAAGGCAGATACATCAATCATATACCACACTTTAATTACAATGTCCAGTATTAATACAAAAAGCTTTATTATTGTACTCCACACTGATCTGTGAGGCGTACCTTTTCACCTCACATGTAATACCTTTTGACACAGGTTGGTACACTGAATGTCAATCAGGAAGGGGGATAAATTTTTATTGCAATTGCAACTTAAGAGGTTCACCAGCTACTGGGAATTGAAAATGTCCAGCTTGGCTGCCTTAAAATTAAAAGGATATCTCTAAATAAATGATGTGAATTTCAGGTATGCTGAACGTATTTGGGTGCTGTTGCTTCTAAAGGAGGTTATGGTATGCAGTCTCATCCATCAGACTCACTGCAAGGCTCAGAAAGATCTGAGTGGCTTAATTGTACCTTAAAACCACGGTGGAAGTTAGGTTAATACATATAGCAGGCCCTTGATGTAGTTTGACTCATGGACCAAAATTTGATTTCTTTTCTCCTGACCTTTGGTAATTGCCTCTCCCTGGTTAAGCTGTGCAAATAGGGCCGAGCGAGATGCAGTTCCTTCATCCTTTACGGTTTCTGTATCAAAGATGGGGGGAGGTCCAGGCGGTGGTGGCGGTGGTGGTGGTGGTGGGGAGAGGCATGACCCACTTGTTAGAACAGATCTCATAGACATGGGTGATGCAACCGGACCCTGTTTGAGAGAGATGGAAATTGTTTTACATACAGTGTTTCCAAGAACATTGTCTTTTGATAACTCTTATTCATTAACAACCGTGAATGCTGTGAGTTTGAGTGGCTTGAGGCAGCCACAGGCTCAGAAGAATTTCTGGCACCATATTCAATTGTAATACTATGAACTGTTCCCGCATCAAAGCAGGCAAGGCTGGAAAGACTGACAATCCACATTGCTACCTTACTGCAGCACTACTCCACCTAAAATATTTCTATCAAATGCTTGTCAAGACTGATGTTAAAAATCTTTAATAGTAGATTCCACAATTTATTGCAGTGTTTACTTACATAAAAGGGAAAATGTCTCCTTTTTGTCAGATACCAAATTCAGTGTGCCATATATTAGTGTTTATTCAGAAACATACAGAAAATGTTTTGATCTAACACAAATAACTGGGAGGGTCATGAACTGTCAACATGCCAAATTCTATGCAAGGTTCAAAATGCTGTTCTTCAGACTGTTCAAGTAATTTGCAGAGATTCAAATTACAGCAGAATGTGAAACTGTGGTGATTCAAGTCTCTCATTTCTGAAATTCAGCATTTGAGTTTTTTGTTCAATTTCTCAAATTATTTTTTCTTTTTTTTTCAATTGCAGGAGATCACAGCACGCAAGTTATGAGTGGGGGGGGCCTTGGTAAAGTAAGTAATCCAATCTTTCAGTTTGCATAATCAAAAGTACATGTTTTGGTCTGAATTACAATGCTTACATAGCACATTATCAAACAGACAGAAAATACTTATAATCACAGAATCACAGATTGGCAGGGGTTGGAAGGGACCTCTAGAGATCATTGAGTCCAACCCCCCTGCCAAAGCAGGTGCCCTACACTAGGCTGCACAGGTAGGCATCCAGATGGGTCTTGAGTATCTCCAAAGAAAGAGACTCCACAACCTCTCTGGGCAGCCTGTTTCAGTGCTCCATCACCCTCAGAGTGAAGAAGTTCTTTCTCAAGTTTGAGTTGAACTTCCTGTGTTCTAGTTTGTGGCCACTGCCCCTTGTCCTCTCACTACCCACCACCGAAAACAGTTTGGCCTCATCGCATTGCCTCCCACAGTTTAGATATTTATGAACACTGATCAGATCCCCCCTCAGCCTTCTCTTCTCCAGGCTGAAGAGACCCAAGTCTCAGCCTCTCCTCATAGGGAAGACGCTCCAGGCCTTCTGTCATCTTTGTTGCCCTCCGCTGGACTCTCTCCAGGAGATCCCCGTCTTCTTGAGCTGGGAAGCCCAGAACAGGACACAGTAATAATGATCCGATTAAAATTTTATGTGTCCTAATAATAGAATCTGACAAACTGAGAATGACATTTTCTGTCTTGCCACTGAGTGTCACTCTGATGCCACCTCTCTGCAGCAGAGCCGAGACTGTTTTAAAAGAACCGTTGTGAAAAATTAGATTGGTTCTGATGAATTTAGCTAGCTAGCTATACAGTCGTTGTGCATTGCACTGGTACATATTTATTAGGTGGGCAGATACAATGTGAAAATGACAGGGACTTACAGAGTCCCAGCTCCTCTAATTGGCTACCTTCGTTAAGAGGTACAGGTTGTTAAAAATGCATCCCTGGTAATCAATACTGAAAATAGATATTGCTTAGCTGGACTCAGGATATTTTCAACCACTTATGATGCCGTCCCTTTCTGCTTTCCACTAAACTGAAACAGCAAAGTATCCATCCGCTTCACTCATCTCACCTGAGTGCGAACTGCAGCTATTTTTTAAAAAGTAAACTTGTTCTGGCCTGTAATCTCAAGTGGATAATGAGAAAAGGGCCGGGGTGCACACGTTCTTTCATTTTTTTACTCTTCAGATATACATTTTTAAAAACAAAGAAGCGTGGCACATTTGAGAAAGTAACTGCATTCAAACCTCTTAGTCATTATGACCCTCATTAGAATAGCATGGAAAGATAATAGTTAACCATGTAACGTACACTCTATTGGCGCATCTGTCTTCAGCATATAAATGCTTTTGCATTTGAAGGAGCTGTTTATGGAATATGTTAGTGATGAATACATAGCATGATTCTTTGTCACATTAGTGACATTAAAATTGCATTGCACAAAAAAGACTGGTTGAATCCCCGGTACTCAGGTGAGTAATAAAACTGATGTAGTGGTACAGTTTGATTGTTTCTGAAAGGATCCAAGATCTCTTAAGGGAATGAGCTTTTTTCTATGCTATTAAAGCTTTTTGATCAAATGTAAAGAAGTTAGAAGAATCCCCTTTTGGAATTGATTATCATTTATTGTCAAGATATAGCAGAACTGATGTGAACTGCTTTTAGGGCATTTCATTGTTGCATGGAAACGTTTAACTCTGAGCGTTTCTGCTTACATACTTAGTAGTTATAGGTTATTGTTTCAGGCTGGGGACTTCTTCAGTGGGCCCTCAATTTACATTGCCTGTCTTCCTGCTTCTGCAAATACCAGTAACGTTACCTGCAGCAGAGTTAGCACAACTGTGAATTATTATTTAAAAAAAATGAACGTAAGTGGATTTAGTGGCACAATCAGTTGTTGCTGCCTGAGGTGCAATAGAGATCTTCCCTGTCTGTTGCCTGCAACCATAGCAACTGAATCCACTATGTCCTGGTTATCCAGGAATGCAACGAACGTTGCATTTGCAGGGCTTTTTAAAATACTCAGATACCCAGAAATGGCACATGCCATTCAGAGTGCAGTGTGAACATGCAGTTATGAATTATGTGTGCTTTGTGGGAGAAGATTAATAGTAGTACTGGTAGTGGTTAATAACTTGTAGTCTGAGATAAAAATTTAATTTCTCAAAATCCAGACTAATATCTGATTTCTCAAACATACCTTATTGCTTTCACCTGCATAAATACAGTGCTGTGATTTTCCAGAAACTTGTGCGTGAAAGACATGTTCATTTGGAATTAACACCAATTAAATTCTGCAAAGGTACATTAGAGAAAAAAAGATGTAGAAATTATCTGGATATTGTGCATGCAACACAGAGTGGTGGGTCACTCTGCCAGTCTCTTTGCCTAAAGTGTCAAACTGAAGGCCATCACAGATCACACAGGAGAGTCCAGGCTCAAGTGATGCTGCTGAGCAGTGTATCAAAGCCAGTTTCCCAAACAGCAACAAAAGCATGCGAATGTCTATATAACTAAGGTGGAAGCAAAACTCAGAGGGATTTATCTGTGGAAGTGGATGATCTCTCTTCCACAGCTCTGAAAGAACTATCTTATCAAAGTACAGACAAAAAGAAAGGATTTTAAGTACATCAATCAAATCTGGACATGGTTTTGTAAGACCGGAGAATGTCTTACTTTTCAAGAAAGAGCAGAAGTAGGAAAGGATGTGGGAAACTAGGAGCATCTTTCCCTTCTAGAGCAGTGCTGATGAAAAGACAAGTCTAGTCAAAAATCTCAATCCTTAACCTGAGGAGTGAAGACATTCTAGTCCTTTAAGTGGGTTTTAAGAGTAGGGAAAAAAAATCTATCGCTTACACTCATGCTGCCCATCTGCCTCCTCCTTCTTTGCAAGCCTGGTCCCTCCACCAAAGACAGTGGCTCCATTGAGCTCAAAAGGTTATGAGTTCAATCTAATTAAGAACACAGGAGCTGTCACAAGGTCTTGGAAGACATCTGGGGTTCAGTCACCTCTCCCACTCTTTCTCTTAATTTTGTGCAGTCACAGAAATAAGAGGTGGACTGAACTTTTGTTGTTGACTTTTCACTTATGTGACACATTCTTGTCTAGTTTATAGCCTGAGTTACAGCTATACAAGCTAACAGAGCATCACGATATTTTCAATTATGCTTGAACATCTATGGCCATCCTGGAAACTGCAAACAACTTCAGTCAATTAGGCCAGGAAAAAATTGAAGGATAAATCAAATTAAAAAAGGTTGCAGAAGTACAGAGAGGGGCTAACTGCTCCGCCTTACGTCATGGACGTATCCAGTCAGACTATCCCCCACTGAAATAGAACAGTATGGAAAAGACAGACAAATCTCACTAATGAGTAGGTGTACAGGGACTTGCTATAAAGAGGGGTTCAGTCTCACTCTGGCTTTTGTCTCCTCCTTGTCATTTTGATTTACCTGACTGAAATCAAACATTCAAGTGAAGTGAAATTCTTTGTGGGAAAAGTGGCTCAGGGAAAGTCTAACAAGGGGGCAGGATGCACAAAACTGAACTAGAACTGCAGAAAACACGTTGCACTTCTTGCCTTCCCTGCATGCCAGGAAGATGGGACCTGTGCTACACTCAAACACGCTGATGCAGTTATTTTTTTATTAGTTTTGACTGCTATCTAATACATAGACCTCCAAGTTACCAAACTAAGTCACTGGCAATTGGTTTGCTTTCCTTAGTCACTCAAGACCACTTAAACCCTTGGGCTCTAAAGTATTTCTGAACCAGACTCTTCAACTGTTCTGGTATCTGGCAATACTTGTGTATAGTCCTATCCAATTTCAACTAAAGTGTCCTTCACAAAGTCCATTCATTGCTGTTCTGTATAGGGCGATGTTTGTGAGAGCTGCTGGAAATAAAATAGCATGTTATATGCTCGCAGAAGTTCATCTATCCTAAAGCAGCAGGTGCTTACCAGCTTTGCTATTTGCAAACAAGTCTTCAGATTAACTTCAAGCAGATGTTAACAACAGTGTGTCTATACACAAAGAGTATTAAGAGCCATGTGGACTAGCAAAGGCTGTTATTTGCAAGCCGCCTTTCTTCCTCTTTTATTTCAGCTGTTTGCCTCAGTAACAGCTGCTGTTCTCAGTGCTGTGGTGTCTATAGCCATCACGTCAAGTTATGCTGATAGCTGACCGTTCCCATTAACATGTTGATGTGGTCATTTTTCCATCATTTGCAGATAAGTCCCTTCTGAGAATTACCAGGGGAATAGATAGCTTCAGCCTTACTTTGTGAAAATGTAACACAAAAATAAGCCATTAACTTTTAACCTGCTAGCTTTGTATTCCAGTGAACTTGATGTGCTTTAAACCTTGTTACCTTGTTCCTGGAGCTTTCTGAAATGAGGGGTGGGGATGTGATTCCCTGAGTAAGGTCCTATCAAGAACAGGAGATGCAGGCCCTGTGGCAATGTAGTAAGAGCTCTGTAGGGGATGGAACATTCCAGAAATTTCCTCCCAGGGAAAAAAGTTGTCTTCAATCTCTGACTAAATCATGCTCTGAATGGGGTCACAGGAACAGGTCAGGATTTGCTCCATGCTGGATAGCCCAGAGCCATCTGCAGAGAGGACCAAGGGCCTCCCATTGACTGCAGCTCAGCAGCTTCCTCTAGCGAGCGTCTGAAGCTGCTACGGAGCTGGGTCTGATAAATGCATATCATCACTGGGCAGGGGCTTGCAGGATTGCAGTACAGCCTCAAAGTATGTTGTATTTCTATCTTTATCTTGTACGACTGGCAGAAGGGTGAGGTACTTTTCTTTTTCTCCTTGCTGGCTACCTAGCTGGCTCACCAGAAGAAAGAAATGACTGTTGATGTTGAGGCAGCTGGCTGGTTAAAATTCATCTACGTTGAATCTCATTTAAATCCCTTGAAATTACAGTAGACATGAGTGAAGCCCTTTGCTTCTGAGAAGCTGGACCTCGTTACAGCTCATTTCTCCTAAAGGCTTCCCTGGAGCACGGGGCAACAGCCAGTCTTGTTAAAGAAATAAAATGCCGTTCATGCATAACACAAGTGCTCTGGATGCCATCGTGTCAGTAATTTTTGGTGGCCATATGCAGCTTGATGTGTCTTTAGGTTAAACCCAGCTACTGAGAGACAGTAAGAATTTCTTTTTAAGTCTTATCACAGATGTTACTATTTCCTGAGCCATTCTTGCTGAACAATTCTCTGGGTTAGCCTTCCATGTCACTGTTACTATATTTGTAGTTCTGTAGCAGCAAGGAGCCCTTGTCAGAGGCTCGTATCTCTGGGGATGCAAGCGGCTTATGTGCCAGGCCCTGTACAAACACACCCGCAATGTTCCTCTGTGTTTATCCAGCTTTAGCTTGTCACAGTGCAGCACAGAAACTGGGGGGAACAAAGTTCTTAATGGTGGCAACCTGCTGTGGACCGTTTGAATGGACACACATTTCCTGTAGCTGCAATGGTTGTTCTTACTCAGGACAAGCAGATTATAAACATCTATATAATGCATATAAATAAATTCTGTATGCATGCATATAATATATAGTACCTATTTTATTAGTCATTCATATTAAGAGGTAAGTATTTGCGGCTGACGCAACAGGTGGCTTAGACAGAGGCATAAAATCCCTTCCTCAATTTATTGAAAAGCCTTCTTTTCATGGCAGCAGATAAAGAGAAATCCTAATGGCGACTACATTCTTCTCAAAAAAAAAAAGAGGTATCTCCGTTTTCTCCCCCTCCCCCTTTATAGTAATCCTAGTTTCGCACCTAAAATTATTTCAGCATTCTGTATTGTTCTTTCTATACATATGCACAGCCAAAGACAAGAATCAAGAAGCTCAAAATATCATGTATCAACCTGTGGGAACAGGTGGACTGTGACTCAGGGTCACAGAGCTCTTGTTAAGGTGTTTTTTGTGTAAAAGTAGCTTAGCACAACAGTTCTATTACCTACCCTATTTAAGCCACCTGTCTGCAAGGGGTTATGCTGCCCTGAGATCCGCAATGTACTCGATGGAACAGCTGACTTACAGGGCCTGTACTCTTTGTGAGGTAAAACAAAACAGCAAAAACCAGGCCAGCCGCTTTTCTTGTGACCGCGTCTCAGCAGAATTATTCATCTGTTGAGTTTTCAAACTTCGAAGCCCCTTTTAATACACTTCTGCCATTTATCACCTGTTCAGGATTTAAAATGATGCTGACATCTTCACAGTTACCCAACCAGAAATGTTTTACACAGTCAAATGATCTACATCATTTGAGAACTGTATGCTAATGTAACTGTCAACAAGCAACGTGCTCCAACAGGCAGATTAAACCATCTTTTACTTCTATAAACATTCAGTTAAAAAGAAGACCGACCCCCTTAGCAATATAGTAAAGTTTTAATTGATGTGCCTTTTTCTCTCCCTTTTACATACTTTCAACTTCCTTTTTCCTTCCCCTTTTCCACTGGAACGAGGTTACAGGTCAGGCTGTGTGTGACAGCTGTTGTCAAACAAGCCTTCCCCCCAGGTCCTTCCTTAACATGTCTGAATGGTGTCTGGACACCAACATTAAAAGGACACAGTTGATATTCAGTAAAGGCAAATATTGTCAGTTGCTGGAATAAGGGAGCAGAACTGCTTTCTTTCAAAGGGATGTGGATGTAATTCAGGCAGTCTCCACCAAAGAGGCAACTGTTGTAGAGTGACCAGGACGGCCAGGTTCTAAACTGCCAGTGTACCAAAACCTGAACATTGCCTGTTCTCTGAGAAACAAACAATTGAGATTAAAGGATGCAAATTTTTTTTCAGCAAAAAAGTGTAAGGAAATAGGGAAAAGGAAGGGAAGAGAAATGAATGGAAAGGGACAGAAAAGGAGAGGAAAGGCTATGACTGAGGAAAATTCAGCACTCTGAAAACACCTACGCCTTCTCCAAGATAGACATTTACATCAGTATATCTATGCTGTCCTTACTACTATCTGAAAGAGGCCTCTGGGATTGCAGCTGTGGCTGTGGCTGGAATTTGGCACTACAGTTCTGACCTTTAGCTTTAGTGAAGTGGCTGAGACGATGGCTGCTTGATAAGCGGGTCAAACTAAACACAGCACGGAAGAGATACTGGAAGGATAATAAGAGGCTTTTTTTGCCTGCAGAAATTGGTTTTTTGCAGCTTGTTCACCTCAATATGTAGAGACACAATACATTACAGGAAAATGTTTTGATAGTACAGGAGAGAGGCAGGGGCATTTAATAAGAAAATGTCTGAAAGTTATTATTTTAGACAATTAAATGGCCAAAGCCTGTTCTGAGACTAGTATAATTGCACTCAATCAGGCTAATGTGGGAATTAAGATGGTTGTTCTCAGTGTGGAGCCTGTGCAGAATTTCAACCTTTAAAGAGCATTTTTAGAGTCTTATCTAATGCGTTATAAATATTTTTTAAATGATATTTCAGGAAAAAAGACTCAAAGATACTGTATTGGCTTCACTGGGAACAGGGTCTAAATAAATCTCAACTGCTTGTAAAGATGCAGGCTTCATCCTAAGAATTCGTTTTGATTTGTAAATGGTGGGGGGAACATTCATCACTTGAGTGAAATCCAGTATCAGAAACTAAACACTGTAATGAAATTCTCTGCTAGTTTGTAACTACTTCCCATTTGTAAATAATCCTGCTGGCACAATTTCTCCTAAATGACTATGGGATACAAAGAACAAAAACTTAACCGCAGATCCACCTGCAAATGAGAGAAACATTCAAGACAGTGATCCTTGAGCAGGATTTCTTTCTTAACACTTATTGGATGTACAGGAAACTACATCAATCTCTCATTATTACTGGTGGTTTTCTTGCTGCAAAGTTAACCTGCAGAAATATGAGCAGAAGTTTCACTTCCCCCAGCTCGCTCATGCAGTCCTTGTAGCAAACAAATTTTTATTAGGCATTCTTGTGAGCTTATATTACAGCTGTTCATTTCTTTGCACCACCAAAAAAAAGTAGAGAGGGAAGAAAGAGCCATGCTTCAACAGAATCACTTCTTTGGGGGCGGGTGGGGTGGGGTGGGAAGGAAAAAAGAAGAAAAAGAGGGCACTTGCTATTTATCAGTGAGAACTAAGAAAAGACATAGGTTACTGTTACAGCTGTAGATTTCATGTTAAAGTCAGAAACTTGTAGCAAGCAAAAGTGACAGTTGCTGCATGGGTAAAATGCTACACTGGGCATCTAAAACATTTCGTTATAATAACAGCTTTTGTGTAAGACTCATTAACGGCTGAGAACGTCCTATCTGGTAGCAAATTAAAACTTGCAATCTCCATTAGGTTGGTAATTGC
The DNA here is from genome assembly GCA_013399095.1 of Psophia crepitans. Taxonomy (NCBI): domain Eukaryota; kingdom Metazoa; phylum Chordata; class Aves; order Gruiformes; family Psophiidae; genus Psophia; species Psophia crepitans. The sequence continues at coordinate 744,521 of VWZZ01005312.1, read as the reverse complement.
TACTGTTCCCTCTGTCAAGATGGCTAAATTGAGGTGCAGTGAGTATAGTGAACTGCTGCTCACCACAGGGTATGTGTGGCAGAAGACAGCTCACACTACATTCAAAACAATGAACTACAAAATTACTCTTTTAAGGAAATACTGTAGATCCATCTGACTTCCACTGACAAGTGTATTCTCTCTGACGTAGGCACAATCAATTAATGAAAATTGGTACTTCAGATCACAATGAAAATATGGAGTGTGGAACATTTTACTCCCTGGGACAATCCTGCTCGCAAACATATGTAGTTCAAATATGTAGGGTTTTTTTGTGAGCATAGTACTGACAAATCTCCTAACTACATCCCTCATGTCTTGAAATGCCTGTGATTTATGTAGGGTCCAGTTTTGTACCACCACGCCACATGGGTAACAAAACAAGCTCAGACACATAAAGGTCTCAAGGTCCTTAACTCCGCTGATTTCTTGGCCTTCTCCTCACACAGTCCCACGCAATTCAATAGGATGCCCTCAAGGAGTAAAATGTTGTCACACATTTTGGCAGAAACAGAGCAAAAGTGAATAAGGACAGAGAATTGTGTCAGATCCCCAAATCTGTAAGCATCTGTGTTTATCACCAGTTTATTATAAAGCTGATAGAGGTACCTGTTACTGTCAGAGCCAACTGCTTAGCCACTATTTCAACCTTTTGCACCTCTCTTGTAATTTATTAAGACATTTCTTTCTCTTTCCCCCAAAGTGTCTGCCTGTGTGCTTACTGCCAGAGCCAGGAACGCTTTACTGTATGCACTAGTGATCTGTTCTAAGGTTGGCTGCAGCTGCCCTGTGCAGCTTGATGGAAGGGTACATGGCAGCTGGAAATGGCACGGCTTTGTGATACTGCCATGGAGCATGGCCAGAAACGTGCAGACCACAGTATGCAGCATCTATAAGTACAGGGGTCAACTGCCCACTAAAAAATCCTGTCCCCTCCTTTTCGGGAACCCAAGCTTAGTCTGATCTAGGCTGATGCTCTTGGGGTTTTGTTGCAGTTCAAGCTATGAGAATACAGCTCTGAGAGAAGCAGTAGCTAATGTGTCCCTGCCTCTTTAGTCTCTAGAAATACCCAAATATGTTACTTAATAGCTTTTTATATAAAGTTTCAAGCATTGCTTTGTTGACTTCTGCAGATATGAAGTGTAAATTATCAGGATAATGTACTTTTAAATGTGTATTTATAGAGGCCAAAAACTTTCTCTCTTTCTCTTTCCCTCTATAATAAATTAGCATTCTATATCAATGTCTCCCTTTCATAAATGTGCCACTTTGTTAATGCCTTCCAAACTACTGCTTTTTCCTTCTTTCCTATTATGCATGTAAGTGGAAGCTGCTGTGTGCTATGATTAACAACTGTGTCTGGAATACATCTACAGCTTTTATATTTATCATATTTCTGTCTGGGCCCTGATTCTGCAGACCTTTATGCTTAACTTCACACAGCATCAAACTGTGACTTCCATTCTCACTTTAAAATGTATAATAAAAATTATCACTTGAGTAACTCACTGCTTTCTTGAATGCATTTGTTACCAAGCTTCATAGAAATATTTAAACAACAAGTTATTTAAACAACCTGCTTACTAGATTCTAATTTCCTTACACTCACATGAAGTAAAACTTTAAAAAATACATCCATAAAAATGCATTTGTAATTTAATCTTTCTGACACACATTACATGAATGATAATTTAAATGAGCCATACTTCCAAGACAACTTTCAGATCTGAGTGATATCCAAAGTGAGTGAAATCAATACTTCAGATGCAGTAATTGGCTCATCACTCCTATGGAATGAGCACTGTTGGCAGGAAACTATGCTTAATATGAACAAGTCAGTCACACCTAGATTTGTATTCTGCAAATTCCTGCACAGCTAAAGAAAGGGAAGTAGAAAGATGTGATGGCTGAGATGCTGATGTAAGACCAAATACAATCTGCAATAGCTACACTTCTGAATAAGATTACCAGGACTCCCAGCATTGAGAGTTCCTCCTTTTCGATCAAATGGCTCTAAATCTTTATCCTGTAACACTTTTCCCATACTTGTAAAGTTCCATTAAAGGCAAAGATGATTCTTTCTCTGTATTAACAAAACTAAATTTGTTTCAGATTCTCAAGCTAATTCTGCTAACAGGGTACTACAATTTCTTTTCCTTATCTAATGATCATTTTAAAAGCATTAGCTCTTCTCACATTCACTGGTTGTAATAGAGTAGGATGTAGCAAGTCTGAAATTCTGTACTAAATTAAGGAAGACAATAATGTTTAATATTTCAAATTTTTACTACAGAAACCTGCAAAACAGCAGATAATTTCAGTCTTCTAATTTATCATGTTTATTTTGCATTGCTTCAGACTAAGGAGTACACACAGATTATGGTCTCTCCTGTGTTTGAACTTGCATTTGGATACTTAAGTACTGTAAGGCCTTGTACAATGCCCCATGGAGGGTGTGAAGAGAAAGATGTATAGTCTGTTGCTGAGTACAAGTGACATACATTGTCTTACATGGTTATCACCTCCATACAGGGGGAGACACACCAATGGATGCATCTTCTCCACTTACCTTTCAAAATTTTATCAGCTTAGTTGGGAATACCATGGACCATGACTTCTGTTCCTGAGCTAATGACCTGCACTGAAAGTCAAATTGGTTACTAGCATTTTGTGGACCTTCATGAAGAAGGAAAGAGTACTTACAGTTTTACTCCAGGTGAGACCTGTGGTATGATGCTCTTTGATATAAGCTTGAAGCTCAGACCAGATATTCAGGTATGACTTTACCCAATCAACATGGCGTGCATCACTGTAAAAACAGAGAAAATTTTTATATGTATGAATGTTTGTACTTAAAAACAAAGCATGGCTACTCTTGCTGAAAGCAGGTAAACCCAATATCTGTCTTAAAGCCATGGACAAATCAGTTAGCAGGCAGGCAGCCAGCCCAGTGCTGAAAATACTGAGGCCTACTGCACTGGAAAGCTTTCAGATCCAGTGAAAAGATGGATCTGTCCTTTGTCAGAGGACAAACAAGGGCAAAGGATGTTTCTAGCTCAAAGCGCTTCCTGCTGGAAGGGTGTGTCATCATCCTGTCAACTGAAGAAGCGCTAAAGGAATATGGAGCTGGGCAGAAGACTCAGTGTCAGGGTGCTAAATTTTAGAAAATCACATATCCGTGGGTTCTGTAAGACATTCTAGCTGCCACGTTCAAATGCAGCCCGGGTAATACTGGATCATGTTATAGTCATTAGACTGAAATATTTATACATCAAGAATTTTTAAAGAACAAGTCATAAGTTGGCTCTGGAAGCCTTAGTCTTTCAATGGGACAGTAGGTGAAAATGAGAAACATGTAGAGAGAGAGAAACTGCCTGTAAGATGAAGTCCTTACTTATGAAGGTCCAGAAAAGAATTATTACTGAACAATGACTGCTGTGGACTAGATGCTCACAAAGATTTGGGTTTCTGCCTCTGATTTTATTTAATTGTTTACTACTCTACCTGGACTGTCACAAGTCCATGGGGCCAGATGGGATCCATCCGAGGGTGTTGAGAGAGCTGGCAGATGTGATTGCCGAGCTGCTCTCCATCATCTATCAGCAGTGATGGTCAACCAGAAAAATCCCAGATGACTGGAGGCTTGCTAATGTGACGCCCATCCATAAGAAGGGTCGTAAGGAGGATCCAGGGAACTACAGACCTGTTAGTGTGACCTCGGTGCCAGGGAAGGTCATGGAAAAAGTCGTCTTGAGGGCAATCACGTGCCATGTCTGTGATAACTGGGGGATCAGGCCCAGCCAGCATGGGTTTGTGAAAGGCAAGTCCTGCCTGACCAATCTCATCTCCTTCTATGGCCAGGTCACTTGCTTGGTAGATGAGGGAAAGACTGCTGATATAGGCTGCCTAGACTTCAGCAAAGCCTCTGACACGGTCTCCCACAGCATTCTCCTGGAGAAGCTGGCAGCCCATGGCCTGGACA
>VWZZ01005312.1:694163-739933 GCA_013399095.1 Psophia crepitans | reverse complement strand
CGAAACTGGTGAAGGGGCTGGGGCACAGGTCTTATGAGGAGCAGCTGAAGGAACTGGGGTTGTTTAGTCTGGAGAAGAGAAGGCTGAGAGGAGACCTTATTGCCCTCTAAAACTCCCTTAAAGGAAGCTGTGGTGAGCTGGGGGTCGGCCTCTTCTTGCAGATAACTAGTGACAGGACAAGGGGAAATGGCTGCAAGTTGTGCCAGGGGAGTTTTAGGTTGGAGGTGAGAAATTTCTTCTGGGAAAGGGTGGTCGGGCATTGGAACGGGTTGCCCAGGGAGGTGGTGGAGTCACCGTCCCTGGAGGTGTTTAAAGAAAGGTTGGATGTGGTACTTAGGGACACGGTTTAGTGGGTAATAAGTGGTGGGGAGACGGTTGGACTAGGTGATCCTGGAGGTCTCTTCCAACCTTAATGATTCTATGATTCTGTTTCCTTTTGAGTTTGATGCTTAATACTGCTGAGGGTCTGCATCAACATGTTTGATCCAAAGCCTACTGAAGTCAAGGGAAAGCCTTCTACTACTTTGGAAGACATTGCGATCTGATTCAGCGAAAAACAGTAAAGAATTTCTTATTAGGGGAAGAACTAAATACCTAACTAAAGTAGGTACTGTTATGTGAGACATTTTCTTTTCCAGAATAAGTACTTCTAAAGCTACATTGTAAAAATCTTCAGTTACCCCAGTAGGTGCTACCTACTACTGGTAAATTGAGGCTTCAGGAATAATATTATATAGATATGATATAGCATGTATCATATATAGTATATAAGATATATTTATACATATACCATAAATAAAAACACATACAAAAGGGTTTTATATATATAAAGTTTTCCTCACTAAAGAAAAATTCAATGGCAAATACTGTTCTTCACTGAGATATAAAAATTGAAGAGCCAAAATCTGGCCTCGAGAAGTACCAAATCAACAGGATTTATACATGACAATTTTAAGAGGGCATAGGAAGGACCTGTATTTTTTTCTCTCTCTGCCAGCTCATAGATCTCATTCCTGGAACTTTTCTGTGAATTTCTTGTGCTCTTTAAGAACAGTGCAGTGGTACAGAAAAAAATCAGCTGGGGAGCTACAGAATTAGATGCTCAGTTGTATACACCTACCTCCTAAATGCACATTTTCAAATGACAAGCAAGAACAGCAACAGTATGAGTGCACAAGTGAGACAAGGACGCATAGCAGCTAGGTAGCAACACACTGATATATAAATACACGTTTGCCTATAAGGTTATGATGCTGGAATGCTAGAAAATTAAATATAATGCTGCAATTTGCAGAGAGTGAAAACCAGCACTGCTAGTGCTGCTGTCATTCTCACTGCAACGTGTTGCAGGTCAAAGATGAGGAGGAGGAAATATACTACTGCAAGCAGAGTTTATCAAATGTTTTTTAGTTTTCAAAATGCTTTCTGTGATGGCATTGTGAGCCCTATTGGTATGGTTAATGCCCTGTTCTCTGGCTAGTAGATACTGGGACTTGGCAACATACCTGTGCTTGTAGTCCTTTAATACCCTGTTAGTATAAAAGGTAGCAGCATCATTCATCTCCTTGACATAAGGGCCTGGTTTAGGAGACTAGGAACATCAGCCCATGGTAGCAGGAAACAACAGGAGAAAGAAAGTAAAACATTACTCAGACACCTTCCCTGATGTATTAGGCATATTATAAAACACCTTCTTGGGTGTAGTATACTGAAGAACTACGCAGATGAGACTGCAGAGTTCTGCAAGGTTTGGAACTGCTGTGGGCAAGGCCAGGCTGGATGGGTTTTTGGGCAACCTGGTCTGGAGGAGGGTGTCCCTGCCCATGGCAGGGGGTTTGGAACTAAATGATCTTTAAAGGTCTCTTCCAACCCAAACCATTCGATGATTCTATGACCCAGAAGCACACTTACAGCCCTCCCAGCCATCCTGTGTGTCACTCACCACTGCTATCCAGCCAAGGGCAGGTATGCTTTCACTGACAGCCGAGAGGTGGTTGAACATTTCACTTCCTCTGTTCCTTTCTCTGAAATTCTGAATTTCCTGAATCTTCTCTGATATTGGCTTGAGAAGCATTGCCACCTCATTCTGGTTAAAAAACAAACAAAAAAAAGATGACGCTGTTGTTAAAATGGGGACTCCAAAAGCACCCTGTGGTTTAACACCGTCCTCACTGCCCATTGATTTAACAGTTGGAAAGAAAAGTCAGCATATTGTCTACATTAAAGTAACAATTTAATTACCCTGCCCTAGTTGCAGCAGCAAAATGCACAGACATTAAGTATTAATAACGTCTTGCAGCAAAAATTGTTCTCAGCACTGGCAGCATTTTTTATATGCTGCCCAGGTTAAGACCCATAGAGACCCTATATCTCAGAGTCCGCAGAATGCTTTCATTTTTCTTGTGATATCCATGGGACTTTTTGGGAGTCTTTACACTGGCTTGAGTTTTTTGTGTTACTAACCAAGTTCTTCTTTAAGAATCACAAACTACTTGTTAGGTTAGTGGCCTCTTATCATCTGGCAACCGAGAAAGTAATATACTGAAGGCAATATCAATTTTAGCTTCCCCTATCGGTAAGTTTTAATGTTTTAATTTCCTTTGATTGCAAGTAATGTGGGAGGATTTCATGGGAAACATACTGCCTGCAAGCCATGGTTTGGGGAAGTTCTCCTGTGTTAATCAGAGACAAATGGTATCCAGGGGAATGACTGTTGAGCGGAAGGAATAGTGTCTGAAGTGAAGAGAAAAGCAGAATGAATGTAGAAGCTATCCAAGCTCTTTCCTGTGTAGAGTGAATACTAATCACACTGACCCAGCGTCTGAGAAGAACTAATTCAGAACACTAACTTACTGGGAAAAAGTCTTCCACTTGGAAACAGCACATTGGGTGACAAGGAGTGATTAGTTTACATGCAAAACAACTGCTGTACCTTGCTACCCTGTAAAATGTTTCTACAAAAACAGTCTAATTCTTTATTGCAAAAGTATGCCGGCAGAACCCATGCTGTGTTCCACCAAAGAGGGTGCACCATTCTGATTTTCCCTGGCACTTCACTCGTAAATCACTCAGGATGTAGCAGAACTCTCTGTTTTTTCTCACCTTTTCTCAGGACTACTCGTTTAATGGAATTAAGTGCTTGTTGGAGACAGTTAATCCTTATATTCTTGAGGACTGATGCTGTCATGACACATACAAGATGATGTGTGTGTATGCGCTACTTGATCTCTGTAATTTTAATACATTTGTTTTCACCTGTCCACAAGACCTCAGCCTTACAGAATTTTATGTCACCTTAAAATAAACATGTTTGCCATGGATCAACATAGGTCAAAAGATCCTTCCAAAAATGTGACAAAAAGAGGTTTTGCATTTTTAAAATAATTCTGATTCTTAAAATTTTAGTGGTAATGTAATTTTGAGAAAGGTCTGTGCATCTGAAATGCATGGAGATACTTGGTCGTTTTCTGCAAAAAAATGGGTTGGAAGAAAGCAGATATTTACAATGATGAAATGAATTTTTGTTGATGGCTTAATGACCAGCATAAGTCATTAAGTCTGAAAAAGCCCTGAAACCTCCATGATTTGTAGTTCTTAAAAACTGATTTTGTTGCCATAACACGATAAAGTCTGCAGGAATTCTTTCTAATTTTTACTTGTTTACAACATGCTGCAGCTGGTTGGTTCTTTCTTATTTTGCAGGGAAATCTTTCAAGTATGACAGTAGTTAACAAAACCAAAATTTAAGAAAGTGCTTGTTCTGCTTTGATATAATGCCAGTTTTTCTCCCATAAAATCTAAGGGATATTTACAGTCCTTAGCTTACTGTGAATCTTCATGGCCCAGTTCCAGCTAAAGAGAATATCAGGGCTAAAAATACAGCTCCACAGATGCCTGGTGTATCTAGGCAGCGCTGGGAGGCAGCACGTTTCTGTTGATAGGGCACAGAAGTGGAAGTCCATAAATGGGGGTTCTCTTTGCAGCTCTCCCACTAAATTGTCATCAGGTTTCAGGAAAGCTGTGTTACCTTTCTGTGCTTCAACTTCCTATGTGTGAAATGCTGCTTTATTTTGTAGAACACTTAGATGTCTACAGATAAGGAAGCAAAATTAGAGCCAAGCATTTTCCTGAATGGTACCATAAGACCCACACCTCCTTCTCCTCCTACTAGAAAAGGTCCCAACTACTTTTGTGCGGGTTTTCTATCCGTGATACAGACGGAATTTGTGTGAAATAGAACACAGGACTTAACCTGTCCTGGTTAAGTTTTGAAAACATCAACTGTTTTTAAAAATGAGTGATTTTATGTAATTTCACAGAAAAAGTGCCCCGTGGGAGTTTTAAAGGTGAAATATGTATTGCTGAGGAAAGTAGCTGGAGGTAAGCATTCACTTAGCACTGCAGTGACCCCAGAAAGAGCCACAAAGGCCTTGAGGCTTTCCTCAGCTCCATCCCATGTGAGCTGGACTGGGAGAAGAGTACAGCCTGCCTTCCCCTCACCGTGCGCTTGTCCTGTTCTGCAGCGGCTGCTGGCTGGCTGCACAAGATGTGTGTGTGGATGTGTGTGTGTGTGCAAGCTTCTTGTGATCCACGTTTCTCCGTCGGGCACAAAGGAATACCGGCCTGCAAGGAATCACTTAATTGAGGCCTGTCTCCCTGCAGTCAGTTCTAAATTTTTAGTTAGTGATTAAACTGCAAATGGATTATACTGTATATGGCATACAGTATAGAAAGGCTCATTAATTCTGGCAGTAATCAGTCTTGTTTGGCTCTACAATGCAGAACCAGTTGTGCTGAGGGTTCTAGAAGAATAATCTCTTTATTGCAATGAATATTAAAACAGCTGTTTGTTAATAAAATGATTGTCTATACTGTATCTCTAAGAAAAAATGAATTCAAGGAGGTGAATCAGAGCTGTTGGAAAAATCTTCAGCATGCCTTTGGCATGTGCTAGATAAAATTTCTTGTCATTTAAGACACAGCACAGTTGTTTAACAGAAATTTAAGAGTCTTTGTGTAAACACCATTCCTATTATCAGTTTTGCTGAAATGTTTAAAAATGCAAAAGTGTCACAACTTAGAAATATCAAAAGTAATTCCCAGTGTGCCTTTTTCTATTTAAAATAATTATTAAAACCAGATGGTCCTTCCAAATATTAATACCTAAATAACCAGCTAGCTTTGATCCATGTCTTATAATTCTTATTAGAAAATAAAGAGTAGTAAGACGACTGTAGTGATTAGCCAAAACACTCCAAAAAAAGTTACAGCATGCAACAAGAACTGCCTTAGGCTTTGGCTTCAGAGACTTCATGGTCTCAGCCCAGTCTCATAAAATGGCCTGGCATACCAGAATTCCTGCAGACCACACCAAACAGACTTTCTTCTCTTCCGATTTTTGTAATACTCACAGAAGTTCCCCATACGACAGGTTTAACAGGACTAGGGCACAAAGATTTAATTCAGGAGGATGGCCAGACTTCTGGGGTTTGTGATTTTTGTGGTTTGCCTGTGGAGTCACACTAAACTGGGTGGCTTGCTTAAACTCTGTCTGGTTGAGCCAGTGATTACTTGAAAATCTCAGCTTTCATTTGAGAAAACCAGTATTTTCTCAGGACCTTTGTTGTCCAGAAACCTGCCAATCACACAGGTGCAAAACCCAGCGGGTAAATCAAAATACAGTTTTTAAAGATCTCCTGTATTTTTAAGCTAATCTTCCACGGTTTTGAGAGGTGAGATTGTTTACTGAAGAATTTTTATGTTGAGAGGTGGCACCACAATTCAGACCGCACTATTCTCGTGTTTAAATCATCCTGACCTATTATGAAAAAAACATGGCAAGGGAATAAATACCCTTTTAAGTTACGCTAACTGAGGGGGTGGAACCTTTAGCATAGGAGCAGCAGGAGAAAGCTGAGAGCATTTGGGATCAGCAGCCCCTTCATTTTACTCAGCTGCAACCAGAACAGCATGACTACAACCTTTATTCCATGGTCTACAGTTCTGTTATTTACTTCTGTCAGTTCAAAATCTCCATGATACTTACATTGGGGTTTTCACCGGCAAGTTTGAAACACGGAGTTGATTTGAATCAGCTGTCTTTGTATATGTTGGCAAGTAGTGCAGCCTAATAGGAATGGTTCTGTAGAGCAAAACAGTTGGTGCTGAGGGCCCGACATTCACACCGTATGCGTTTGGGGGTGGCTATTTTGGAGTAGCTGTAAATCATGGTTCAGGTCCTGTCTTCCATTTAACTTCATCAGAAAGATACCCGTTTTGTACAACCTAAGACTGCTCTACAGCATGAATGTGAATCACAGCATAGTAAATGGGGCTGATTTGAAGGAAAAATGTAGTCCCACTGTGAACTAAAACACTAATGTAGACACAGCCATTATCTCTGCAAACAGCCTAGCACAGTCCCATCCCACATTTCATCCTTTCAAGGGATGAAAGATGTCACAGATAGCATCTGCCACACTCAGTTCTAACAGTTTAAAAGGTGAGCATCTGTGCTCAGCTGAGATTTGATTCCCTCTATTGTAAATGAAGAAAGAGATGTCCCTGAGGAATTCTTTCCACCTATTAATAGATGTTTGAAGACTATATATTAGAGGACATTAATAGATGTGAAGAGTACACTCTAGAGGTGCTGCCATGTACTGTAAAAGAGGTTAGAAAGACACCTTACACAACACGCCCACCTCGACAGTTAAAGTTGATGAGCAGAATTCCATCCTGTGTCTATAGGAATAGGATACCAGTAGCTTCAGCTAGTGAGATGAAGCCATCACGAGTGAGATGCATTTCTGCTGTGGGTGGCTGTGATTTTAGAACTAAAATAGTTTTCTATTAACTGTACTTTCCCACTCTTTGTCTTTTGTAAAAGGCAATCTGTAAAGGAGACTTTAATAATAAAGTTTAGTCCTTTTTTTGTGGTTTAAGAAAGTCCTGTCTTTTTTGTTGTAGCTCTGCATCAACAGTTCTGAATGGAGTCAGTGTTCAGAGTAGGCTGAGGAATAACCTCTTTCTCTAAGTATATAGAAAATATTTTTTCCCCCAGAGGTGAATCTAAGCTAGTTGGTAGCTTTGAGCATCCCAGTGCTGCATCTGGATTCCTCAAATACTTACTTTTTCTCTTTCTTACTTTTTTTCTTATTACTTCCATAGCAAGATCCCACCAGCTTTTATTGGCAGCTATCAAACTGTTCTTTTAGCACCACCTATCTCCATGTCTCCTTGCAGAAAATGCTTCACATTTGGTACCACAGTTTTGTTCTTAAAATTGCAGTATAACCTGTTGCACCTTAATCCAGTGCTTTCTCTGCAAGCATTTTCTGATGGACCATGAGTGAGATCTTTCTCTACGATCACTACATTCATGTCCCTCTAGTATTCTGTCATTTTCAGGGTTCAAAGGTCTCCTCCTAACTAACTACAGAGAGTTTATTCTGGTTTGGTTCTCTTAGACTGTAAATCTTCAACATAGTGGTGTAACAAGTGTTCAATTTGTTCATCAGTAGGACAAGTTTTGCCACTTCAACTCACTCTGTGCAACAGCAGGACTATGACACAGAGAGACAAATCTGCAGAAATGTCTCGTCAGCTTCATCAGCACAGAAGCTTAGACACATTTGTGTGCTTCCAAAGTGACTTAATTGGTATTTGGCTTTTATTCCTCTTAGATAACACATAAATTCTCAATCTAACAGCCAATATTAGCTGCGGCTTTTTTGTGCTTTGTGGGGAAAAAAAAGGGAAGACCAAACCATAACCTCACATGACAAATTACTAGTTTAGTCATTTGTGGGTTTATTTTGAAATGTAAACTCTGAGGGAAGGCAAATGGAGAGGACCATGAAAGACAAATAACTTCTAACCAGTGGAGACATCCAGGGCCTGACACAAATTGCCTGCATCAGTTTACAGCAGTGTGGAATCACACCCAAAGCTTTTAGCCAGGATGCTGGCTGGTTTTTAAATGGACTTGAACACGCTAGATACTGCTTTCCTGTCCACTACAGTTCTCCACGGGCAGTACATTCAACAAGGAAGGATCCTCCTGCTTTAGGCACACAGGCAACACCTCACACCTAATCAACAACAACAATCACACAAATGAACTGTAGTCAACTTTTTGATGTACTGCTCCTCAAGCTTTGCTGCTGTGATCACAGTCCATGTCAGTGGGGCCCAGGGCATTCCAGGTAGCAAAGTTCTGCCAGAAAATGGTGTTCTGTTGAGCTACAATCATTTTGTTCACAACACCTGAGATATCTGATGAGTCATTGCTAAGGCAAATTAGATTTCACATGGGGTATGTTCCAGGACAGGGATGTGAGATGGTGCAGGCTTCCAGCCTGGGACATTCATGTGTTTTACCTGAGATCTCCCCAGAGACAAACTGTAAGACTGACAGGTTCAATAAGCAGTCAGGTAGTCTGCATAACTTTCAGAATTCAGAAATCATTGGTTGTGGTCTGATTTAGACCACAGTAAAATTAGGAAAAAAAAAAAAATAAGAAATAACCCTGCTTTTCCATTATCTGTCTGCTCAGTGCCTTCTCTTTTAGAAAATCATGCACAGTCCAGAAACCCCAGGGAACAATTGGGTAGCACAGGGAAAGGAGTGTACTGGTTTGGATTTGTGTGATACTGAGTGGGGAAGGGAGTGCCCCATCAGCAGAGCTGAGTGGGATCTCAAATGGTGCAGTTTGAACATGAACATTGCTACAGGGACTGAAAACTAGCCTGGAGGTTGTAGGACATTATTTTAGGATACAGCAGAGTTTCAGCAAGAGTCTGTAGGAGCCTCAGAATTGCTTAGCAGGTATGTCAGATGAGGAGCTAGACAAGATAGAGAGTCTTGTCTTCGATAATGGCTTCCTTACAGGGTGATGCTGTTCTTAGTCCAAGTATAGACATACTGGAGCAAACAAGTGCAAGGAGCCTTTCTTACTGGAGCCTGGTTCTTGCACAGAATGTGAACTGCTGGAAAGTGTGTGCCTGGTGGCGTTGACGTGAGCCAGTCCAGGGGTGTGCAATGATGTGCATCTCTGGCTCTGCTTCTCTTCCATACAGGCTGGGAGGTGTAGCACTGATCATGGCCCTTCTGTATTGCCTGGAACCCTAGGTGCCTCTGGGCCTTTTTGTGGCTGAGTGCACTGCCCCTGCGGCAGAACTGAATCCCAAATGCATCCATCTTTTCATTGCAGGGGCTATTGACCCGGGAGTTTTGGCAAACACAAGCAAGGAAAGAGAAATGGTACAAGGATACCTACAGGAGTTAACTACGTGACCAGAAAATATAATGAGCTTGAGGCTGGTTAAATGCAGTCAAGCGCCTTTGAAACAAAATTATGAGATAACAGGTGTCAGGAGGCTATCTGGAGACTGGCAGTATGTTACAATAAAGCAATAACAAAGGATTAAAGTGGACCTGAATATCCAAAAATGAGCTTGTGAACACTGTAAGGCAGCAGGCTAGACACTGAAAACTGTCAGTTGGTCCATCACTGTGGTTTTGACCACATGTCACATGCAGTTGTAGACTTACTGATAACAGAAATATGTCAACAGTTTGGCAAGATTTCAGAGAACAGGATGGGGGAAGGGGTTCCCTGTGGAGCTCAGGACTCTCAGGCTCTGTCCATGTCACTCTTGGCTCCTTCTGTAAGTTTGGGACCTGAGGACCTTAAAAGGACTGAACCAAATTCTTCCTTAAGCTATTTTGAGATACAGAGGTGGAAGTTTGCAGCAGTCAAGCAACTGAGTAGAACAGCAGCAAAAAGTGGCTCAAACTCTTTTGCATAAGTAAGTAATAAATTAACGATGTGGGGAGTATCCTGCTCTTCATATTTTTGGAAAACAGTTAGGCTGATCCCAGTAAGTATGAGGAAAAGTAGTGGGAAATGGAATGACATAAGCAAGTCAAGGTAATCAGAAAACAACTGTTAGGATGCAGAATAAGAAGTCCCAAGAGTCCTGTTATTGAAGTACTTTAAAAATAGAAGGGAGAAAAAAAAGACCAATCCTGCACTTACGGAGAGTAGGGAACTGTAAATCTCCACCTTTGATGTCTACATAAAAATTCTGAGAATGAGTCCTTTATTCAAAGAAATTGCCACAACTGTTCTGTTCCTACAATAGATTTTTTGCTTGACTATAAAAAATTAAAAACTTCAGGATGTGTTCTCACGACTCTAACTTCAAATACAGTTTCTTGAATTTCAAGAGTTTTTTCCCTTTTCTATAAAAGAAAAGGAAAAGCCCTCCTTTACCTCTCATTTTCTTCCACCCCTCTCCTCCCACCCTTGTATAAAACCTGGATATTTAAGCTAGGTATTTAATTGGAATGTTTGTCTGCACAATGTTAGTAATTAAATCCGTGAGCTCTGGCAGTCATATGAACGCAGCATTTTTTTTTAATGAGAAATTACATAATCATTTCTAGTCTGAACTGCATCTGCCATTTAAACGTCTGTGGTACTTCTTACCATGACTGTGCTCGTCCTGCATATGTTTATATTGATGCACAGAAAATCTTCTCTCATTAACTAGTTCCCAGTATGGGAACAATGGATTGTTCATGCCCTCAAAGCCAGTCTTAAAACTGTTTGAACTCTTAAAGTGAAATGAGACGATACATAAAGAGAAGACAGGATATAAGTTACCATTCACAAAGAACTCAGTGCAGTGACTTTGAGCAGTGATCTTGTGCGTTAGTATTCATGATCATAAATTAAAAAAGACCTGTTAAACAGATAAACTTGCTCAGGAACACTACGTAACTTTTAAAATTATCATACAATACAATAGTAATGTTTTAATCAGAATTGTATTTGGCTTAGACTAAGGGGAACAGAAAATTCAGAACCAAACTGTTTCATAATGTTTTGTGAAGGTTTATGTTAAAATAGATCTTCTGAATTGCCCAAGCAACATGTAAATGTATAGTCTCAAAATACCTTCTTAAACAACTTCTCACAGAATATAGCAATATTCCCATTTATTTTCCCTTCTCCATCTTCTCTTTACTACCTCATATATAGTAAACAATTTAAAATAGACCTTTTTTTTTCTTTAATGTTTGAAGTTTGGCGTCAGAAGATAATTTCTAGTAAGTGGATGAACTGAAGAATCCCATCTTGCTGAATGAGCCTGTATCCAGCAGTCATTAGCTGGGACATACACAAACAGGAATATCAACTGGTGGTTTTGTCATGTGATCTCTTCCACTGCACATCCAAATATAGAACATGACCATAAAAAGTAACAGAACATGCTCTCCGCAAAGTAATTTATTGCAGTTGATGCTAGACTGGTATGCCAGCTGGAATTACCTTCTCGGCTCCTACTATTTTCACATACACAGATAATAAAGGTTGTGCACCGCAACAGATTCCGAATGAAAAAA
Source organism: Psophia crepitans (assembly GCA_013399095.1). Lineage (NCBI taxonomy): Eukaryota > Metazoa > Chordata > Aves > Gruiformes > Psophiidae > Psophia > Psophia crepitans. The sequence goes on along the minus strand of VWZZ01005312.1, from coordinate 728,517 downwards.
CATCAACGTTATTAACAAGAAGCAAAACTGCAAAAGCAACTTCATCAAGCTTAACTGTTTGAAAGTGACTTCTAGTGACTCATAGCAGGAGTTAAAGAGCTAAACGAATACTAGGGCTGCAACATTTTATAGAGGGGAAAAAATACTGCTTTTTGTACGACATACATTTCTCTCTTTGCTGAGCACAAAAAATCCTAAGGATTATTATACATGTAGGAGCTTTCTTTTCGTTTGAATTCCTTATTCATTAGTTTGTAAGCTGCAAGAGCTGAGCTAATTTATTTTTCCAGGGCATTTTCCCCTCCCTCTTTTTTTTTTTAAAGGCACCATGTATGACATCCCAACATGACAGGAACTCAGTAAATCCCCTCAGTCTCCACACCGCTGTCTCTGAATGTCTACAAAGCTACTATGCCATAATCGCAACTCGCTGGCTCATTCACAGCTTTACATTATAAAGCAAACAGTCTAGACAGCTGAATGACAGAATTACTCTCTTTTCTCTTGCATTTATAGATATGCTGTCATCTTCATTTGCTTTTCTCTACTCTGTGCATTCTGATACGCTAATGATTAGCTTTCCTGTTTGGATTCCACACTGACTCTGTGGCTCTAGGCTATAAATACAACCAGAGCCCAGATGACATCACGTGCGGGGGGGGCAGGGGGGAGGACCCCTACTTCTTTCCTTCTCCTGGGTTAGCTGGTGGTAACCAGCTGTTTCAGAATGGTTAACCAATGTGGCTGTACAATAGCATTTTTTCCCCACTGAGATGGAGCTACAAAAAGCCTAGTGCCCAGAACCATCACTCTCTGCAGTGGAAAATACTGTTCAAGTTGTGCAGAATAAAGAGCCTTCAATTATTTTCAGGTCTGTCTATAGTACGGCTGCATGTATCTGTGCAAAACATGTGCGCAAAAAAGAGAAAAAGAATGAACAGCAGCATGTGTTTGGCTGCCTGTAAGAATGTGTACTTAACAGGCTTTAGGTTAAAAAAAGTTAAGTAACTGGACCAGGTTTGTTCTCACTGAGAAAGAAACTTCAGTCTGTAATATTCCTGGTATTTTAACTTCAGAACGATGTGTACACACATATCCTGTGGCATTTCCTAAAAGATAGTCGGATGATAAAAGTGTATTTTCTTGCCTTCAACAAGTTGCAGAAATCTATGCAAGCCTGACAATGTGCAACTAAGACGTATGGATACACATAGCCAGCTCTGGTGATGTTTGTGGCAAGGTTTTTATTATTTATTGCTTTTCTTAATGCTCCTGTAACTGTTATTCTGGATTGCTGGAGAATCTCTTTTTACATCTGGGGGTTTGTTTTGGTTTTGGGGTTTTTTGCTTGGTTTGTTACCATTTTTTAAATGAAAGTTTCTAAGCTTTACCATTGAAAAAAAATCTGAAAGCCTGGACTTGAGCTCAGAGAGTTCTAAGGGTGAAAGTGAGAAGCCATTGCCATTCTCACCTGAAAAGCAGAGAAAATCATACTGCTGGCACACCAGCACAGGAGGCCAAACGGTGAGCCACAGCATTTACTCTACCAGAGCTGGGACGATACCAACACTTCAGAACAGCGCATTACACTATGGGCCATCGGAAACTATTCATCGGGGAATATTTTACCTATGAGCATCAAGAGTTTTGTGGGTCACTGGGTGCAATTGTATTCACAGCCAGTATAAATGACTGCTTGAGGCCTGTACCAATGGGAATTCTGCCTGCTCTCTGTGAGTCATGACCCACTTTTACTCTCTGAGATCAGGGACAGCTGGAAAAACAACTGATCCCTTCTAGCTTGGAACTCTATAAATCTAAATTCTCTCCTGGAATATCTGTGCTTTTTTTTTTTTTTCCCCTTGAATACCCTTGCCATTAAAACATACTGATTAGAAAAACTTAATTTGTGTCTCTAAGAACAATAGTGACAGGAAAATTTCAATAATTTATACCAGTAGCAGAGAGTTCTGATTTGAAAATATGTCATTCAGTGAACTATGGAGCAGGGAGCTAGTGGAAAAAGACAGAACTGAAGGCCACGGAGAGACTGTGCAAGTTAAGTCTTTGTTCTTTGCCCACTCCAAGAAGGAAGGTTCGAGGGTGGCCCCATAGAAGGGCTGCATGATGGCTATTCCCAGGATGATACAGTGCTATTGGCCACAACCTTGTGACCTCCAGAAACTACAGATAAGGTTTCGTAAGAACTCCATAGCTTCCCTGAGTTTTCTAGTTATGAGGGGAGGATTTAAATAGTTGCCACTAAAATAAGCATATAAATCAACTTGATATAAATTGTTTTTTCATTTTCCTGACAAAATGCTTTGCCTTCCTTCCAGAATTGACCTAACCTGAACTTCAGCTTGGAAAATACTGAGTCTAGGGACTAATACTGATTTTTCTCTCAATAACTTATCTCCTGACCTCAAAGTCTGTCACAGAGCATCCCTGTGGGGCTAGCAAAAAGCCATTCTATTCCATGGCATTTCCAGCTTTCCAGAGAAACACTGATTCCACTCACAGCCAGAAAGTGGAAATCTTTGTTTTCTTCAGTGATCTTATATGTGTTGGTACAGAAAAGGTTCTTAACTCTGAACCATGCCTTTCTGATTATTACAGTGCCATGCTAATAACACTGAAAGCAAGCTTCCAAGTGCACTGTATAAATACAGTAACAAATAAAAGTAAATGCAGGGTTTGATATTAAACATATGGGAACATAGCCTTTTAATACACTGCCTCTTGAAACACTAGGTCACTTTTCTTACCTCTTGAGGCTCTTGACATTGAGATGCTAACACCAGGAAAGATCTCTGCGCTTGGAAAGCAGCACGTACCATCTCTGCCTGTAACAAAAGGAGGAATATAAATTAAACCTTAGCCTGTAATCTCGAGTACCTCTTCTTGGCAGCTCAAAGTCAAGTATGACAGCTCAAATCTTTCTTGCTGCTTATCATCTAAATCACAGCAATGCTGACTGAAGGAAATGTATTACAGTACTGACTTAGCTATAAACTTTTGAAATCTAAGGTTAAGTTGCCTATTTCTTCAGATAGGAAACAAAACAAGTTGATACACAGTCTGTTGGTTATAAGTTATAAGATTAGTTGCAGGAGGACTTAATTTTAACACTTCAGAGAATGTCTAGGCATTTAACAGCGATATTTATACTTGAGTACATGGTAACAACTTATTACTGCAGTGAACGGCAACCTGCAAACTTTTTTTTTTTCTGTTGAACTGTAACAGGCTGTAGTGCTGTTCAAGAACAGTTGAGCTTGGCATATCTCCTGAGGGACTGTGCTGTAATTCATTCCTTGCCTGTCCTTTGTGAGCAGACCCTAAGATCAATGGCTATAAGAGATGGTGGCTGAAGTAATTTTGGGTAATTCTCCCCCACAGAACCTAGCATGTGGGTTAAGGCTTCATCTGACAGCATGTTTACATGGTAACAGTGTGGATGGGAGGTAAATCTCTACACTCCCCAGTGTTCCCTACTGTTCAAACTTCTGGTCTTTTTAGAACACTACACATTTTCTGTACGTTATGAATGATGTACATTGATTAGAATCTAATCACCATGTCAGTATTACCTATACCTCATTCAAGTGGATGAGTAGTGACTAGGAGAAAGCATTATTGGTATAGAAAAGAACTATTCATAACTAGTGTATATTGCTAAATAAAAACCAAACCAAACCAAATGCTGTTATGTTAATCTAATATGAATAGGTACATTTATAATCACTTTCTGAAAGGGTGGGGAAGCTTACGCTGTTTTTCCTTGGGGTTTCTTCAATCTAAAAAGAAAACAAGGAAATTTTATATACAGGCCTATGTGGATGCAACTTAAAATACATGAAAGTCAGGAAATTTGAAGTTGTAGCAAAGTAAAACAGCCAAATTGTGTTTATGCATCTTAAAATGCGATGGCATGAATAAAACATAATCTGTTAGGCTAAAAATCACTGCAAGGAAGATGGTAAAAGAGGCCCAAGTTGGACAGTATTTGGGGAGAAGGGGATATTACGGTCTGACAGGCTGAGATTTGGAAGAGGGTAATCATCTCTATAAATAGATAAAGAAATAAATAATAAGGGAAATTGTATGAGCATAGGTGACTTAAATTTTCCAGACGTAGACATAAATACCATCAATAACAGCAAGGTTCAGATATTCTTAGACATTTCAGAAGACTGACTTTTTGGTACAGAAATTCATAAAACAACAAAGTGTGTGCTATTTTAAGCTTGGGGTTTTGTGTGAAGAGGATCTTGAAGAACAGCTGACCAAAAAATAATGTTCTAGGAGGAAGTGATTATGAATGGATTTGGTTCTTCTTAAATTGCAAGATGGACAAAAATAAATCTATAGCTAAGGCGTGGTATTTTAGAATGGCAAGCTTTCAGAAAATAGAAAAATCGGTGAATGAAGATGACTGGCCTGAGGAACTTAATGATTTGAATGCAGGAAAGGATGGATTTACATTAAGAATCGAAATAATGTATGCATGCTGGGCAGGAGGGAGGAATTGTAGGAAAGGGGTAGAGTCTCTGAATGAATAACTAACCAAAGCAAAATACTAAGAATAGGTACAAAATCCCCGAAGAGTGAGAAGAGGCCTTGATTATCAAGGAGAACTTCTTTTAAGGCATTATAAATGATAGAAGAATGATGGATAAAGGCCTTGTTGAGCTGTACCTTGCACAAAATACTAAGGCAAAGTCATATTTTTTTTTTAGTTACTGGAACAATAAAGAAATAAAGCAATGAAGTGATGCAATGCCTTACTGAAGGGTAAGTTGGACATACCTACATTATTCTTGATGTATAGCTTACCTGTTTAATAAATGCTTTTCCCAAGTTCAAAGAACTTAATGTATATAAAGATTATGAAAGGATAGCTAAGGAGAATGATGATGAATCAATGGAAATTATATCATTTCAAAGGGAAGTCAACTATATGCAGCTTAGTGTGACAAAATCACTGGGTCCATGTTCGTTCTAGAGTACTAAAGCCACTTGCAGATGGAAGCACAAGTAGAAAAGATTTTAAATATGTATCGTTTGGAGATAGTACCATATGACAGAAGTATGCAATGATGGCCAAATATGCCCAAGAAGATGGGGGAAAAGTAAGTCAAGTGATTTCATGGCTGTTAGTTTGACTTCAGCACCATGCACATTTAGAACAGATTTGAAATGAGTAATTAAAACACATATGAAAATTAAAAATGGAAAAAATTGCAGCAGGATTGTCTGTGGTTAAAATCATTGCTTTTGGGGATTGTTTAGAGTTTTCAGTTTGTTAGAAAAGGATAATGGGTCAGATCTAGTATATTTAGATATTACATAAAATGCTTATTGCAGGTCCTCATAGGAAACTCATATTTTAAGTGGAAATGATGCAAATTAGTATAAAAATACTTAAGTTGGATAAGAAGCTGGATAAATGGAGATAGCAATAGGATATATTACAAGCGGTGTTATTTGGGTGGAGGAAAGTTGCTAGTTGTGTTTCTCAGGGATTAGTGTTAGAAACCATCAATGTGCTTATTAGTGTCCTAAGAGCAAGAATTAGGTGTGCACTCATAAAATTCATGGGTAATGCAAACTTAGGAGGTTTTAGTATTGTTGAGATGGACTCACTCCTCACTTGAGAAGAGTAAGAACTTTGCTGGCACAGGTAATATGAATAGGATAAGCAGTTTTCCCCCCCAGCCCCTTTAAAACAATGCATAATTTTGGGTGTAAACATGGAACTGATTAATTGGAAATGCTGATGACTGGAAAATGCAAATATAAAATCCAGGATGGTGGCTTTGTGAAAAGAGCTTATGGATGTGGCATAATATTTATAGTAGAGCTACAGAAGTGCTAGTATCACTGGAGAGGACCTCCTCTGGAATTCTGTGTAAAGCACTAGTCATCTGTGTTAAATAAAGATGAGCTGAAAACAGAATTGATGCAGAGAAAACCTGTTTGGATGTTTAGAGCAATGAGTATCTGTCATACAAAGATAAATTTAAAAAGTTTCATTTCTTTTGCTTAGCAACACAGTGGTTGAGGAATATGATGATTCTTTCTTATATGGAATGCAAATAACAGAGAAGGAAGAAAATGGTAGTGTCAGTGCGTGATCACAGGTCTTCAAACTGGATCATGAGTATTCATAGTCTCAAATTTAGACAATTTCCAAGTATCCAAAAAGTTAAGTTCAGAAGCAATCTTCCACATTCCTACAAAGAACCACCATTATTTTAACCTAGAGCTTTAAATGCTGATCAAACAGATTGTAGAACATGAGCAAAGTGCTCTTCAGATACAGAAAATTAAGACTGTTTTGTGAGTTCTTAAACATATACTGAGATGAAAGCATCAATGAAGTTTGAAAAATGTGTCTGTCTGGCACTCTGTTTACACGACATTAAATCCATGCTTTTGGGTTCCCACTGGTCACTCCTGGAGGCTGAGGAGGACTTTTTTCTCCACTCGGAGTAGAAAGTAACAACTGGTTTCTTGTCTGATTTTTCACCTCTTTCTGTTGAAGCACTGGAATTTGATCAGAGCTGGAGACAGACTGTTGGATGATGTACACTGATATACTGATATTCCTAAAAGACTGACATTCCTTGAGTATGCCTCATACATGGGTCTTGCCCATGTTTAAACTATTGTTGGACATGGAATCAAGATGTAATTCTCCTCCAGACATGTATTACTCTTTTATGCTTATTACTTCTCCTTCTCTACTGCAGAGTGTGGCCAAGACCACTTTCTCAAAATGTCTGGGAGCTGTCTCCAAGAAATCTTCTGCTATTGAGGGCACCCAAGCCATTGTTAATGCTCTTTGAGTTACCTCTGGTGCATTAAAAGTGTGGCTTTTTGCATTTTCTTATTATCCTAAATTTATTATAGGATGTTGGAAACATTCAGTGGTCAGTGGACTAGATGTTGTTTGCAAGGCTTGTGCTGTATGCCCAAAATTTACCCGGCCCCAAAAGCTTTTCGTTGTGTAGGGATCAGAGCACTCACTTCCCTCACCTTTGAATTTAAATTTTAAGCAAAGGATCATGCTAACACAATTTTTGCATTTTACAAACAGGATTTTATAAGACTTCTGCCACAGTTGCTTCCTTCTTTCTCCAGCAGCATTAGCAATGGCTTTCAGAGTTTTACTATTTCTGAGCATGTGGTACTTCTTTCCATGCATCCCATCAAAGTAACAGAAGAGCTTCTTCTCATTAAGAATGCATTAGTTCTGTGTATAACCATTCCAGTTCTTTCTTGTAGTCTTTGAAATGTGACACTTCGTTGCTACCTCCTTCTGTTTAGCAGGCAGGCTGTGTAACTAAGCAGACAGCACTATTTTTATAGGGAGATGATGACTCTTTCCTTAGACCCCCACATCCAGTGAAGACTAATGAGTGAAAATGGACCGAGGGGGATTTTCCTCAACAACGTATGCAGCTCAGCCAAAGATTGCCACAGAACAAATCAGCTGAAACTCTTTCAGTTATAATGAATGACAGTAATGAAGCCTGAGCGTCAAAAATGCAGGGGAATCAGACGTGAATTTATCAGAGTAGACTAGACCACAGGCTTGCAGACATCTATCTGCAGATAAAAATGAGCATATTGTGGAGCAACAGATAATTGGCATTAAAAATTTTGGGTAATCCTTTTGGCATTCCTGGGATTATGCACAGACACAGCAACCATCAGACAGATGCCTCAGCTGAGGTGAATATTCTGAAGGAAGCAAATTCCTCAAAGCATTTCCTACTTTGCTTTTAGCAGTTTGTTCTAGAGTCTGGAGGAAACTCCTGTGACTGTGGACCTGAATGCCAGGACTGTGTGCCGTTCCACTCACCACCTCAGTTTCCCCATCAGTAAAGCGTGGAATGAGGTGTCTAAATCCTCTGCCTGAGGTGCATTTGATAGCTGACTTAGGTGACTGATGTGGTTGGAAGAGCTGAAGTCTGACACGTAGGCAATGTCAGCCCAATCCCATGCCTGCTGAAACCTGTGGCTGACTATGGTGAGTGACCTCTCTGTTGCCATTGCAGTAACAGCATAGACAGGCCTCTTTACAGTTAAGCCTGAAGACGTTAATGGAGGAGTCATCTGTATTTAGAAATCATCTTTTTAATAGCAACTGGTTTATCCTTCTCTGTCACAAAACGATGCTGAATTTTGATATTTCCCAGAATGCACTGCTTGAAAAATTGCCAGAGGCTCTGTGAGATATGATGATGCGCCTGACCTGTGTGAAGTAGTGTGAGTACGGATTCCACCCAAACTTGCACTGTTTCAGACTGAGTAGACATAGATGCACTGAACCTGAAGCTTAAACTACCAGTTTGCCTTGGCGAAGTTCATTTCTCCAGAGCAGGTGTGGTTCTCTTTCTCATTTTAAATATTTTATTCAATCTAAGTTGCCCATCGCTCTCATATCCAAGTAGTAATAAATATAAATATTCTTTATGTGACAACAGTTTGGCAAACTACAAGGAGAAACAGGCACATGTATTCAGATCTCGAGTTACAAGTAAATTCAGTCTTTGAAAAGAATAATAAAACTAAATAGAAGTAAGAGAAACAAAGGATTTCCTAATGAAATTTAGTCAAGAAAATTACCCTGTTGACCTGATAATATTAAGTTTGTCAAATGTTATATTTAATCATGTATTTCCTCAGAGTCATAGCACTGAAAAGCATAATGTAAATATCAGAATTCACTGGACTTTTGTTGCTGGAGAATAATATAGATCTGCATATATATATACACACATGCTAACATCAACAATGATAATTTGCAAATCAAAAACCAGATCTATTTTGGATTTCTAAAATACACTTAATGACTTTATTCTGAAACAAAATAGTAAAGAGGATATAAGACAAAAGACCTGGGATTTAGTGGTCCAGAGTTCTAATCATAGTTTCTGCAGAAATAATTTCGGGTCCTTTGTGTCTAGCAAGAGAGACAATGACTGTCAGCAAATGACAACTACAGATGGAGCTTCGCTATTATGAGCAAAGACTTTCTCTAAAAGGGACAGTACTGCCAGAGGAAGAGTTTCTATTTTACATTCTGCTTTCATGAGCCTCATCAAAGTGACATGGTGAAGTGGCTGGTGGCTTGAAGGGGCAAGCAAGAAATGGAAAAAGAATGGAGTTTAGATTAAGTATGGGGCTGCCATAGAAACTACCCAGGCCAGTTGAAGAGACAGTATGTATTTTGTACAGCTGATTGGCTGATAGAGATTTTTTTAAAACTGGGCCAAACACTAAAGAGTCAGTGGCAGTTCTCAAAACAGAGAACTTTTTATACTGGAAAAGGAAACAGAAGGAAAGAAAAAAACCATCACCATTCTCCTACTGGTCCATGCAGAAAACAGGGTTGAAATTCTAGTCAAAATTTAAGTCAATGGGAGATTTGCCATTGATTTTGATAGAGCCAGACACCACCCCAGATATTTTCTTTTCTATTTTCAGACAGATACTTTCGACTACCACCAGTCCGCTGTCCTCTGTTAGTGGGGGCTTTTTTTAGTGTTTTTCAGTCCCCATGGCTATGTCTAGATTAGGGAATTTTTGCTAAAATTTCTCAGCATTGCTACTGCCTGTCCAGCACCAATCTAATCAGCGGTCTTTCTAGCTTTTATACCTGCCAGTGTATTAAACACTGTGTCATGTAAGTGTACAGAATGCTAGCCCATATTACTTATTTGTTGTTTCAGAGTAGCATCTGTGTCTAGGTTCATTAACTTTACCTTTTAGTAAGCTTGACTGTGACATAAACCACTCAGAGCTTTTACCTCTGGTGGGACTCAAACCATATTGATCTTCAAGATCTTTCAGTTCTAATGACTTAAGACAGATGGATAGAATTGTTTGGGGTAATTGTTGTTGCCATTTTATTTCTTTATAGGGAGTTATTTATTTTATTTAATTTTATTTATTTATAGGGAGTGATAGGACAAGGGCGAATGGGTTTAAACTAGAAGAGGGGAGATTTAGATTAGATATTAGGAAGAAATTCTTCCCTGTGAGGGTGGTGAGGCCCTGGAACAGGTTGCCCAGAGAAGCTGTGGAGGCCCCATCCCTGGCAGTGTTCAAGGCCAGGTTGGATGGGGCTTTGGGCAGCCTGGTCTGGTGGAGGGTGTCCCTGCCCATGGCAGGGGGTTGGAACTAGATGCTCTTTGAGGTTCCTTCCAATCCAAACCATTCTGTGATTCTATGATTCTCTGTATGAAGCACAAACTGTACAGATATACTGGAGTAAAGGAGTATTTAAAGCCACAACAGTTGTTTTTACATCAGTTACAAAATTATTGCCTTGGATAAAAAATATACAGGTTCTGCATCTTTTGCACCAATAAAATTTGCCCCAGTGTTCCAGAATTTCCTCTAAGCTCTCCCCGTTTTGAGTGACAGGAATTATTCTGATTTTCTGATTGATCTCAAGAGATTGTTAACTTTAAAACCTAATGAATATTGTTTAAATGTCAGCTTTGTTAAATAATGAATTCTTAATCTTGGTAGCAGCAGCAGTCAGTTATTTTGTTTGTCTGTCACTGTTTCAGACAGATATAAATATTTGGCTGCAGGGCCATTGTGGCTACTGATTACTGCCAAGTGAGGCAGTAGGAGATTATATTCTCCTAAAACATCTCTAATAACCTCCACCCACCAGAGAAGAAGAGCAAGTTCAGATCAAAGCTCTTGACTGGCTGATGCCCTCCTAAAGCTCAGGCTGCTTTTGTGTTTTCCACATTCTCAAATTCTTCATGAATCTCTTATACAACAGCCAAAAATCAGCAACTCACTTGGCCTTTCTTAATTTCAACTTTTACATGGAAGTTCCAAAACCAAATGTCATATAGTGATAGAGATTCCAGTAGATTCAGCATAGAAAAAATACTGAGAATTGTGTGCAAAAATAAATAGCCCACATCTTACTGAAGATGTGGTCTATTTACAGAGTAAAGAGGTTTTTGTTTTCAATACCTTTCTTTTCTGAACAGTTTTGAAAATATTCAAGAATTCCAGTTTGTCATTAACATTGCAGACTGCTGCCTCTTCACTGCAAAGAGTCAGTCACCTGCTGGAGATTTCAAAGCCGTCTCATTGCACAGAGTACAGTCATGGATCTACATTTAAAAGCTTCTGCATCAGTAGAAGTAAAAGATGCCATTGGCACATTGCGACACCTCATCTTCTAGTCCCTGGTGCTTATAGACTGGACATACCCAAAACGGATTGTCAGCTGTGCGGAATTTGTGCTGTCATGTTCTGCCTTTATTGTATGTAATTAGTGATAATCTTAGCAACAAACAGCTGATAGAAAGAGCCAGACATTTTAAGAACAAACATAAAAACACCATGAGAACAAATGGCTTCTCTACAGTGCAGAGGATGCATCACTAAAATCTGTACAATGCCACCATTGTTGGCTGGAGCTTCTAATAACCAAAGACTGTCATGGGATTTTATGAGCTTTAGGGTATGAGTAACAGCAAATAGTGATCAGTTGGTTTTGACCTGCCTCCAATTTGTCCCCAGGACTTCCGAGGTGAAGGCTAATGCTGTAAAAGAATGACAACTCAGAAAAGTATGCGGTTTTACAGGGGGAATTAATTTAACTAATGGCATTACAGCAATATCCATTGCATCACATGTCAAAGGTTATGCCATGACAAAGCTGTAAATTTTTTGGAATCAGTACTCGGGAGAGTATATAGAAAGCAGCTCAACCTGTACAGGCATTTGTGGAAGTTAACCGCAATCTTCCTGAGTGAGGGGGCTCTTACAGCTCTTCATCCTGGCTAGTCTGCAAAAGCAAGCAGGTTTCTCAAAGGCAGATGGGAAAGGAAAACTAGCCCACTTCAGGATTTCATTAAAGAACAGGAACTGTAATACATTAAAGTTTCACAGACTTCTAAAGTTTCCAGTTTCTACTATTACTTGGAGGTACATTCTGTATGTCTCAAAGTATGCATTATTTCCTTACATAAATAGGAACCACATCCAGTGTACTGAACAGATGAAGTCCAAACTTTGGCTATTATCAAGATCAACCACTTTTAAAATTCAGGTTCCTTTTTTTTTTTCTCTTTTTTTCCATGGACATCTGTGTTCAGAATTCTTTGGAGGACCTGGTTGCCTGTGTTGAGGAATTATTTGTGGAGAGACCTCTTTTCTCTGCAGAAAGGCAAATCTACATTTTCTACATGGAACAGACACTGTAAACCCTCACATCGGACAATCACAGAGATCTCGGGGACCTGGAGGTCTCATTGTCATCTGTACAAACGTGCTTTTGCCTGCACTGGCTGCAGGCACTCCAGTTATTTCTCTGATGGGTTGTTTTGCCCCTGAGGTCTGCTGCTTAGCAGTCCCACTTTCTATCCCCAGCTATTCCCTCAGAAGCCCTTCTCGGTGAAGGTCCAAATCCATGCTGAGGAAATTTCAGAAAAGGCTTTAGGATTCCACAGGCTTTAGGATGTCATTCATGTGTCCTTGATTTAACAAATACATGTTCTAGGAAGTTCAGGTGCTCATCTCTGTAAATTAAAAAGGTTACAGCACTTGTTGTGATATCATTTCATAAATACTCTTTTAGCATTTAGTGTTCACTGGGCTCCCTACTGAGGAGCTGATTTCTTGACTTTCTGTGTCTGACAAATACCAAATTCCCTGATGTAAAACTGGAGAACCATCCATTTCTAAGAAATTGCACTGTCTTTAGAGCTTGGATAAATAGGTTCTTACACTGAAATGGCTTTGTGTACATTCTCCCTCTCTCACACTTCAGGACAACTGGTGACATTGCCCACCTCATTCTGCAAGTAGTCTCACTGAGCTCCCTGAAAGCAACCCAAAGGCTAAAAGTACCAGAATCTGTCTCGCTGTAACTTCACTTCCACTTTTAGCACTCCGACCAAATTGTCCTAACGTGCAAGGAAGTTCAAAGCTTAAAGCTGACACATCTATAATGATATCTCAGGTTTCTTCCCACATGAACTACGCTTTCCTTTTCAGAGGTGCTAAATACCAAAAGCCCACGATTACTTGGAGAGGGCACCTCAGCCTCTCTCAAAGGCAAGGCAGTTATCTGCATTCACAGTGATGCAACTGAAAAGCAGATCGGCCCTAAGGTGGTTTTTTACACAAAATATCTATTAAAACAACAAGAAAGAAATATTTCAGCCTCAAAGATCTACTTCAAGATCCTAAATCAATTTTTTTATTATAGCTCTGGGATTTAGAATAAAACATACAATTCAACTTATGAAACAAACCAGCAAAAATTAAACTGCTTTGCAGTTCAGATAAATTATGGAAATATTTAATTCTATTTATGGATGTCAATAGCCTAACAGTGACATGGTTTAATCTATCCTAATGGACTCTTCAGAAATCTGGCCATATTGATCATGCAATTCATACTGGATAAAAACAGGCCATACACATTAGTGGCCACATTCTACCCTGATCACTCCTGACAGCACTCCCAGCTTATTTAAAACAACATTCAAACCGCGCATTGGTTTCCCTTGTGGCTTAATTCTCATTATTCACTGAACTCCTTTTTACTAGAAACTGACTGAAGAGCCAGATTCTGAGCTCATTGTTTGGTTTTTTGCTGACTACAATGAACAGCCTTCTCAGTTTCCAAGCCCAGCATTTCTATACACTCAAAACAGTTGCAACGACCAACTAGCAAAATAAAAGCAGGCCGGGGATGGGGAGGCAGGAAGAGTGAAAAGAGCGTGCACGTGCTTTTCAGAAAGAACGAGACTGAAAATTAATAAAAGGCTTGCTCATAGCCTACAGCAACCAATGACATCAATCAAGCATGGTAGAAAAGAAGAACATTCATGGATGTATATTTCTCAGGTTGAAATAAATGGGCTTACATAGCGTTACTACCCTAACATGAAAAATTGTAATTCTTCACAAGAGAAATAAGAACCATGAGCACTGATGCCAGTAAAGAGAGTTTTCAGTTGCAAGAGGCTCATGGTGGCGACAAAAGCAGGGATACCATCTCTCTGCTGCTCTCTCTTGGTTTTCCTGATGGATCAAGATAGTTTAATTTGCCAGTGGTTCACTGGAAATTACTGTTGTAAGAACGACAGACCTCACGGTTCCGAGGCTGAGTGCCTGAGATGACTGCCACCTATGCCCTCCCAATCCTGCTTGGTTTTGACGCAGAGAGAAAAGTGGAAGTCTGATTACCTCATCAAGGCTTCCTCATGGGCCTTGGATCTGCACCAGCTCCATATCCCCAATCCTCCCTAATAAGTTTCTCCCTGCCTTCCAGTGGCAAGTGTCCTACGCCGTGACTTTGCAACAGGCTCATTGAGACACTCTCACACTGTATTTGTGGCTGTGAGTGCAGCTGGTCCACACACTAAAGCTACCTGTCATTTAGCTAGCTAATTTAGCTGTGGAATTTTGTCACCGTATGATTCTGAGTGAAGCTGATGCAGTGGTTTTTAACCCATGGGGCCCTTATGCCTCTAGGTCTATACACTACTTCTCCTGGAAACCCACCAAGAAAAACAGGTTTCCTGTTAGTAGACTCAAATTTGCTCTTAAAGGGCTTCAGTGAACAATTTGTAGAGGATAGCAAAATTAGCATGAGCTAGAGCATACGATCAATTCTGATTTAGACTTCAAATAGCTGAAAATATAATGTATGCCTTGATTAATTTCTCCAATCATTAATTAAATTAATTGGTAAAACAAGGACCTTAAATCAAGATATGATGGAGTTTTCTTTGGTTTCCCATTGCATATAAGGTCTCCCACTCAAATCATTCTGATACCTTTTTCCTCGCATTCTTTGGAATTCAGAAAATCCCACTTTACTGGGTAACCACATACAGATACAATCCTTGCTTTTAAGGGCCAACAGTTTTAGACCCTCGCCCAAAAAATGGTCCCTGATCAGCTGCACTACCTTGAAATCAACATACCTATGGGGTTAGTCAGGAACTACTCGATATGCAAAAAGCCCTGTGAATACAGATTATGAAGAACTGTTGACAGTCTTGACTGTGTTTCTGATTTCTTGTGTTTCTGACTGAGGGGATGCCATATGGAATGTCCTCATTATATATTCCCACCACCCCCACCCTAAATTTACAGGTGCATGTTTCTTGTGCCAACCATACACAACTAAATGCCTGGTACTGGCACTCTTTCGCAGGGTGTTGGTATAGGCTCACAATGGACAGGTTCTTCATGCTCAGGAGCCACCATTATTCCCAACCAGGTGTCTTACAGTCAGACGGGTGCAACCACCTCTGTGCACCACCGCACCTGACCCAACACATCCTGCTGGTTTCGAAAGCCAGATCCAATCCCTAGGCCTCAAGTGAATTCATCCTTTGGAACAGAGCAATCAAGAGTTTTAAAGCTCCTAAAAATGATACTTTTTTTCTGCATTAGCTGCTTTGCATTTCCACTTTTCTTGTCATATTAGAGCAAACATTTTTTATTGCTTATGTTATGAAGTATCTTGTAGTAAGTGTACAGGGTGAGAAATATAGCTGAATTAGCCTCACAAAATCAACTTTAATACTGAGGTTTCCACGGTTGCTTTTTTGGTTGATGATTATTTGGTTTTTTCAGTTTTGGTGGATAGCAGTACTGTTTTCTACATCTAGTCTCTTTCTTTCAGCTGAATGCATTTTGTATGCTGTAAAAAACATTTGTCTTTCTATTCTTTTTCATGTATTCTGTTTTTTCCCAGTCCTGTAGTAGCAACTTGGTTTGGTGTTTATTTCATGTAGCAGAAAATACCTATCACAGAGATGTAAAGGCAGCCTGACAGCAAGCTTCTCTTTGGGCATGTTGACATCATCCTCCTCTCTGAGCTCTAATTCAACTTTCAACACAATGCCTAAAACCTCACAGCCTCCGGACACAAAAGATGAACACGAGAGTACACTTGTGCACTCTGTTGCCCTGTAAGCAAATTGCCTTGTTAATGAGGAATCAGCCAAATAATGGGTTTGATAGTCTGTGTTTAGATTAGGTAAGATAAAGTGTAAAACTGGGGTTTGGTGTATCACAGACAGCAGCACATCCTGTTCAAAGTTCAGGGCTATGGAAGTCAATAATTCTTCAACATCACTCACAAGAAGAGACAAGATACGGCTACTTCATGGGTAATAACTGCTCTTTGGAAAAAATGAGGAAGCTCGGATTTTTTAACTTCACTGATAGGCCAAACTGGAGCTGCACTTTGCAAAGTGCATATATATCTCATAAAAGATAACTCCTGCTTTCCGTGGTCTGCCTGTATTTACATGGACTATGCCTGGAAGGAGGAGACTGTCATTGCTTTCATGTAATAGATAAGGAAGAGAAACTGTGTGGGTACGTGCGTACGAACAATGTTTGTGGGGTGAACATCACTTTTCCTGCTCATGGTAACAAATCAGTGCATGCACACAGAGAACCCCTGCAGACTGGGTAACATGCTCTGAATTGCTGCTTTGTGCTATCTTGTTCGAGCAGTCATACATGCAATGAATTGCATCTAAACTCTCTCCCAGTAAGTAGCAAGCTCACCAAAAGCCTTTTTACTTCTGAGTGCTCCAAATCCACAATGCAGCTGGTTGTCTGCCTGACCTCTGCATTTCAGCAGCTGGAAGTTGATGGAAGAGAGGAGCAGAAAGGCATCCATATTTCTATAGTTTTCCTTTCCAAGCTAAATAGCTTGGATGAGAGAAGAGGGAAGATAACTGAATCACTCAGACAATCTGTTCTTTCAGCTGGTGGGGTTGGGAGGTTAAAAGGTTTTTACAAATAAACAATTAAAAAAGGCAAGTATTAGTTTGTGTTTGACAGGAGGGCTGTAATTCTGCTCTGCTCTGTACCACATAAAATACTAAAGTACGGAATTTTATGTTATCTGTCCTTCTCTTGTAGAACTAGTACATTCTCTTCTTATCATTATGTCTCATCTGGTACATTATTCAAACTCAAGCCAAAGTATTGCACCACTTGAGATATCACATAAACAAAAACAATGTGAAGAAGCTCATAATAAACACATCACAAAAACCTGTTTCTTGGCCTTCTGAAATCTTGCTTGCTTTGCTTTGACAGGGCAAACTACCCATCAAACCTGCTTGACCAGCTTCCTCAGTGGGACACAATCCGAAGGTAGACCATGTCTTCCACAGGTAGCCCTTTGTCATTCTCAGCACATTTTCTGTAGCGTTGAATGCATCTGGGCAAGCAGTGCTGGGACTTATGTCTCTGTAATCCAGCAATCAGTCAGCGCTATCCTATCTGCTGGGCATAAGAGAACTGCTTGTGCTGTGGACCCACAGTCTGTTTCATACTGGTTTGGAATTTCCCTCGTTCTGACAGAAGAACGGTTCAGCATTGGCACACATGGTGAGTCAGCTTCAGGGCTGTTATAACCTGTAATAGTTGGTGACAGCCTCCAAGACACTGGTATGTCAGGCCAAAGACAGCTGATTGGCAGCAGTCCTGGCTGTACTCGCTCTTTTACTGCCTTCACATGCTCTATAGTTATGACATGGACAGCAGAAAGTTGGTTTCATAAAATCTGTGCCTGTAGGGGACTTTGCGTATCATAGAAATACCCATACAATCACCAGATTTTTATTCCACAGTGAAAGGACAGGAAAAGGATCTCATCTTAGCCATTTAGGATAATTTGTTTTAAATAGAATAAGTAAAAACCCTAGCCATTCTCTCTGTCGGTCTTTTTAAAAGTGGTTAGTTTCTTTAATGCAGTTGACCTCAGAGACTCCTTACTGCATGGACTGTAATTTGAATGAGAAATAGGCTGCTCTCAAGATTGAGTCTAAGCAGAACTCTTCTTTGATAAACTAATCTCGGTAAAATCCACCGTGCTGCTGTGTTTAACAGAGCTGGGAGCTAGCTATTAGTTCTCTTTTTCATTTTGTTCTTTTTCAATGGGCTATTTAGAGTACAGCACGCTGAAAAAATAGGCATGGGGCTCCTCATCAGATATTAGTTATAGCTGTATTCTTCCTTTTGCCAGAAACACGAACCACACAATCCTTACAGCAATCAGCATGAAACACAACATGTTAAATCCCTCATTTCTTTAGCATAATACGAAGTCTCTCTTTCTCTCATATTACCATTTTGGTCAGTCAGGTATGTGAGGTTTTTCTAGGCAACAGGTGTTTTTTGAAATAAAATACAACCTTCCCTTCAGCTCATTATGTGAAAGAGACAGCAGCTGCAAGTATAATGCTGAGGACACATGGTCTGTAAGACACCCAGAAGAAAAATACTCCTTGTTCCACTTGTTAAGGTAAAGCACAGATGTTGCTTCAGTGATAAGCATGAGCATAAGGCAACCACAGTCTGCTTCACGTTGTAAATTCAGACTCTAAGATTGCAGAATATTTAACAGGCTGCAGTCAGAATCACCAGTTTCTTTATGTAAGGGAAAGTTGCTTATGTCTAATCTCATAGTCCTAACAAATACTCCTTATCACAGTTTGCATTACAGTATCATCAACAATATGCTAGGGACTATCCACACACTTGGCAGATAAATTATTAATAATCTTTTGTATGGACTCAATTATGAGTAACAAATAGTGACAAATGCATAAATTAATACACTTACTGATTTAAACATTTGCAGCTAGTGTATATTAAAAAGGTTTTAGTCATTTAGAATGTTAAATGCTATTTTTTTCCTTGCTTAGTGTTGGTACTAAGGCTATTTCTGTATCTCTCAGATCTAGACTGTTGAGAAATCAACTGCAAAATAATGGTGTCTAATGAACGTAATGATCAAAGCTAGAACAGATCCTTTCCAGGGAGCAATTCTCTGCTCAGGTGTATAATTCCCCTCCCCACTCCCAGTTTATTAATTTTTCCTTAATTTCTTTCAAGAACAAAGTACATATATTGTAGCTTAGAGTATAACTTCAAGTGAAAAGGCCTTTTCAAATAAAAAGGAAGTGCAACATTTCCTTAGAAACCCCAAGTTTCTCTGGGATTGTCCGATCTCCTTACTCCCTCCAGTTTTCTAGGCCTAACTAGGTCAGAAACTCTACCCTACCAACAAGAACATGTAACACCCCAGAGAAAGTGCAGTTCACAGAATAATCCTAGAGCTCTTGCTCTGTGAGTAGCCTGGTTACACTGGCTGTCTTGCAAAATATTTATGCTGGCCTTGCAGGGTAAATCCCAGTAGCTGGTAGGACTGCATGTTTTTCTGGCTACAGTGTTTGTTATGTAGAGCAGCAGCTGCAATGAATTGGGAAATGTACACATGGAAAATGGCCTGATGGCATGGATCTACCAGGAAAAGTCAAAAGCTTCAAACTCCTTCAGATCCAGCTCAAGCTGACCCTGGCTCTTTTGTGTGTGGGTTTTTTGTGTTTTGGTTTTTTCTTTCCATAATCTATATTGGTAAACTGTTTGTAAGTCTATCTTTTGTCATTCTATCACCACTGGCTTTAGAGAAGACAGTCTTAAAAAATAAAATGAAACAAACAAGCTCTGATCACAAGATAGTATAAGGTTACAAAGTAATTTCGTAATGAAAATGCTAGCACAGTACTTCCTTGCTATGACATGTGTGGTAAAAAAGGGTCATTTAAATGTCTGACATCATACTTGTTTTTTAGTTTGCTATGATGTTCCAAACGAAAGAGATATGAGTAATAAAAACAAACAATCAAAAGAACAAAATCTCTACATTAATTGGAATGATGATACACACGCTTAGAAGACAACCAGAAGAAGTTCTCACTGCTCGGACCCACCTATTGTTTGCTTTTCTTGATTCTTGTTCTTAATTGTGTTCCCGTCATGCAAAGGGCTTAGCAGCCAATTCAAATTGCTTGTAACTGAGAATTTTTATATATTTTTCATACTATGGTCTTCAACCTTTGGTGCTGTAGAAGAGGAGCAGTCTCTTCTTATGGATCCATACAGCCTTTTGCCCTTTCTGAACCAGCTGTCCTCAGTGTGTTATGACAGTTTATTACTACTACAACAACTAATAATTCAGAGTACTACTGTTAAGCTCCTCCTCTACTCAGCAATCAAGGCTGATGGCACAGATTCAAAGACTTGTACACTTATATCAGGGGCAGAAAATTTGAGTAAATACTCACATGTGTCTTCACGTCACCTTCAAGAACCTTGCTGTACCTGAGAAACTCGGCAACACTTCCATTCAGCAGCCTATCAAAGGCTTCAACATACGGTGCTATGCCTATAGAAGAGCATTCCATTATAATGGGTTCATAAAGTACATAACGTGTAAGACATTCCTTTGTAGCAGATGGAGGAGAAATACCATGGAAACAGGGAAACTGCTGTAACTTCTTCCATACTCATTGATTTGTGAAATTAGTGAAAAAGGATGTATAATTATTCTTTTCTAGCTAGAAAGAAAAAACCCTCCTCTTGGTAGAACTTGTCTGGGAACATGAAGAGCATTTACTCTGTAGTGGGAAGCCTCTTTGGTCTTAAAATAACAGGTATTAAAATAAACATTTCTTGGCCCTTCAAAGGCCTAGTGGCCTGATAAGCATGATTGTCTTAAAAAAAATCTACTGTTGTATATAAATCAAATATTATCCCCTAAAAAAAGAATGTGCACTATACTGAACAACTGTTTTTATACCACCTACCCACTCCTGAAGATCTTTGTATTGTTTGGTGGCTTTGAATGTGAAGCAATTCAATTTCCAGTAAGATAGAGTCTTTAGCATGGGTTCACAGTGGATTTATGCAGTGAAATGTGGCTTTGTCATCTCCTTATTTTGTTGTCTGACCTTGCAAAACTGTCACTGGATAAAGAAAGCTCTAACAAGTCTTCTAGAGGACACATCCCATTGACTATATATATGCAAAATACATTCTAACAGAGGAATAAAAATGCTATTTTCTATACGGTATACACAGCAGTTTCCTGATAAACTGGACAATCAGAAAATGCAGATGAGACTCAGGTTCTTAGGCACCTTGCTTCTAAATGGCTTTATGGGTACCTTTTAAGATAGCAAAAGTAATCTTTCCCTGGATGCTTTCCAGCCCTCCCTTTACTCCCTGACATACCCTCATGCCTTGTCTATGCCTCAGAACCTTCGCCAGGTCCACCATGAGCGATGCACGTGTGAATTTATGGCATCTGTAGGATCTGAGAGACCAAGGTTAAAATTCTTCCCAGCCTCTCTCCCTCATTAATGAAGCCTGAAGATTGCTCTGAAGAGGTACCAGGCTTTCCCCACAGAGTTTGCTTTAACCTTTTGGCACTATATGACAATTGTGTCCAAATTCATAATCTTGAAAGCCCTCTTTATTCCACAAGAGTCATCTGGCTCCTTGACAGAAAAAAGAAAGGCTTTGGCAATTGGAGTTTGCAATGGCCTGTGTGAAGAAAAAAAAAAAAAGTAGTTAGTCAGCTAGGCGGGATTTCAAGGCTCCTTTTGTTCTCTTGATGTCACTCACCTTTAATTCTGAGGAATTTCTGGGCTTTCTTCCATATTAAGTGTTTGTGTGTAAACCCCTCAAATGACTGAGTATACAAAAGGTTTTAGTTGTGGAGATGCTTTCCAAAGCCCATTTAAGTTCTTTGTCGAAATCTGTGTATGTCTCCAAGAGAATCATTGTAACCTTTTCCTTTAGAGCAGTTTTAAATGGCAGTTCACCAAATGGCAATTGTCCTGTGCAAAACTGGAATCAGCTATGCTGTTTTTTGCAGTTCAATACAGCTAACTCCCAGAACATTTACTAGAATTTGCTGCGGGTCGTGCAGAGCAACTGAATGATTTGTGTGCTATCCTGCCATTATAATGCCATTTAGGAAAAGGCACAGTTCTCCCATCCTCATTATTTTGTTATTTGTGAAAAAATATTCATTGAAAAGTCAAGGTTATTTTTTGCAATAATTCTAATTGTGGAATGGTCTTTTAGGGGAGGGGGGTCGTGGTAGAAGAAAGCTATATATCTCCATTTCCATGAGACTTAAAAAAGGTCGCACTTTGGCTGGGTGTCAGTTTTGAAGGAGAAAAAGCAAAAGAAACCTGTTCTGTAAGACTGTTGATTCTGCAGCTGCTGTGGAGGTTATGTGAGCCTCTGCAGAAGCACAGTAACACAGGCATACACAATGATGGTTGTGGCACTACACGCCTATCAGTCGCCCAAACCGAAGAACCGGTACAGTCTTTCCTAACTGCATCAGCAAGAGCTAATTCCCGAGTCCCCGCGTGAGGCAGCTCTGCCTGGGGACGTGGTGCAGGCTGGCACGTGCCCCGCAGTGACGCTCATCCCAGCTTCTTATTGCAGTCTCCCAGTGGGTGTGTTTTATAATCCCACTCCAATAAGGTTTGTCAGTTGGTTTCTTCTATTGATCTGTTGGGGTTTTAAGGCTCTGCTTCCCTGGGGGGATGTGTGAACCTTTTCACCTGACTAAGCTCTTAGGTTAGGCTAAGGATATAGCAATCTTCATGGAAGTACCTCACGTGGTCGGTCCAACTCCTGTTCTGAAAGCAGCCCTGGTTCTGCAATACTGAGCTCTGGATTAATATAGAGATTCACCTAAATGGATTCATTATAGGATTGAAGCCTGTGCTTTTTAAAAATGTAGATTTCCTGGTAGTGATTGATTGATTTATTTGCCAGTTTGTGCAGGGATCGTGTTTCTCTGTGACTCTGCTACAATTTACTAGCTGTCTAGGTTTTCTCTGGACTGTGAGCGTTTTATTACTGAAGCTTACTGTGCCTGCTAACTCATCTGCTGTGGAAGCCTGCTGGAAGACGCTCCCTTCCTGCCATAGAAACAGGCTGCTTTCAGGCAGCTGCTCCACAGCAGCTGCCAGTGCGTAGGCCCACAGCACTGGGGAAGGTCCCTCGCATGTGTTGCTGGGTAAGGGCTGGCATACAGGGACAATAAAGCAGCTGACATACACTGATTCGCTTCTTTGTCAGTAAGAAAGCTGCCTGCAACTTTCTGCTTGTTCTGCAGCTTCCGTACAGCAAGGCAGCCCGTGCTGCGATACGCTCTTCTCTGGAGAAGGCAGGAAAGGGGCAAGGAATACAGAAAGCAAAGGCCGTGAAGATAGTAAAGTGATATTTGTCGGGGCTCTGAGTGAAAAAACAACCTCTGGAGAAAGGAAAGAGCACCTCTATTCAGTCAGCATTAAAACTCACATTTATGTTATTTACCCTATAAATTTCAGGAACAACAAAAAAATTAAGGAGTGAAAAAATATGATTCGGTGATATGATGTTAATAAATGAAGACAAACGCGTGCGCTACTTGCAATTTTTTAGTAACAGAGATGGTACTTCAAAAAACCAGACTTACTTCCATTGACTCCATTGATGGCATCATACTCCATTCCACCAGATCTGTGTGAATCCGAAAACAATGATTCAAGTCGAGTCACTGCATTCTCCAGTCTCTCCATCAAACCATGACTCTCTGCCATTCTGAAAAAATCATCAAGGACAGAAACAGTGTTAGACCCCTCTGAGTAAAACCCCTGCTTTACTTCATGTTACAGTTCTATTCATCTTCTGACTTTATCTTTTCTCAGCTTTTATGGTAAAACTCGTATTTTTTACATATTGTCTTTCTGGCATGTAAGCAGTTGCAGTGAAGGGCCTGACATACGGTAACTTGCTGCTTTGTCAACAGGGAATATGATCAGTACTCAGCCCTGGATTTTCATTGTGAACAGCAGATTCAAACCACCGCTAGCGTAGCTTTGGACTATAGCCTGCCTATACGTGGACAACTTATGACAAATATATATGCGTGCTCCCAGTCAGATACTGAGATGGCTGAAATATTGATGAATACAATTGGTAAAAAATTGTGCCTACAATGATTTGCATCAGCTATTTACACAGAAAAAAACACAGACCAAATTAATACTTGACTGAAAGCCAAACTTTAAATGTGTATCTCCTGGTTTTTTGAAAGGTACGTTCTGAAATTTGCCTCAGTTTTTTGTTTTGTAGTAAGCCTCAGCCACTTTACTGAAGACTGCACAAGAAGTCAAGAAGGTCTTCTGTTCATTCTTCTGATATGAGTTCCCGTCACTTAATGTTTTTTCTTGTGAAAGTACCTGATGTGAATCAGTGTTTCCCAAGCTTTTTAAATCAAGCACTAATTAACCTTTGGAATTAAAAAAAATAAGATCCAGGGGGGGCTGCTTGTGCAGTACTGCTACAGTGCTGCTGATTTAAAATGAACTAGAAATTAGGTTAAATTTCTAACAACTTTCCCCTTTCCCTTTTCTGCTTTCTTACATGTGAGGAAGTGTAGGCATTGATATTTTTGAATACTGGCCAATGTCTCAGGGAACACAGTGCTATATACACCGCAGACTGAGAAACAGTTATATAAGCAAAGACAAAGCTATGTTTAAATCCCCCATCATTTAATGTAACAAGCTTAATGTACGTGTTCCTCACTTAAGGTTGCGAGTGCTTTATTCTGCTAAGCGACATACAGTAAGGGGGGCTGGGGGGTGATGTATGGCTCTCGATTAACGTCATCCTTGTGACCTCCGCTGCCCAGCACTGGGGCGTGCAGAAGTAGGGGCAACCGGGGAATTTGCATGCCCAGCTGGGGGAAGCAGGTAGCCACAGACTCTCTGGGGTCCCCACCCTGTGGTGCTCTGCCACAAGACACTCGTTGCTGCATGGCTTGTAGATCAGAAAGGTTAGGCACACCTGAAATGTATGTGCAAATGTATTAGTTCCTAATGAACAGCCTGCTAAAAGTGCTAGCATTTTAGAGGTACCAAAGCGTAAGCGGAGTCAAACAAACGGTGCAATTCTGTGCAACACTAGCCACCAAAACAATGTTGCTTCGGTGTCCCCATACCCAGGGGAGAATGCCTAAATGTTGTAATTCAAAAGTAAAGTAACATGAAAAGAAGGGGTTTGATTACAAATCAGTATCAAAAATTCTTATGAATAAAAATAATAATAGTATATTTATTTTTAAAACTTAAGTGCGAGAAAAGATTAGCTACTGGGACTATGGAAACACATGTAGAGCTCTTGTGCTGAGTCATGTTGCCTGTCAAACAAGGTAGGACCTTCAGACTTTACCCTATAAATATAATGAGGTTTAGTGTTTGACCTAAAAGTGAAGCAGTAGATTCTACAGTGAGAATCCCTAGGGAGAACCATTCTCATGAGAAAGTTTTGTCTGGAGTTTATGGGTTTTTCCTATTTACATTAAATAGAAGAGCAAACCCCCAAAAGAGGATTACATTAGAAAGTGTGCATATAAACACTGTCAAAATCCAAAGGGGCTTTCTTTGCTTATACTGAAAATGCACACTATTCTGTTTGAAAAATCAATGTTTTTTTTAAAAAAATCACCATAATTTTTTGTAAGGTTACAAGTATCTTGGCAGGAATGAGATTAAGGCATCAGGAGAGCTTCTGAAATGTTCAAACTTTTGTAAGAATATTAAACCTTTTCTTAAAACAAAGCGGTGTTCATCCTCAAAAATATCATGGACATATTCTTTTCACATTTTACCCTGCTACATAAAAGCCTAAAATGGTGTCTGTTTCAAAAGCTGTATTTTAAAGTGGTCTAAAGTCAAGCTGGTCTAATATAGCATACTAATAGTCAACTAATTTCATCAGTATTTTAAAGGGTATTTCCAGTATAATTCCTTTTTGCCCTTATTTGAAGAAACAATCTGATAGGGTGAGTTTTTTCATCTGCCTTAAAATTTTCCTTGATAACATGTACAAATTTCTTTGGAGGACCTGTTACTTTTGGCCTCTTCAGCCTGATTTTGCCTGTGGAAGGATCTAATTGTTTGACTGCAACCCCAACGCGTTTGCACACACTCGGAAGTCTGAGGAATCTCTCAAATGAACAGAGGTGCACCAGACTTGTAATGTTCTACCTAACAAACTGCCCTCTGTAAGATACTAAGAATATGGATTACGGTGTCAGAAGCTCAAGCAAATAACCTGACCCAATAACCCTATGGACATTTTTATGCAACACTTTCCAACGGCAACATAGTCTTTTGCTCACTATATTCTTCACAGCTTTATTCTAATCCCATTAGCCAGAAGATTACAATGTTTGTCCTCCAAAATCAGGTATCACCAGTGAGGCAATCACAGAAGAACATATTTTTATAATCAGACAGAAGTAGGAAGCATTTTTCCACAAAATTAGGGATGCCACATTTTTGTTGTTTTTATAAGGAATTTTACACTTAAGAACTCCTCAACCATTATGTTTACACTGAACATACTTTTTTATCTGTGTACTTGTGTATTTGGGACTACATGGTATTTGTAGCTATACTTACATATATGTGTGCACGTAAGTATACACACAGGGATTCCTGTCATGTATAAATAAAATGCGAGTATATTTTTGCCATTACTGTATGTAACACTACAAGGGCAAATCAATTGTACATGTAATAACCTTACATTTACACTTTGCCTTACCATCAACTGACTAGGTCTCTATCTTACAAACAAGACTGGAATTAACGTTACTGTTTTGAAGACCCTGCTGAGCAATAGCTTGACAACTCTCTTCATCCGTTCTCAGTCTAAACATTCACAACTTTGCCTGTATTTAGGGATTCACACATTTGGCTCATATTAAGACAACCTTCAGCATTTTCTTGGCCTACAGTCAGCTGTTCATCTGGTTACTTATCATTCCACACTGCACCCTGCGTGGTCAAAGCGACACCACAAAGCCACAGCTCAAAAGGAGTGAGAACACAAACGGTACAGCTTGACTCTGTGAAGATACTGTCAGTGCAATGTAGCATCAGAGCTTATATTATAAATAAATAATAAGATTGGTCTACTTACAGTGCCAAATACAATCTTTGCACGTTAATGAGAAGAGGATGTAAATACATCTGTGGGATGCTTCCACTCCCATAAAGCACATTTTTACATCAAGACAGATTCTCTATCTCATCTCTACTAGGATTTTAATTAAAGCTTTGATCTTGAAGTGGATTACTAGAGTTAATCATGTAACTTTTCCTGGAGTTGATGCTGACCACCTATAGGGAGTTAAAACCAACAGCGCTTCAAATCCCATGTAATCATGTATCCAGGTGCTCTCTTGGTGGAGAAGTACAGTGTCCTTCATTAAAAATAAGGTCAAGAAAGAGCCAGGAAAAGTGTTAACCCACATCTACTGACAATCATTTAAATGTTGACATTGCTAACTTTCTCTTGTGCGCAAAAAAAATAAGAGGGAGGATCCACAGATCTGCCCTGTTTACTGTTAGTGATATCTTTTTTGGGGAGTGCTAAAGGCAAGTGGTAATACTACCATCTGTCATTTCTTTCCCAAAAGAAGTGACGCCAAAGCCGAAGCCAAAGCCAAGGCAGAACAAAGCATGCTGAGGACCAAAAAGCAGATCTCTTTTTATAGGCAGGCCCTGGGAGAATATCACTGTTCTTCTCCCCAGTTTGACAGCTGCCTGAAAGCACCATTTATCTATTATCTAGGGAAAAAAAAACCTTGTCTGTAGACTAAAATTCCCTGACATACTCATCCCAAATAGCAGTCAAACTGGAAGCCAAAACACACAGGTACTATTCCTGTAATCATTGTATGTGACTGAAGACAGAAGACCATATTGCTCTATCTCAAGAACAAACAAAATGTAATGAGCCCACAGGGAAAAGCAGTATAGTAGCATAAGGAGAAAAAACCAAACATCTGATGACTTATCAGGCATGTAAAAAGGGCAGTTTTGAACATAGGAATGGTGCCACCCTGTAAAGTATGATATTGTTCTGACAAACATCAGCAAGAGATAGTACAAAGTTTGTTTTACTTTCTAGCACTCTTTTCATTTAGAAAAAGAGACTTGTTCATTTATTTGTGGTTGGTTTCTTTTTTTCCCTAAGTATCAGTCCTTCCAAATCCACTTAGCATCAGAAAATTTAAGCCGAGTCTCACTCACGCTCACCATCCGAGATGCTACAGGTCAGAATTTGCTTTTCCTCTCTATGCCAAAAAAGAGCAGTTGCCTAAAACAGAATACAGGCAGCAATGTGGCATTTTAATCGTATCTAACATTCCTACAGTGCTTGGAAAAGTACAGTCTGATTGAAAGTATAGCAGCTTGCACATGTGCTTTCTCTCATAGTCTTTTAATAAATTGCTACTGAGATACGAAATAAAATATACAAAACCTAGATTGCCAGCTGGTACTATCAGAGAGCCAGTTATGAGCGTTGTATAGATCCAAAGTACTGTGTCCTCAAAGAGTTCTTCTGTACAATACATATCAATATATATCAAGGGAAGGGAAATGCATACGCGTTCCTCAATACCCCCTCGAGTTACAAAAGCATCTTATGGCACTTAATATCTGGGGGGAAAAAAAGTCCTGAACAGTCAATTTGACCCTGAAATGGCTAGCTTTCCTACACCACCATTCAAACTTATGTACCAACTCCAAGCCGTGTCTTTTTACCACCTTTGGCATCAGACCCAAATTGCCGCTGCAGTCCATTCTGGCCCAGACAATGACAACCCACTGGCTTGGGGCCTCGGGGGTTGCTCATTCCCAGGCAGGGCTCAGAAGCAGCAGGAGTGGCTAAGGAGGAGGCCCTGAAGCTATTTGGGTTACTACCATAAAAGATTTTGGGTGGAGAATGCAAAGCAAGGGAGTACTGGTGAGAAGAAAGCACGTGTTGGTAGATGGACAGAAACATTACCTTGTATGGTTTGTGGCTTGTTTCCCATTAGCTGCATGGGAGGAATGTAAACAGAGGCTTGTCAAACTGATGTCAAGTTGGATTAAACCAGAAGACCTCTCAGTAAAGCCCCGTGTGAGGAGAATGATTCAGGGTTCAAATCAAAGCCTTTGGTGACCTTTCTTTTTCTTGTTTTGCCCCTAGATCTGCCACAAGCTCCTTTGGAAGCAATGCTCTTTTAAGTACAGAGAAAAAAATCATTTTATTTTTAATCCTAGTAAAAGATATAGTCTTGTACATCTAACAGTATTAGAATTTTGATGATGTCGTTGTTGTTGTTGTTATTAAAATGGACAAGAGTTATACCTGGAATAGCAGAAAATTGGATTGAAGTCTTGGCTGGCTCCGGTATACTCATCATAAAATATTTCTGTCTCTAGGTCAATGTGTGTGTTAAAACCACCAGTATGCTACAAATGAGTCCCCTGTTGCTGTGCACAAGAGTGTGCTACCTAAATTACCATGTCTGTGGACTTTTTCTCTTTGGCATACCCTCTGTGTTTGTAAAGGGTTACTTTTTATAGGCAAAAGAGATTTTTGGGTAGAAGAGGAAAAAGCAAGTTCATGTTGCACCTCTTCCATGTAACTTTTTTCCTCTGTCTGGCTTATCCTGTTGGTACCGCAAAGCACACTTCTCTGTTTGCATTCTGGCTCTTTGCCTCTCTCCCTCTCCCAGTGATCAGGTTGCTGTCTACAAAAACATACAGGAAAGGAATGGAGGGATTTTTGTATCCCACTATTTAAAAAAATATTACAAAAGTGCTTCGTAAAACAATCCCTATTTTGACAAGCACCCCTAGAACTGTTGACACATTTTAGATTTCTTATCCCATCCCAGTTTAGTCCCGTTATTATGGGTGAGCAACTGCACACGTCAAGCTGTGTGTTTACAGGTCAGTGTAATGATAGCGTGGACTGTGGTTAGGCCTCGGATAATTTGAGTATGAGTTCTTTAAAATATGCCATGTGTTCATGTATGTGCTTAGTGTCTCCTGGAATATCAGTTCACTTTTTAATTATATGTAAGTTCTGTGAAGAGGTCCTATCCCTCGCTGAGTAATTTTGACTGTCTTATCAATTTTGTGATCACAAAGAACAAGTTCATTATTTAATGATATACTGAAGCAGTCAAGACTTGACAGTCTGTGTAAGCATGATTGACTTAAAATAACCAAGGCAACCCAGTTTCTAAGCACACTCTCCTTTTTATGCTCCCTTTTTATGTCACCACTGCTCATAGTCTTTCGTCTTGGTTTTATTTCCTTCTCTCCCTCCAATGAAGTGTAAGAGTTTTAGTATCTCTCCAATCAACGGAAACACAATGTTCTTAGCCACCTCATTTACTATGTATTAGTCCAATGCTTTGCATGTAATCAAGCATCCTAAAGGCCTTACAAGACATTTAATTACCTGTCAGAAGTCCAATTACTGTATGTAAGCAGGTTGCTTTGCTGAGCGCAGAAAATACCGCATGCAGGCATTGATTTTATTAGAGCGCTTCAGTTCAGTTCGTAATAACAGAACAGGAAGATTCTATACGCTACAGTTCCAGCCAAATTGAATTTGCACTGCCCGAAAGGGTTAACTCTGGAGTGTTTCAGTACTTCTGGGATGTAAAAGGAGAAAAGCAAAGGAGGAAGGCTAAAACTAAACAGACAGTCTTGCAAGCTCTAAAAACACAAACTATGGAATAACTTCTGCAGAAAAGATGAGACTGTAGAGTTACTCAGTATCAAGGTTAGTAGCGGCTTTGTTTGCTGAGGGTGGCCTTTCACAACACTTCCACACCCTGCTTCTCATGCGTACCCACGTTATGCCACCGCCGCAATGGCATATGATATGTCAGCCAAGTTAGCTATAGCATTCTTGCTCTTTACAGAATTATGATCTCAGCACCCTGTGTCTGACGGTCTCGGGCTCACCACGGCTGCCCCACTCTGCCTGCAGCCTGTGGCCCTTCTTTCCAGCATGGCAGCTGCCAGGAGGGCCGAAGCAAACGTTTTGCCATTTGAGTACTCGCTTTGCTCTGCAGCTCATTTGTGATCAGTATTGGTCACAGAAACTCAAGGCCTTGGCCCATCTCCCGTTCTAAAATTCAGCCCACTGATTCTACAGTACTGCTAGCATTGCTATGGGTTGTGCCTTTGCTTCTGATTCAGGATGAAATGGGCCACCTGCTACTAAAAAAGACCTTTCTATTTCCTGCTATAACCTGGTTACTACTGAGAGGTCCTGAGTTTTAACGATAACCCATCGCAACCTTGCTCACTTACAAGATCTGAGACTTTCAGCTATTTATCCCTCCTCTGTTTCAGTGTGAGGTATCACGAAGCCCAGAACAATCAAATCGGACCTATCTTAGAAGCTTGTAAAGTTACCCTTTTCTACAGTGGTTGTTTTTAGAGGACCCAGAGCTGTTAGGTGAATTAGTCTGCTGTTTCTTCTCTCTAAACAATGATGGATTATGCACGGAAATGTAAATAATTCTTTGCATTCCTTCCAAAAAGCAATTAATTATTTAAACGAATACAGAACATAACTAATGCATAGGATCTGAGCATGTCTTTTTGGAAAAATATGACACTACTCAATTATGTACTTCAGCATTTACCTGTTTGGTTTTTTTATATATGTATATGCTACAGAAGCATGAAGCCTTTGATTCCCAGCATACTACTACCGGTATTTTGGATTTTACAAGCCATTTAATTAGTCTGCTATTCTCTGAAAAATTGTGGCTCAGACACAGCAGCTTCCATTAGTATATACTCAGGGAAGCGGTCTCACTGGGAACTTTCTTTGGTAACAAAAAGTCCCTGAAATTTGACACAGGCAGAATGCCTTACATACACAGGTGAAATGCAGACAACAGTAGCCAATATGTGCATAGCCATGTCTATGCCATAAAGTCTTGCTAACATGGTGACAGTGATCGCCAAGGTTTAAGAAACCCCAAAACCCTTGCTGAACTAGCTGAATCAGCAGAATCCCTGCAAAAGCTGCAGCTGTGCTTACATGTGCTTCTGCCATTTCAATGTACGTTGGTTCATAAAGGTGCTGATATTCTGGTATAGTTCTAGCGGTGACATTCTTGAAGAATAGCTGAGCCTTCAGAGTTCAAAGCAGTTCTTATTTGAAGAGTCAGTAAACCATATCTGCCAAAATGACTCGTTTTTCAAAAACACGCAAGCAACTGGAGCTGACTCCACCTCGGGAAAGTGACAAGTTCCCCTATTGCAAAAGATGCCCTTAAAACTTCAGAGAAAGGACTTAGAATTATTCCTGTATATTAGGGGTGCTTAATCAAGCAAAGCCTTTCAACTAGTTCATAATAAAACAGCTGTCTGAATAACTGCAATAATTTATACCTGATTTATGGTAGGTGTTTCTTTGGTTTTGCCCCCATAATCATAAGTAAAGAATGTTCTTTTTCATGGTCAGGTGTTCTAGTAGGCAGCAACTGCGACTACTGAGTTTGCTGCTGTTGCACGTGATGTTAGTACTTGTGCAGAACCACAAAGAATGTTTCTTTAACATATTTGGCAGTTCACCATTTTACTCTCTAGAGTTCAAACCTCTCGCAATGGTATTGTCACTTACAAGATACAGATTGAAACATGGGAAAATTAGCTGACTTGCTGCAGGTAACGTTGCAAATCAATGCCAAGGCTGGGCGCTGAACACAATTTGTTTGATTTCCAGCTGTCCTTTCTGTACTCTACTACTTTTCCAATACCTGCTAATTCAGATTCCCATGAATTTTACTCCTGGGGGAATTCTAGTTTTTTTTTCTAACTTAGGGTCCCCAGTGTATTTTAAATGGTTAATAAAAATTATACACTGGGATTAGAAAACCTAATGGGGGGGCATGAATACATGTAATCTTAATACTCTTGCTCCTTATGGTATTTCAAGAAGCATTTTTCTCCACTAAAATGAATGCCATAGCTGACAAAGAATAACGAAAACACCTCATAGGTCAGTTCTACTGTAATAGTAAATAATGCACATCTCTTCATTTTTATTTAATTGAGAAAACATATTTTATTAATTATATTTGGAGTTGTGCCTGTCCACCTTTTACATCTGAGCAGCATTCGTTTGAGGAGGAAGATGCAAGTGAATCGTAAGAACAGGCATTTTTGTTATGCCCAAGACCTAAAAGGGCCAAACTGTTGTCTGTGCCTGGCTTTGCTGCAGAAGGTGAGTTGCCTTTGTTCTTGCGCAAACTTGCTCAAAATAGAATCAGTGTTATGAAATCCTTGTGTTGAAAATGTACAGAATCAGAAAAAAAGTTTATTATCATTTGCATAATAAGTAATGAAAAGGAAATGCTAGGATAAAATTTTAATAAAATTAGGATATCTGACTTGCAGTAATGTCTTAAAAGGCCAGCTCTGAGAGTACTGTATTTAGTTTCAACTCATTCTATCTACCACTTGGCTATTCTAAATAATTTTTAGTTACATTTCTGAAGTAGGACTAGTTTCCTGACAACAGTTTCACAGAACAATGAAACAGGGTAGTCCATGAACCATTGCCACTTCTGTCTGACTTAGAAATAAATTAACAAAAATTTGCAGTATTGATCCTGCCCAGCTCCCCTTCCACTTCCCACCCCCCCAGCTAAACAGACTCCTTCCAACCATTTCCTAATGGACTGGCCTCTGTGTAGGGTTTTTTTCTGAAAACATTTTCTGTCATTGGAAAACAACCACGTTTAGGTGATGCACATAAAGCAAGCTTTCTTCCCCAGATGGTCTTTGTTTTTCAGACCGCACCTAAGCGTCATGAAATCTGAATTGTACTCGATAAAAATCCCCAGTGTTGATCCTGTAATGCTAAGATACAGATCTGTAGCATTCCTCGAAGCAAAGGACAGATCTCACATTTTTAGGTGGGGTCATGACAAGTTCTCCTCGGCTTTGTGCCGGCTGCATCTCGGGAGGGGAGTACGCCTTTCAGATGTCAAGTTATGGCAAGACGCAGCATCTCAGCTTCACAGTTCTTCATGTCTGCCTTCCTCCTGCCCCCTCCGAGCGTCGTCTTGTATTTGCAGTATCCCTTATATATTTTTACATAAAGGTATATATTCCGTGGTCAGATCACTCACCCTAAGATGCTGTTTAACCCTTTTCTCCGGGCTAAACCCGCAGGCTGTTCCGTCACCCCCAGCACATACCTACCTCTGGCTCCCAGCGCAGGAGGAACCAAGGACTCAGCCCAGCTACCCACCAGCACTACAGCTGCCTCCCTCAAAATTAGATCATCTTAACGCTGATTAAGAGAGCTCGAGACTGGCATCGCTTGACAGAGTCAGGTCTGCATAAACAAGCGGAGGGCATTTTTAATAATAACCTGTCGGAAAGCTGGGCCACCGGGATCCGGGGCGGGGGCTGGGGCACGGCCGAAAGCACCCCCGGCACTCAGTCACGGCCGCCGGTGCCGACCGCGGGCTTGGCGGAGAGGTCCGGGTTCGGCCCCACAGAGGATCCCTCATCTGTTGTGGTATTTTGCTCGGGTTTCCCCCCCCCGCTCCGATTACTCCCCC
>VWZZ01005312.1:674817-693764 GCA_013399095.1 Psophia crepitans | reverse complement strand
CCTCCTCCTCCTCCTTCTTCTCCTCCTCCTCCTCAGCGGGAGCCGGTGTCAGTCAGTCACATCAGCTGCCCGGGCAGGCAGGGAGAGAAATGCCCAGCGGCTTCCGGGAGTGCCAAATAAAGACAAGTCCAGAAAGAGAGAGAGACGGTGGCAGAGATGGAGAAAGAAAGCAAAAAGTGGGTGGAGTGTGAAAATGGAGGGAGAGGGAGAGGTGTATCTCGGCGGCGGTGCGGCGCCTGAGAGGAAATGGCAATGGTGGAGCATCACGGAGGAGCGGGGGTGAGCGCAGGCACCCAGGGTAGTGGCACCCACGGCCGCAGGCATGGCGGCCCTGCTTGCCCACCCGCCGCTGCTCGGGTGAGTGCCCCGCGCCACGCACCCCACGCCATGCAGGCCCAGCCCGCGCGGGGAAAGGAGAGCGGGGCCAGCGTGGCAACCGGCAGACCCCTCGCATGGCAGGGGAGGCTGAGGGCAGCCCCACGTACACCGAGATAGTTCTCTGCCTACTCCAAGGTAGACTGCACTGTCCTAGCCTGGCCGCTGCTACAGCTGGGCCCACAGTGGGCTTGCTGCCTTTCTTCAGTACGGCAATGAAATCAGGCCTTCAGCAGGCAAACCCTCGCCCCTAAGCCTCCTTTGCTAGTCCGTACCCCTGGCCCAATGGGCGCACGTGCGTTTTGCAGTCACGTGGTGCTCGTCACCACCTGGTCCCAAGGGACATCTGATCGTCCACCTGAAATCCGCTCCACCTCCCCAGTATCGAGCGTGCTGCCTTTCTGCATGGAAGTCTTGGGAGGAGACCATGAGTTCACAGCCTTTAAAGGAACAGTTTGCTCTTGAATGGAAAAATAACATGTAGCTTATTTTAGAAGGCTTTGTGTTTCATTTCTGATGGTTTGACAACAGCCCTATAAAATACGGAACATAGCGATGTGTTGTGCAGCAGTTAAATGGGGGCTAAGGAAAGTCGTGTTTTAACAAGGATGCCATAGTTAACAGCAGCTCACAGACCTCACATGCCTAAAGACAGCGTTAAGCAAAAGCACATGGACTGCAAGGATCTGTCTGGTATCCAAAATCACTAGTGCAGACAATATAATTGGCGTCGGAAATTGCAAAAAAATCAGTGCTGCAGCTTCCTGTATGCGGTGAAAAGAACTGCTTCTCCTTGGCATATATAAACAGCCAGATGAAACCAACAGAACAACATAGGTTTTAAACCAGAGGGTCTTGCCAAAGCTTCCAAAAGGGAAAAGGGCGATATGGAATTGAAGGCCTGATTGCAAAAATGCACAGAACACAGAAACTAGCGAGAAACAGGCCCAGAAGATCTCTTTCTGGAAAGAAAACCCAAAAAGATTAAGAAACTGTGAAACTACTACATTTAGATTAAAGCTCAAGGTCCATATTCCATACCACTCAGAGAAAAAAAAAAATCCCAACACCTGTGCAGTGTTAGCGTGATAAGTGGAAGGTTTAGGATAATAAATGCAGTTGAATTTCTGCAGAATGTCAGTTTAATTTGAGAAAAATGTAATGTAGTTATCTGATTAAAAGTTTGACAAGCTCTTACTGTAAGAGCACAGTCAGGCACTCCACATCATCCTTTTACATCACAGGCATGTGGAAAAGAGGGAAAAACCATTGGGGTTTTCCTTTCCATGGTAAGTCTTATGAGGCTACCAAGCTGGCGGATGCCCTACATGTCTGAAACAAGGTCCCTATAACACATCTTTGCTCCCAGCTTCTAGTGCTTTCTTCACAAAACAAAGAAGTTCTTTTTTCTCTTCCCCAGGACAATGTTGGCAGACTTAAAAGGCTAAGACTAAGGTAAAGGGAACAACAAGAAGTAATAAGTTTAGAAAGAAGGAAAAAAAGGGAGATTCAGTAATTGCAAAGTGACCTCATGATACAGAGGAAACCCAGCAGCAAGCAAAGATGTAAGACGTAGCGCCTGAAAACATTAGAGAGCCTTGCAGTTTCTATATAAATAAAGGTAATCTTAAAAAGCAGTTCAATAAAGAGCTTTGTAGTTATTAACTCAGGCTGAGTAACAGCCCCCTAAAGAGAAGGAAGGAATGAGAGATGTGCAAATTTGGGACTCTGCAAAACGTTACATGTGCAAATATATTGACTAGCTTACATGCTATTGTTTCATCCCATCAAGGAAAAAGAAGGCTTGGACAGCAATAAAGAATATGCTTTGAAACTGCTTGGCATTGAGATCAAGTGAAACACTGAGCGAGGAATGACTGGAAGATCGGACTTCAGGGCCGAGTACTTTGCCCGCAGTCTAACAGTGCATTCATACATTGGCTTAGATCTATATGCAGGAAGTACATTGATGCCAGTAATTACAACATTAAAAGTTAAAGGTTTTTATCTGTATGCTTTTTTGAGTGGGGAGAGGGTCACCAACTTAAAGATCAAAACATTTAAAAAAAACCTTACAATTCTAATTTATGCTGTAGTCCTGAAATTCTGAGAAGCTTTTCTTATGCAAGAAGTGCAGTAGTAGCCCTCTTGCTGGAAGTTACCTCATTAAAATATAATAGCTCAGGGAGCGTAGTATATGGCATTTATATAACTTTTTTATTTTTATTTCATTTTACTTTTTGACTTTGCTGCTGCAGGCAATATGTGCCAAGGGTGACATATTTTATTCCCTTTTATAGAAGAATGTATTTCTAAAGTCGTGCAGGGATCCCCAAGTACATGTCAGAGGCTGTAGAGATAGGCTATCAAAATCTCTGTAGAATGACAGCATTGTAACCTACTTAGAAGAAAACACTCTGGTGCATCTTTTATTTGCATACATGTTTTTTCACAGAAGAAAACATGAAAATGTTAATGCTTACCTTCCCAGTATTTGTTAACCATGGACTTTGCATCTAAATGATTCTTAGATGACTTGGCGAAAACTACAAATATTGTCACTCATTTCCTTGATTTCGTGAAGTCTGTCTTTGCTGGGGCAATGCAGAAAATATTAATATGAATTAAAATTGCACTTACTGATGTGAAAATAGATTGGAATCTCATGTGAAAATCTTGGGAGTGTGACTTGCTAGATCTGCTTAAATAATACTGGAGTGCATTCAGGACCTGTCAAGATGCCTTTTTGCTTACCAAATCTGCTGTTTAGTCCACAGAATTTGAAAAATGGCATATAGCTAATTAACTAAATGGATCTGTGAAGAGCACTTTGTGGGTATCTTGTACAGAAACATGCAGGGGTAAAAAAGGGAAGATTCTGCCAAAGAAGTGGACTGTTTTTCCTTTTGCAAACTACTGTGAAATAAGGCTGAATCTGTCATCATTCAATCTGATCACCTGTAAAATAAGATTAAGGCAGAATCAAATTATATTTAGTTTCACACATGTCACTCTCCCTCTTTTTTATCTCTTCTCTGTGTTCTCTTTTATGCAGTAAGCTCTGGGCATGTGGAGTCTCGTTTCATAATTGTACATTAATTAGTTGTATGCTTCTCTTTAGGCATGGCAACATAAAAATTTAAATAATAAGCATGTGCTTATCATTAAGAACATGAGTAATGGCATCCCTGTGTAGCAGAGCACTTAGGCATTCCAGTTGTATTTAAGCACCTTGTCGCATAGGGATGGAATTACTCACTTGTTTATAATTCAGTATATGTTTAAAGGCTTTGCTGAATCCAAGGGGAAAATGTCCTGGTCTCACAAATACTAATCTTTGTGACTACTTTTACTAGCAGTTTTGCGGTTTAATTCAGTTCTGCAGAGCTGTTCTTTTGGGAAAGCTACTCAGTGAATATTGTAGGCTTGGGCCCTGGTTCTGCTAAGGATTTATATTGCCCTATCTATTTAGTATCATGAGATCCTGGCTTCTGTTGTGTTTTTGCTAAATATCCTCATTTATACACTGCTGGGGTTTGATATGGATTTCAAATGGAGTTTCATGCTTTTCATTTAATTATGGGCAGAAATTTGCAAGGAATTTTTAGTGAGGAGGCTTTAACTGAGAATCAGAGGAAGGAAAGCAAAACTTTCAAGTGTGTGAGTGTAGTGTTCTCACATCACCTCGAACTGCTCTTTTGCTGTGTATGAAACCTGTGGAAGCAGTGGTCAGAAAGAATGATGAAGTCTCACTCATCGGTCAGTGTTAGTTTTCCTGTTTCAGAAGCGTTAGCGTTTCTGTTTGAGCTTCTTAGTTCGGTTTTCATCTTTCTTTCAATCTAGGCTGCAGGCAATCCATTAAGGCTAGCAGTATCCTTGAGTTACGCATCAGTGCAACTAAGCAAAGTGAGGTACTGCTTCCAGCTCAGAAGTTGAATATATAGTTCTGCTTTGACAGAGTTTCGGGACAGCTTTACCGTGATGCTGAGCCACCATTCCAGCCCCAGATGTGAGCTGTGAAGCATCTTAGTAAGATAATTGCAGCTGGTTAAACGTCTGTGCTCTTGACCTTGTCATTGTCAGTGCTTTGTAATCTAGCTGTGTCTGAGGAAAATGCAAGCATACCCAAATACTGCTGAAAGTCAAGAACTACTAAAAGTGTTTTG
This sequence comes from Psophia crepitans, assembly GCA_013399095.1. Lineage (NCBI taxonomy): Eukaryota > Metazoa > Chordata > Aves > Gruiformes > Psophiidae > Psophia > Psophia crepitans. The sequence goes on along the minus strand of VWZZ01005312.1, from coordinate 689,223 downwards.
TGGTCTTCTTCATGCCACAGCTTCTCTGACTCGTTCAAAATGTCCCAGCAACCTTAGGAGCTCCAGTCACCTTCAGAATGCACAAATGGGTCAGGTATGAAAGTCTGGTGTTTTATTCTCTGTTTTCTTGAGGTTGCAGTTTTCTCTTACTAAATGACATTCTTTTCATTGTTGCCTGCTGCTATGTTTCTTTCATCACCATGTGTATGATGGCATCAATGTCATCATCAGAGCTTGTCAAGACTTGCTGCATCTGCATCATCAGTAACGTACATCAGTCCTCCCTCATCTAGTGTTCAATAGGAGCCATTTCTGCTTATTGCTGAGAAGGTTCTGCCATGCTTACTTTTTTTCCCAGTAAATCCAGATTGCAGATATTTTTTTCAGCCCCTAGAGGTAGAAAGCATAGAGCCAGCTTTAAACTTTTTCCTGAGATGATTTACTAATGATTCCCTGAGATTAATGTTCTTGTTGCATAGGAAGGCCCAGACAGTTGATGCAGCAGAACTACTGAAAAATCCAGACACACAGAAAAGATGTTTTGGGTTTTTTTCTAAAAAGCTGAGAATATTTGAGATTCTTTTTGTTGCTGTTTCTGAGATGTTGGGGACAAACCAAGTAATGAATACAAGCTACTGGACTAGAAACTTAATTTTTGTTTGAAATAATTACACAATCATCCAATTCCAGGAAATGGTGCTTTCAGGGAAACACCAAATTGGGCAAAATTTGTGGTAAAATCACATGAATTGGTAACTCTGTGGCATAATTTTTTACAGAGAGAACATTTTGTAGGATATAATCAAATGGCAATGTGGGCAGATAACTAATGTGTTTTCTGACAGTTACATATTTTGTGTTATTCCAAGCACTTGACTAGACTGTGCCCTTATTCAGACAGTGGTTCTTAAGTAGCATAACCCCAATTCCAGTCACTGCAGGCCAAGAAAGTCAACAAAACCCCCTTAGAGACAGAATTTCTCTGTTCTTCCTCAGCAGTTAATTAGCTACTGGGTGGCATTTACTACCCCCTTCTGCCAGTGCTGTACTTAGTTTTGTTTTTTTTTCCATCTCCAAGCTCCTTTGTGCTGGGTGGGTGAGGGGAAAGTGAGACAACTACTCAGTCCCTGATAGATCAGTCACTCAGGCAGAGAATAAAGACCTTTACCTCACCATATTCACCATGCTTGGGCTCATTCTGTAAGAATCCATTTAGGTACTGCCAGATATCTTCTGTAAATACACTTAGTACTCTAATATAGAATAGGGGAGGAAAGACCGTGAATTCTGAATGTGAGTCTTTGAAATCTTTTACTTAGTTCTTGAAAGATACTGAGGTGAGTTATGCTTTTCCAATACAGAACTGGAATGCCAGGGGCGACAGAAGTGTGAATTTTCTTCTGCTCCTTCAACCTCTCCCTCAACAGAGGACTTAAGAGTGAGGATATCTCAGTGTTATATCCTCCTGCAAAATGAGACTGCTGGCAAGGATCCCTAGGTACAGTACATTACTTATATTACTATGCAGTTTTGTCAGCCTAAATTATTATTTTACAAATGATGACTACCTAGATTAGGTACAAATAGCTGATCAGGCACAGCAGCACAGAGCTTAGCACAGTCATTTACTCTGCCTTTCGTATTCTTCACAGCAAACAGAGTGGCATCTTTTTATTATGCAACGTTCTGAGAGCTTTTTAAGACCAGCCCCCTTTTCTGAAATCTATCCTTCTCAATACCTGTTTTTCCCATACAGCTGTGGCAGAAAGATTTCCTCTGTTGAGTAAAGAAGGGTTTGTTCTTTTATAAGAACTTTGTAAGTATAAAGCCAAAAAAGGTTTTAGGATAAATCAAGCCAAGTACTGGAGTAGACAGATTATCTTCCTGTCTTCCTAGTTTGTTTTTTTCCAAAAAGGGAAGGAGGAGCAAAGAAAAGGAACAAAACATATTTAAATTTAATGCCTAAAATGGATTAGAAGGAACTATAAATATTTCACACCGGTGGGGTAAAATCCTGGTTTCCCTCAAATCAATGAGTGTTTTGTCACTGACTAACAGGGTCAGCACTTCACCCTACATTTCTGGATTAATGTTTCACTTGAATAAATGTGATTTACTAATGATTTATGTACCAGAAATAATATTTTTGTTTCAAAACTAGTCATTTATTTCATTCTTATTTTCTTGCTTTCCTGTATTTACACAGGCTCTGTACCTACTGCACTATATTTCTAAAAGCTATCATTTTCTTTAGAAAAGAATATTGTTTGCTCTCCTGAATAATTCATCTCAGAGTTCTCTTTTAATCCCCCATCAAATGTGCCATTCTTGTATCTTCATAAAGGAAAAGAAAGGAAAACAACACTCTGAGGCTGATTTATGAATTAGACCATGAACATTAAAAATATATAAAGTGTTGATATAAATAAGTACTTCAGTTAAGATTCTGGTTCAGTTATATCAGTACCTCTCAAACAACACAATTGGTTGTATGCAGATTTCACTAATGTAACTGACTTACCACAGACTATGAAAAAAAAGGAGCATAAGAGAGAAATATGAATAAGATTTGGTATTTAGCCTTGAGCTGTTAAGGCTGACAATATAGGTGGGATTTGAAGGAAAACCGAAATGCATAGAGTACAATAGAAACGACAGTAAATACAATGCAATTCATAATATTAGTGAAACAACCAACTAATAGCTGCTAAAAGAGCTTTTTATCCAAATTCCTGTATATCCTATTAGGTTAAAATAGAAATATTTTAGATGGAAAGAACCCAGAAGCACCTTCATAGAGAATCTGTGGCCTACAAGCACTTGATATACATTTGATGTACACGTCAAATTAGTGAGAGACCTTTCAGCATCCCAGCGGTATTCAGTTCCATCTTGTCCCTTTGATCCATAGGAGGTCATCTGCCTCTGCAGCCCAGCTGCTGAGCTGGGATGTCTCCAAATCTTCATTGTGAGCAGCTCCAACTCATTTCCCCAGTATGAGACAGATTCAAGCATTGCAGCTCATATAAAGTGTTGTTTCAAAGCTGTGTGTCTTGTGGGGTTTATAAAACTTTAAATGGAAATAACCAAAACCGTTGTGTATCGCCATGAAGAATGTATTTACAAAGCCAAACCAGTGTGCCACAGCATATAAAAGGTTGTTGCACGTATATGAGCTGACTGATCCTGAAATGACAGCCTCTTCCGGCCACCAGCTTCATTCAGGCTGTAATAATCAGCCAAACCTGTTTTGTTCACCTGTGGCTGGTTGCCTCAGCATGGCTGAGTGGTTTGTCTATGGCTTCTGTGACGTCCCGTGTAGGTACCATAGTGATGAAAAATTAGGGGCTACCTCGGCTGACCTCAGGGATTGCATTTCCTCAGCAGCAAGGAGTGAATTGTTGAGAGTGCTTTTGTATAGCACTTAATAAAAGGAAAATGTGTTAGAGGAACAATGGAGTGAAATCTTTTGGGAGAACAAAAGAGAAGAGGGTCCCTACATTGACCTTCTTGGAACCCCAGGCTGATCTACATCATCAGTTGTGGTGAGCAACACATAATCTCCTCTTCCTCAGTCATCCATCGGTATTTATGGTTCACCAGTGTTAATGTGATTATGTTTAAGAAGTTGAAATATTTCTGAAGCATAGCTTTCCCAGGAATCCTCATGGTGTTCTTATCAGGTCTTCCTTAAACCCTTTTTTTAGTGTTAGTGAGCAAATTTGGTAGAGAACCTGACGTGCTCCACATATGACAGTTGTTCGAGGTCGATTTGTTCATTGTCCTGATTTTTGTGATACAGGTCCCCAGCCAAAAGGTTGTATGTCTTGTATGGTCATTTACTGTTCAATTAATAAAAGCAGAACAGAAAGGACTATTGTTTGTTTGCTTGCTTTCACTAGTTATGTTGATATTTGTTACTATCTTTTTCCACTCTGCTGTTGTCATTTTGGATATCAGTTCTAGGACATTAATCACAAACTTTTTAATGTTTTCAGTTTCTGAAATGCAAATATTCATATGCAGGAGTACAACCAAAACCTAAATTCAAAGTTATCCAGTGACATTTCTGACTGTTGGCTGGATGCCAACAAATAACAAGCATTAGAACAATTAGTTTCAAGTATGAGGAAAAATACACACACACCTATATATATATTCATGTTTCCTAATTCTGATCGGGAAGAGGACGATGAGCAAAGGCTTAGATCCTCAGAGGTGTTTACATCTCTTACAAAAATACGTTTCAGTACAGACACTAGATAGAAGATGGGCAGTGCCAATATGCATCTGGATGTGTCCTGGGGCTGTTTTTAGCAATTGGAAGCTCATACAGGAGCCTTTCCGTGCAAAACACCTGCTGATTTTAGCCCAGTTTTGTTTGAGGGAGAGCCTCAGGTTTAAAGGTCTGTTTGTTCCAGTAAGATTGAAGTCGGCGCAAGTTTAGCCATTGATTTGAAAGAGCAGGTGGCAGTCCCTAGGGGTCCACTCCTGTTCCAGCTGAAGTCGACTGAATCACTACCTTTATTTCATGGGAGATAGCTGTAATTCAGCAAATTATTAGCAAAAAATGTCAGTACGAATGTCCTTAAACCTTTGTGAAGCCCAATCAGCTCACCTTTGAAGAAAGCTTGTCCCCTTCAGATGTTGGGGCTATTGACAAGGAACAGCAGTAGCAGCTGCTGCGTGGGTGGGTGTGTGTGTCTTGCCCAGCAACCTCATTCACCGACTGTGGATTTCACCTCCCACGCTCCACCTGCACAGGGCACGATTATTCAGTTTCTGTACAGCAGCGGTAGATTCTGCCTGCTGTTAATACTCGGTTGAAAAGGGATCGCAGTCTTTCTTTTTTAACATCTTCGGATGCTAGGAATGCGCTTCCCGCCCCCCTTATGCAGTATTCATGAACTTCAGAATAACTGGAAAGGTGTGATTGCATGCAGAATGATAAGTACAAATGAATCAGTATTGTATTAGAACTAGTTTGCCGTGCATATGTGGATGTATATGTATATACACGTGCAAGTGATCTATTTTGTAGAAGGAATTCCAGTACTACTCGTCGTAATAGTTTCTTCTCTGTTGTCATTACACACATTGAATTGGAGAGTGCATGCCATTAAAATACCTCATCAAGAATATAGAACTATCCTTTTTTCTCTCGAGCTATTTTTCTTTGCTAATACTGTTTTAGTTTATAACTTCCTTTAAAGAAAATAATGAGGTTAGCTTTTCTTTACATCTATTTACATGGTGTATAGAATATACAATGTAAAATAATTATGTAATGTGTAGTATATAGTATATAATGTGCGGTATATATCACATGGTATATAATATATAACATAATATGTATATAAATACCTATCAGAGAATCACAGAATTGTTCGTATTGGAAGGGATGTCTTGAGATTGTCTAGTCCACCCCCCTACATTTTTTTTCTGAAATTATTGTTCATTTCAGCAAGAGGGTCCTCCATTAAGTTTCTTCTACCTTATTTAAACCATTTATATTATGTACCCTAAAAAAATGAAACCAAAGATAAGTATATAAAATATATAAGCTATATAAAATAAACTCACTTTTTAGAAATTTTAAATCATTTCATCCAAAAGAATGATCACGAAGTCCAATAGCATAAGCAGCTATCGCTCCTTGGAATTAATAATATGATGATGATTTATAGCATCTACAACTCTATATCTGAGTTATGCTACGGTTCTTTAAAATCATCACTGTAGTGGTTTTTTTTACCTCTTTAAAAATTGGTTTGATCATTCCATGTGTGAGCCACACCCCGAAAAACCAAAAGGCTTTGCACACCTAATTTAAGATTTAACCTAGTGTTAAACCTGTTTCAGGCTGTCATTCTCTTGCTTAAAAGGCTGTGGAATCCAAGGGTTTCTATTTGCTTGTTTAGCAAATCAATTTATTATAATCTGCTGTGGTTTAGAACTTGATTCCTGTAGTCCAAGGTGTATAGTGCGCTTTTCTTCCACTAAAAATAATTGGGAAAAAAAAATTCACTGACTGCTTTTTCTTTTCAAGTGAATTGAATGGAACAAAAAGAGCCAGCTTGATAGCACTGTAAGCTAAAATCTCATAATTGTGCTCAGAGCAGACAACACACAATTGGACCTCCTCACATAAACCCAGAAACCGTCAGCCTTTCACTTCAGTGCAGCTGTTTTTACGTGCTCTTGCTGAGGTTTTCAGCAACGGTCACAGTTGCTGATCACCAAGAGCTGGACTGATACCACCCCTGATTGCTCCCAGACTTCTGAAAAGGTTTTGTAGGAATTTAAAAAAAAAAAAAGAAAAAAAAGTTTATTAATTCATGTTGCTTTAGGCTATCACGATGGCACAGTCTAAAAGATCTCTAGCTTTAGAGCTGTAGAATCCCTGGGAAGTTCAGGAACCTGACTCTGCAGTGACCTTTTCTGAAAAAAAGGTCAGCATGCCACAGACAGACTTGCCAAGTCAACTGCTTTTCCCTGTAGACTAAAGCTTTGTGGTCTTATCCACAGATCTGGTAGGAAACTTGGCCAAGCTAATGCTTTTTGTTGTTTCAGGCACAATTTGTGTGTCGAACGAAGTTTCATACTAAGTGAGAGTGATTTCAGTACAATGGAAGTAAACTTAGCATTGAAAAATTCATCCTGTGGCTCCCTCTACGTTATCTCCAAATTTTTATGATTTTAATGCATATTTCCTAGATTCATTCATATGATTTGGTTAAATACAAATTGCACTCTCCCATTTTCATGCTTGTTCCTTTGTTCTTTAGTATTTGGGGGGGTAAAACTTATTTGGTACATGAGGTACATGAGGGAATGATCCTCCAATGGTTTGAATTAGCTTGGGATCAAAAAATAACCTCATTCCTGCCACCTCATTATTTCCTATGCCAAAGAGCTTTTAAGCACAGGGTTTTAGTTTCTTTATTTCAGGGGAGCATTTTGGGGGTACAAAATCTGGACAGGTCATTACCAGTTTTTTTAAACACAGACATAGAAATGTTTTGACAGTCAGGGGGTGGCTTGGGCTGGCAGTTTTGCTTTGACAGTGTTTTGGGGCTTTTTGGTTTTAACTGGGTTATGTTTGGGGGAGAACAAGTATGTGCTCTTCCCATCCTCTTTCTTCAAACTTCTGTTTGTGAGATAAATAGACACTAATACTGAAAAGACTGCAGAAGCTGAAGATTTTATTGTATTAAACCTCTCTGGTATCATATTTTCCCCTGCTTTCCTTTACCTCTGTTCATTTGCATTGTAGATTAGGGTACCTGTTTAGGGCAAGAACTGTGTTTTTGGGTAGCATTAATCAGTTAATGTATCTTTGGAGACAATTATGTGAATTTTCTGTTAATATTTTAGAAGTAGACTCTTACTTGTAACAGTTATTTTTACCTATTAAATGGTTCAGGTCTGATTCTCAGTTCTTCTAGGTCTCCAGACCTGTACAGAAAGCCGCAGAGATCTGCTGATTTACAGCCATTGCATGTCTGACCCAGCATTCATGCAGTCATTTCACTGAAATATAATCTGAAACTCGGAATGTGTATGTTGCTAATGACTTAAAACTTTATTTATGTGACTACAGTAGCAAAAATATATGCCAGTCGACAGCGGCATCTATATTGAATATTGTCAGGTCATTGTCCAGTCATGCCTGCACAGAGTCCCTGATAGACATGGAATTCAGATGCTGGGCACAGATGTGGGAGCTCTGTGGTTGCACTGACAGAGATAGATGAATCGTGGACTGATCTGAGTAAAAGATGTTTCTCTTCATTTTTTATTAACCTCAGAAGCCTCGATCAAGGTACTTACAGCAGAGTAAATTATGAATATGGCAAATTCCTACGTGAGTCACAGACCAAATCCTGTGGATCAAAAGCTCAGTGGCAGAACTTTGCACTGAGCTTTATGGAGTAACTTGTGCTTGAGAGTCACAGTGATACCTGTCACTGCAGCGGGTTCTGTGTTCAGATAGCTCTGCATTGTTGCAGTTTAGCAGAAATATATTCACCTAGAATGTGTTTATGTGCTCTAAGGAATAACTTGTCATCAAACCTGTGTATCAGTAGTTATATATGCAGTGAATAAAGATAGATTGTTCTCATCCATGGCAAAAAAAAGCAGGGAACTATATGTCAGTCGTTTGGTTGTTTTATGATTCAGTTGGCTCATTTGACTCAAATCAAGTTTTATGAGACACATGGCTCTTCAGTGTTTTATGATACTTTTCCCATCATGTTCCATCTGTTTCAGAAGGGTGACAGATCTGAATTTGTGAGACTGTTGTCCTTTGGTATTATCAGAAGGACATAGTGAGATATTTTGAGTCTGGCAGCACCACTGGCTGTTTTGGCTGGTGGTGTGCAGGATGAAACGGGATTAGCCGTTACCAGCTCCGTGCGTGTGTTGTAGCAGCAAACATTTGGCTGTCTCTGTGGGTTGTATCTACTGACAGTGCACTTGTGGTGCTGTCCAGAAAAGAGGAGGGAAAGTAGTGGTGATGCATAACTCAATGCTTGAATTTATACATTTGCTGTGTTTCAGTAACTGAGGGAATGTTGGATTTTACAACACGATCCCTGATCAACTGTGAAAACCTGGTGCAGCTTTAGGAAGAACTGAAACTTTCTAGCAATTGTTTTGCTTATATGCCACAACGTTTTACACTTTTTCACAACTTCCTAAATAACCCCAAAATTATGGATTTGCTATAACTACTCTTTCATAAAAAGCCTGCTTCTTTCTTTAGTCTGAAAAGAAACTGTTTAACAAACAGACGTTCTGAATTGATCCACTGTCCTGGCCAAGTAAAAATGGCCATTAAAACTGCAATAATTCCAGCTCAAGTATTTTGAAAGAACTTGTGTAATCTGCTCCTCTCAGTTTTATGTGAAAAAATGTCTTTATTTTTCTAGCAGTTTTGGTTTTTTTTTCCAAAGATCAGCCACAACAACATGTGACAGGACAGACCCATTGAAAGCTGCACAAACATAAAACCAGGCCCGCTGATACTGAGTTCATTTGAAACTCTCCTCCTGCACCCAGTCGCCCGAGGCATTTGGGTTTGCAGCTTTGCGCTACCACACCGGTGTTAGTTACCTGGCGAGTGCATCTTCTGCGTGCTACACGTCTTCTGGCTCTCGATCCACACGCAGATGCGTGCACGTACATTCACACCGCAGTGAGCAAAAGGGATCAAACAGAACTGCCATACTGTGCAACAAGATTCAGTAGAGATGTTGAGGAGAAGGCTATGTGGCAAAGACTGTTAGACAACTGGGTTCGTCTGCGCGTGTGTAAGCAAAAACAGGCAATTTGTCTCAACACTGAAAGAATTTGTTGGTTTAAAGAAGATAATAAATATGCAAAAAATACATGTTGTATGAATAAAATGAGTGTGTTACATACATGCGTGGTATTACATAGCATATGTGAGATAAAATTCCATATGCTGTTATGTGAAATTTTTTGCTATATTTGGTTAATTCTTCCCATTCTTTCATACCTTAGTGTTTGATGATAGAGATTCAAGTCTGTGACATCTGTTCTTGACTTACAGTCTGTGGCTTTTAGAGAGTTACGAATGTTCATTTGCAAAAGCTATGTGGAAATATGTATCACATGTAATACAAACATTGTACAGTGTCCACACTGTGTCAGCTCTGTTAATGAGATGCTGACACTAGACTTATTGGAAGATGAGACTTGAAAATTAACCAAAACAAAAACATAGTCTTTCTCTCCAAGCACTTAGAGGTCCTTGTGCACCTCCATTCACCCTCATAAAAGAACATTTAAATGGACTGTGTACTTACGGAATTTTGTTATAATGATTTTTTCCAGCAAAAACTTTGTTTAAAACAATTAAAATTAGAGTGGAATATGTTCCTTCCATTTTTTATTTCATCTTAGACAATCTTTTCTTCTTCAATGAACTATTTGCCGGAGATGCCACTTTTTACAATAGACATTTTGATAATTAAAAAAATAAATTTTTACAAAATCATCTTAATTTTTCTGAAATGGAACCTAGTTGAACTATATCGTGAACATTTTCCTCCAATGGTTTCAAATGGTCTGTCTGAACGCAGGCTATGCTCACTATTGTTTCTTACTGCCAGTATTTGATATCAGAGTTAAGGTTGTATCTTTCAAGCTGATAGTGGTTGTTCTGTGAGTCAACAGCAGAGTATTGTTTCCATTGATACAATGCATTCATAATTTATCATGCTGTTATATTGCTTTTATGATCGTCTCCACTAACTATCCTCAGGATTTAGTTCAGTTTTAATCAGAGAGGCAAAGCTAAGCAATCCCTGTCGTATGTTTCTATTGAAAAACAAAAGATCAGCAGAAAACCTGTTACGACGAAGAAAATTAAATGGAGAATCTACAGAAGCAAGCTTCACCTTCCATCCTTTACATGCACCAGAAAGAGGCTCCTCCAAACAGTAAATCAGAGATCTATGTGTCTTGACCACAAAACAAGACTGGGGAGATTCATTTTCCTATAGTAAAGTTAGGCCTGTGGAAATTACTTTCAATTCTCTTGATTAGAAGCAAGTTCTGCTTTGCACCAGACTACAGTATTCAGCACTGGTAAAATGCAAGACAGAGAATTGTAGCGTTTGGCATCATCAGATAGTGCTTGTCTAACTCATTGCAGGAAGGGGAGGACATATATCCTACAGTCTTTTTAATTTATTTTTTTTTAAGAGGGAAAGAACTTGAACCCATTCTTGCCATTTAACTTGATGCAACCCTAGATATAGAAAGTGATTCTGTATTTTGTATACTATATATATAATCCCCCTCTCATGTCTCACTGTCGAAGTTATCTGGTGATCTCATGTGGAAAGTTCAGAGTGCTGTGTCATGGTCAGCATGTTTGGTTTCTTTGGAACTAGGCAACCCCAGCTTAGCCTATTCCAAATAACATCACTTCTTATTAATAGGGTTCCTTTTAGAGTATTGATAGTGCTTGGCAGGTGCGAAGAACTGCATGTGCTAGATGATGGCCCAGTTAACTGTGGAATTTGATTCGCCTTTAATTCAAGAGATGACTTTCAACTTACTTCTCTTTTTATCAGAAAAGCTTTTTGGAAGCACCAGCAACCAAGCAGGGGAGGAACCTGGGATTTTTGATCTCAGGTCTGGTAACAACTGGAAAGGTCCCACAACTGTCCTGACTTTAGGAGTGTTTGAAAACATCTGTTAATGCACTTTAGTAAAACCATCTAGTCTGAAGACAAGACCACAGGACCTGATCCAAAGTTCTCTGAAGGTACCTAGAGAGCTTTCAATCATTTCACTGTGCTGTGGAGAAGGCCACTAGACCCTTTGAGAGGGAAACAGTTTTCAGTCAGTATGAAAATGTCTGTGATTCTGTTTGAAACTGGCTTCCAGCCTCTCCTCTACTTTATCCTCCCAGTTCTATGCTTGCTTCTCTCCTGACTGCTGTAGTGACCAAACTGGTTCTTAAACTCAAACTGCAGGCTTCTCATAGTGTCTTTGAAAGCCTCGGGATACAGTTCCTTTCTCCGTCTAACCATTTTAGAACAAGCAGGCAGATGCAGAAGTCCTTTTTCCTCTCCCTGTGCCACGCATTTCTGTGGGGAGAAGAGGATGAGCAGAGAAGTCTTCCTTCACAGTGGTAGAGGAGGGTTCCTTTCTCAGGCACTTCCAAACGTGTGTCCCATTCTGCAGCCTCGCGCGACATCTATTAATGGATTTTCTGAGTTCGTGACCTGTTTCAAAGCAAATGCTGGATGCCAACACATTTTGTCATGGCTCATCTGTGGACAGTGGGCACCTGTTGCACAGAAAGTTCTTCACCCAGGCCTCTCCAGCGGGTAAATCTAAGCTTCTATCTGAATAAAAAAAAGGGTCTTGAATAAAAAAGAACAGCCCCGGATGAATCAGATAGAAACTTCTTTGGTGTTTTTTGATTATTATTCTTCTCTGAACCTGCAAGCATGTTTGTTCAAAGTGACATTGTTAAAAGGGAGCTTGCAGTTAGGATTCCCAGTTAGGATTCCATAACTTTTAAGTGCCTCACATGGCCAGATTTCATTTTACTTTTGCCAAAATATGAATAAAAGGACGGCCAATAGCGTTGAAATTTATTTTTTAGTACATTTAATTAGATGGCAATCAGATTTTCCTATAACCATACGGGTTCAGGGCAAAATTTTACAAAGCCAACATACCATGAAAGCTTCTGCATTTCTTTAAGTGCAGAAGTATGGATAAGAATAACCACCAGGTGTGTGTCTAAACTGTTGCTTACACCGTTAAGAGGAATCTGTGTATAAAGTTTTTTTCTTGTCCATGAAAATCAAAGGATTCACATGTACCAAAGTATGTTTCTTAAACATACATAGAACCTTTTCCATGTCAATTCCAGAGGCTGCGGTCTGCAGGAGTAATGTAAGGATTGGGGACGCTCTTGGGCTAGTGATTCCAAATTGTAAACTGAAATTAGCTGAAATTTCTTCTAAAATTCAGAGGTTTTGCACACAGCGTCAGAGACTGGGCAGTGCTTAAGAACTGAGAACAAGATACATGAAATCTGTGAAACAGCAAGAGGTGAGATTTGATTATCTGATAACGGATCACTGTATTTTTACCACTTTGGTTATTTAGCACCATGGTCTGCTCCTCCTCTCAGCTTCCCAGAATTCAGTAGTAGCCAAAAGAAATTTTCAGTTTGGTGCATGAAAATCATGAAAGGACTTGGATGAGATTTCTGTTAGGGCAGAAAGAGGCTTTGGAAATCAACTGTCATCCTCTCAGCCCACAGAAACACTCCAAAATATGATATTCTGGGGGAGAGAATGGAAAGTATCTAGAGCACCAAATGTGGCAGCTGAAAACAATTTTAAAAAATACACAAGATGGGTAGGCCGGTAATGTTATGAGGGGTAAGAGAGGCAGCTGGAAGATTTAAAAGGGAAGGCCTGAGAGCAGCTGAAAGATGCCAGCAGTCTGTTAGCAAGAGCATCTGAGGGCTGAGTGGCTGTGTATGATGAGAAAACATGCCAAAATGATAAGAAAAACAGCTGGAGACAAACAAAATTTCAAAGCCTTTGAAACAGGGATGGGTATGCAAATCCTGCTAACACTATTGAATGAGTAAATTAATTACTTTTTTTTTCTGTCTCTGCTTTCATAAGTTCCTTTTGTTTTCACAAATGTCCTCTTTCTGTAGAATCTGAAAGAGTCCTTTTCTGCTGCCTCCTCCTCCTGTTGACCTTTTGGGTTTTGGTTGTTTCCTCCACAGAAAATGAGTATCTCTGAACAGTAGCGTTGACTTGTTAATAGTTTTTTAAGCCAGTGTTTTAATTGTTTACTTTTCTATTTCCTGACCTTATCAAGACTTTTTCTGCTCATCATTCCAAATGCAAAAACCCCTCAGTGGAATACCATTCTCTGTGAAGAAAATCTGCTGGTAGAAGTTGGTTTTAATCTCATTCTGGGTAGGACCTAGAAGATTTAGAATCATAGAATCACAGAATCGTTTGGGTTGGAAGGGATCTCAAAGATCATCTAGTTCCAACCCACCTGCCATGGGCAGGGACACCCTCCACTAGACCAGGTTGCCCAAAGCCCCATCCAGCCTGGCCTTGAACACTGCCAGGGATGAGGCATCCACAGCTTCTCTGGGCAACCTGTTCCAGTGTCTCACCACCCTCATAGGGAAGAATTTCTTCCTAACACCGAATCTAAATCTCCCCTCTTCTAGTTTAAACCCATTACCCCTTGTCCTACCACTGCACTCCCTGATAAACAGCCCCTCTCCATCTTTCCTGTAGGCCCCTTTAGGTATTGGAAGGCTGCAATTAGGTCTCCCCGGAGCCTTCTCTTCTCCAGGCTGAACAAATCCAACTCCCTCAGCCTGTCCTCAGAGGAGAGGTGCTCCAGCCCTCTGATCATCTTCATATCCCTCCTCTGGACTCGCTCCAACAGGTCTATGTCTTTCTTGTACTTAGGACCCCCAAACTGGACGCAGTACTCCAGGTGGGGTCTCACAAGAGCGGAGTAGAGGGGGAGAATCACCTCCCTTGACCTGCTGATCACAGTTTCTGATGCAGCCCAGGACACGGTTGGCTTTCTGGGCTGCCAGTGCACACTGCCTGCTCATGTTCAGCTTTTCATACATCAGCCAAGTCCTTCTCCTCAGGGCTGCTCTCAATCCATTCTCCGCCCAGTCTGTAGTTGTGCTTGGGACTGCACCAAGCCACGTGTAGGACCTTGCACTTGGCCTTGCTGAACTTCATGCAGTTTGCACAGGCCCACCTCTCAAGCCTGTCAAGGTCCCTCTGGATGGCATCCCCTTCCCTCCAGCCTGCTGACTGCACCACACAGCTTGATGTCATCAGCAAA
>VWZZ01005312.1:652799-674582 GCA_013399095.1 Psophia crepitans | reverse complement strand
CAGTTCCCTCAGGACCCGCAGATGCAGCTCATCAGGTCTCATGGACTTGTGCACCTTCAGGTTCCTTAGATATTCTCAAACCTGATCTTCTTCTACAGTGGGCGGTTCTTCATTCTACCAGTCCCTTTGCCTTTGCCTTCTGCAACCTGGGCAGTGTGGCCAGAGCACTTGCTGATGAAGACTGAGGAAAAAAAGCCGTTGAGTACCTCAGCCTTTTCCATATCTTGGGTAATCAGTCCTCTTGTTTCCTTCCAGAGGAGGGAGGCCCACATTTTCCCTCATCTTCCTTTTGTCACTGACATACCTATAGAAACTTGTCTTGTTGTCGTTGATGTCCCTGGCCAGATTTAACTCTATCATGGCTTTAGCTTTCCTAACTTGATCCCTGGCTGCTCGAACAGTTTCCCTGTATTCCTCCCAGGCTACCTGTCCTCGCTTCCAGCCTCTGTAGGCTTGCTTTTTGTGTTTGAGTTTGCCCAGGAGCTCCTTGCTCATCCATGCAGGCCTCTGGGCCTTTTTACCTGACTTTCTCTTTGTGGGGATGCATCACTCCTGAGGTTGGAGGAGGTGATCCATGAACACTAACCAGGTGTCCTGGGCCCCTTTTCCCTCCAGGGCTTTGTCCCATGGTAGTCTACCAAGCAGATCCCTGAAGAGGCCAAAGTCTGCTCTCCTGAAGTCCAGGGTAGTGAGCTTGCTGTGGGCCCACCTCGCTGCCCTGAAGATGGCTTTGTATTCCAGAGGGCTAGCTGGAGAAGTTGGTAGGCTTGAATGGTCTGATGAACAGTCTCTAGAATTTGGCAGGGTCTAAAACAAGTTTGTAATAAGAACGCAATGACTTTGGAAAGTAAAAATGTACAGTGGGGCCGATTTTCAAAGCTTCATGCATTACAATTGCACCTCTATTTTTGCATGTATTTTATTATACATACAGCTTATAATTTACTTGCATCTCATCACATATTTGAATGTAGTCTGGGTGTGTGCATCAGTGACGTGAAGACAGATGCCAGTATCTGTGTACAGTAGCATGTTCTTTACCTTTGAAATTGTGGCTCTGCTGTGTTTCAGCTGTCAAAGCAAGAGAGAGCACGTGTGTACTTTTTTTTCCATAGATCATAAGGAACCAAAGAGCTTATGTGAAAGGAAGAGTACAGGAGAAGATCTTAGTAGGTTCTGTCCCATGAAAAACTGAAGTACAGCAACACGAAAAGAGCAAACATGCTGTCTAGTTTCTCTGAAGCTGTTTGCTAATGACCTCCAATGAACTAGAAAATGTTAAGAGAGCACAGTCTCAGCTTGAAGCCTGAGAGAAGAAAAAATAGCAGGCAGAGAGAGGTATGCAAAGAAAGTGAAAGAGAGAATGGAGATAGTCCACAATTATTTTCCAACAACAAGAAGACCCTAAGCAGGCAGCAAATTTTTGATAGCTTTCATGCTGCCTAACGTACACTGTTATGTCCACGCCAACAGGAAAAACAGCAGCAGCAGCAGTTTTGGAAGGCATGAAAGTAGGCTCACAGAATGATATAATAATAGAACAAGTGGAAAGGGGGAGAGGGTATAAAATGCAAATTAAAATATATTAGATTTAGTGTTTTATGACAGACATCTGAATGATTACCACTTATTTTTGGTGAAATATAACTCATTATGTAGCATATACTAAATGTTTTAAATAAAGACAATAATAGGGTCAGGTCAAAAGATTACAATCCAATCTGATAAAATACCAAATGAGACAGAGGGAGCTAGAACATTTGCCAGGGAAACTTATGCTTGTCTGGCATAGGGAAAAATACATGGAATGAGTGAAAAGAAATGTTCATGATGCAAATTAATTGTTTTTAAAGAAAGCATTTAAATTAACTTTTCAGATACTTGAAAGACTTTGACTACTGTGTGTTTTAAAAGAAGATCTTTTGGTTTGGAAGCCCTTGACATTAAATTCCCGTAACAGGACCAATTAATCAGAAGCATAAACTTACAAGAAATTTTACATATGAGATGTAGTGTTGCGCTTTTTATGCTTAAGTAAATTTCTTTCTTGGAATAAGAAATTTCAACTTCCCTTCCTCATTTTCTCCATGATTAGCCACAGACTAGGCAATTTATTATTCTACATTCTGTTGTAAATATAGATGGCCTCTGTTTTTACCAAAAAAAAAAAAAAAAGGGTTAGGAGAAATGAGTGCAGGTGCACTTATCTGAAAAGAAGTGAGATAGTGGATTTGAGAAATAATGGGGGAGGCACTTTCCAACTGTTTTTTCAATGCATTGCCTTGGATGGTTGAAACAGCTCTGCCTTCTACATCTCCTGCTTTCCAGCCTGTAGGTTAAGAAGATTTTTTGCCAGTGGCTTTGCACCACCTTGTGACTTAGGAGGATTTCCTCCCAGGAAGGCTGTCCAGGTTCATGTAGCCGTAGCACTTGAGGAAGAAGGAGGATTTCAGTTGCAGAAGAAAGAACTGTTTGGTCAGTTCTATTTTTAATAAAAATGAGGCAGTGGTGGAGAGGGGGAATTTGCAGGACCTCCTAAAGCAGGAGCATGAGCCTGTAAATTCACACAGGCTGCTATGAAGTCTACAAACCAGAGATGCACCTAGGTGGCTCTGTTTAAATGGAATGTAGTACTTCAGTTTCATACTTGGCCTGGTTCCCTGGTGTGCTGCTCTTTGAGTGATCTTGCTCCGTATTGCTTCTCAAAAAATTGCAAGGTGGGGTGCTTTCTACCACTTCTCAAGAATGAGAATGGCATGAGGGATTTCACCACTGATAATTTTTTCAAACTCTAGGGAAGAAGCTGAGCATCACTTCAACATTTCCTTTCCCCTTCCTCTCCTCTCCACTGGGTCTTTATCAGAAGAGGACCCAAAGTTCATCACAAACATGACCATGTACCTACCCTTTTCTTCTTTCTAGCACATCACACTGAACAGCAGAATTATCCTTCCACTAAACACACACAGGTATTGGAGTGTGTTCCTGTACTACAAATTTCGGAGCAAGTCAAAGCCCAGTAGAGCAAAGTGCTGTTTGGAGGGCTTACATGCAGCTTGGTCTGCTCAACAAGGCCTTCATGAGTTGTTCTCTGGGGTAGCGAAATGGTCTTGCAAACACAAGTAATCCTCTAAATACCAGGATCTGTGAACGTGCGATAAAATAGTTATTTTCTGGAAATCGTTGCTGGTTTAGGAATTAAAAGTCATTTTGTATCACTGAGTCTTTTACCTGTATGTCTGACAGAACCTGAGACTTCACAGGTAACCCTCCCTAAATTTAGTAACATCCCACTGAGAAACAATTTGTTTTCGTGTTAGCATATTTATGTCTTTGTCCTCAGGAGTTACCAGATGGGCAGTAACTACCCTTGTTCTCAGCTGGTCAAGACCTGGAAAATCCACTTTTAGTTTTTAAACTCTGAACAATTGTACCATCTTCATAAGCATATTAAATACCGCAGTAAATGTCAAGAATCCATGAAAATCTTTTTGACGTTTGCAAGTAATAGCACTTTCACCACCACAGAGCAGACTGTACTTCTGGCCCATTTTGAGCAAACCTCTCCAGCCTCCAGCAATTCTCTCAGGGTATACTCATGCACATCTTCTGTTTTCAGCCTGGCCCTGGCTCCAGTCTCTGGCTATCCAGCCCATCTTGATTGCACCCAAAGCTTGCTATTCTGCTCTCTCTACAGCAACAGCTGTAGCAGTTAGCAGCCACGCTGTCCTGCTGAAACAAAATGTCATTAATACAGTGCAGCTGCATTGCAAATAAACCATATCTTCAATGCAACAGAAGACAGAGTAAAGACAGTGCCTGCTTCTCTCTAATATTGCCGTTCCCTGAGTGTAGGAAAGGCAGATTCCTTGGGGCTCCTCCACACATTCCGTATCTCTGCCAACCTGTGCTCTCAGAGAACTGCTGGCAAGCACCACTGCCGTTGTTGGGATCAGACCAAGGCGCTGCAGAAGGTTTGCATTGTACTGAAGACAAGATACAAGATCTTTGAAGCCAGCTTCCTTCTTTGAAGTTCCAGTGGGCATCAAGGTTTTTTTCCTCAGAAAGTTACTAGAGTGACATCCCATTGCCTGGCCGTTATTAAGCTAAACCAATGTATTCACAGAATCACAGGTTGGTAGGGCTTGGAAGGGACCTCTGGAGATCATCTAGTCCAACCCCCCTGCTACAGCAGGATCACCTAGAGCAGGTTGCACCAGATTGCATCCAGGGTGGGTTTTGAATATCACACACATTTCACACAAGAAAGTCTTTCAACTGTGGTGTGCCCTTCTCAGGCGCTCACTCAGCTGAGTTACCGCAGCCACATCGGGGGGCACCTCCTTGCTGACACAAGCCCTCTGAAGGCTGATGGGCACATTTCTGTTTTCACACTCCGACGCTGCTCTTGGAGCTTTACGTTAGATTCTGATTTCTTTTGGCAAGATCCCAGGTGTTGTTAGAATAGACAGGAAAATTGCTGTTCTTGATAAGGTCAGAGGAAAACCAGTTTTGAGATACAGGAGTGGAAGTGGAACTGGTGACATTTACAGAAGAATAAAGCCTGGAGATCTTTGTACTCTCTTCTACATGAAGAACAGTATAAATTATGATGGCACTCAGGTTAGTGAAAGGATGCACTTTACAGAAGATTACTTTTACTTGGTAAAGTGGTTCACTACTGGAAAAAAGCCAATGCTGATGAAAATCAGGAAAGAATAATGCATATATATGCATACTGTGATACCTAAGACTTGGTTTAGGAAGACCACATTTTCCTCAGTAACATACATGTATGCCAAGGAATGCGCACTACTTCATAACCGTATATTGGAAAAGAAACTGTGGACATTCCTTATTGCACTAATGTGCTACTTGCCATCTTTGCAGGGCTAGGAAGAGTGCATATTGGACAAGGAGAGCAGCCCAATATTAAGGTTCTTCGTTGCTAGTGTGATGAAGCAATTACATTATAATTGAGACTTACCATCACTTATACAAGGTTTGGACATACTTTGAAAAAAAGCTTGTGCTTCAACTTGATATGCTTGGCCATATTTACTTATCTGCATGAAACACTCCCAAATTCTCCGACTATCCTCAGTGAAAACAAGATTTGCCCCTAGGCTTTCATTATTTCTATCTTCATTCAGAAATATTACTAGTGAACGAATTAGGAGATGAATTCTGACAGGTCGAACAAAGAGCCAGGGAATCCCAATTTTTGGCAACAGTATGGCATCCAAAGCCTTGAACAAGTAATCGGTCTTCCCTTTGAAGCAGTTGGAAAATACACTCGTGTTTCTGTTGAAAACCATTCAATTGTAGTGGTTCTTGTCAGGAAAAAACCAGAACATCCTATTCCGATACTTTCTAAGTGCAGGGATATTTTGTTTTTAAACAATTTATGTTTTTTTAAAAATAATTTTTTAAAAATAATAAAACACAAAATATTTTTTAAATTACCCGATTTTTTTTTTTTCTGGGAGGGCATTTTGTTTACTGCAGTGCTTTAAGCTTTGGCTTATTTTTGTCATCACTACAAATCTAGACAAAAAAACCCCAACAGTAACAGTTTTTCACAGGGTGGCAAAATCTCTTATCTGCTGTGCTGGATAAAAACATGTCCTGTTCTTGTGTGTGTGTGTGTGAAAGTGTGTGTGAAACAGTGTGTGTGAAAGATTGATTCACGTCCTTTTGCAAGTGCAGTGTCAAAAATCTTTTAACAGGTGAATGATTGATGATGGATTCACTGAGCTTTGCTTATGATCTACCTCTGTCAGTCTTGGTGTTTTGACATCTTTTGCTCTGGTTCAAATGGCATCGGTGAATTCAGAAGAAGGTGAGTTGTGGATAGGAAGAGCTCTTCTGTAAAGATTGTTCTGGATTTCATAAAGTTTGAGGTGAAACACTGTGGAGTTTTCTCAATGTAACTAACATTTCACTCAGTTTAAGTCTTAAGTAGGAAGTGACTGGGCACCTGCAAGGGCCCTTGCCCTGTGTAGGAGTGGGGAGCACATCACCCCACATAGCCACATCTGGAGAGGGGAGGAGAAGCAGCAGGAACACCTGCGAAGTCTGGTCGAAAGATTAACATGAGGATGCTGACTTAAAGAGTACATATATCTCAGAGACCTCCCACCAATTAATTTGGATATCTGTATCTTTTGACTTTTAGATGCTTGTTGATGAAATAGGCTTTGGTGGGTTCCTCCCTAATCCCAGATTGCTTATGTAAAAAATAATGATTGTGTAAGCTAGCCCAAATTCATGGCTTATCTCAGAAAAGTTGGCACATGGAACTGAGAAAAGTTCCAGAGCTAATTTTCTTTATGTTGAGAAAAGTTGATAATTGTTCTGTGTGGATACCTGCGTGTTTGAACACAATCATAGTTGTAGTTTCTCCTTACTCTTTGATACTAGGTCAAGCTTATTTTTTCTCATAATTTTGGACTCGGCTTTGGAGGCAAAAAAGAATCTGTAAACAAACCCCCAAAACCCAATCACAGGTCGCTGGCTTTTGTAAGTTCACACATAACCGTGCTATTTTCAAAGTCCTTAAAAATCTTTAGTTGCTGCAAATCTAAGGTGTTTTCTTGTTTTTGCTAAATGTAGTATATAACAATATATTTAATGTGTTCCTTGAGATCCTTATGCCTGACAATATGGTGGCATGAATGTAGTAAACTAGCTTAAACAATCATTTCCCTGTTGTTTTCAGGGATATAAAAAGAACAGCTGAATGTAAACTTCTAGCATGCCACCTTGTAATCTAGTCTTGCTAATCGATAGGCTGTAATATGTACTCCTTATGGTAATATTAAATATAGTGTAAGGCTGAGTGGTTTTCCTTTTCTTGCATTATCCTACTCTTCCTATTGTAGTCACAGCATTGTATATTTTGGCGATTGTTACAAGGCCAAATTCCATCATAATCCTCAGGTTTTACTGCTCATAAATTTTTCATAAGATTTTTTTCTATGGGCTATGAGCTTTTTACAGTTAGACTTTGACCAGAGCCTGTTTTATTGCTTGTTTGAGGAAGTATAACCTAATGGTTTGAAGTTCAAGCACACAGAAAAACACAAACCAGAAGTTACATACTTTGCAGTCTGAATACACTGCTTCCATGTTTGTTTATACCAAAAACCTGGAAAAGAAATTGAAATTGAGTGGAAGGCAATTCAAACCATATGTGCAAACTATTTAAAACTGAAACATAGGTTCAGATTAGAATGCTTTTTCTCACCAAACTTTGAGCATAACTAGGGAATCGCTCAGTTTGAAATGGCGCAGCATCTGATGAACAAGGCTAAGAGGTGTTTTGAATGGTTGCATCATGTTTTAATCCTAATACAGTTCTTTCCAGTGCTTGAAAAATCCAATAAAAATCAGATACAACAAACTCTAGTAAGGCCAAGTTATGTTCACTAGTGAATAGGAAAATACACATATTAGGAAAAATTACCATTTTAGCAGTCAGTTTATCAGTGTAATGTTTCAAGGCATTACACCTGCTTTAGTCTATGCATTCCTTAACGATGGTGTTCTTAGTTTCAACTTCTCCCTCCTTTCCTTCCTCTGCAAGGAACTCAGCACTGGTCACTTATCAGTGTAAAACCTCTTTCAAACATTTTCAAACACAACTGGAAATTGTATTGTGTGCAATTTCTCACTGCTTACATATTTGCTATCTTTCAGGTAAAATGCTAACCTTTCTGCTGAGTATTCACATATTTCACAACTAAGTGCTGCTATTTCTCATTTATTTTATTTTGGTCCTGGTAATATGAACTATTTGTTTCAAGCATGTTGGGTGTTATTGTGGTATTTTATGTCCAGCTACTCATTCAGCTACCTAGGTTTGCTAGTGGAACTTGCACATTTACATTTTTCCTGAGGTTATTTAATCTGTCAAGTTATAGAGCCAACATGCAATTGACCTTTATAAACTGAATCATAAACTTTTATTCTGTTCCTGTTGTAGCTTACCACAACACAGTCCCCCTCCAGGGCAGCAAACATTCCCCTTCATGCTCCACCCTGGGGTGTCTGTCAGCTCCAGATGGAGGCAGAGGAAGGTCCCAGGACGTTGACAGAAGGATATATATGTAGGGCAAAGATGTTTTCTTCATCCTGTATCAAATAATATGTCACTGTACCACATGGTTTCCTGAGCGACCTGTATCCTCTGTCTTCCACTCAGAGGGACTTCTGTTTTTAATTTCTACTTGATGCCATGTCCTGTAGGCAGACCCTCTCTGGGGCAGGGAAATGGGAGAAGAGAATAGAAATTGGCATTTATTAACTGTTTCCTACTCATCTCCCTGCTGTGTGTTTACACATCTTAGCAGAATGAACACTACATTGCGCTCTGCGAGGTCACAGATCACAGAATCATTTATGTTGGAAAAGACCTTTAAGATCATCAAGTCCAACCATTAACCTAGCACTGCCAAGTCCACCACTAAACCATGTCCCCCAGCACCACATCTACACATCTTTTAAATACTTCCAGGGATGGTGATTCAACCACTTCTCCAGGCAGCCTGGTCCAGTGCTTCACAACCCTTTCAGTGAAGAATTTTTTCTGATAACCAATCTAAACCTCCCCTGGTGCAACTTGTGGCTGTTTCCTCTTGTCCTATCACTTGTTACTTGGGAGAAGATACCAACACCCACCTGGCTACAATCTCCTTTCAGGCAGTCAAAGAGTCAAAGATAGCGATGACGTCTTCCCTCAGCCTCCTCTTCTCCAGACTAAACAATCCCAGGTCCCTCAGCTGCTCCTCATAAGACTTGTGCTCCAGACCCTTCACCACCTTTGCTGCCCTTCTCTGGACATGCTCCAGCACCTCAATGTCCTTCTTGTAGTGAGGGACCCAAAACTGAACACAATATTAGAGGTGCAGCCTCACCAGTGCCAAGTACAGGGGAACGATTGCTTCCCTACTCCTGCTGGCTACACCGTTTCTGACAAAAGCCAGGATGCTGTTGGCTGCTATGGCCACCTGGGCACACTGCTGGCTCATAGTCAGCTGGCTGTCAACCAACATCTCCAGGTCCTTTTCCACTGGGCAGCTTTCCAGCCACTCTGCCCCAAGCCTGTAGCGTTGCCTGGGGCTGTTGTGACCCACGTGCAGGACCCAGCACTGAGCCTTGTTGAATCTCAATTGGCCTTGGCCCATCAATCCAGCCTGTCCAGACCTCTCTGTAGAACCTTCCTGTACTCAAGCAGATCAACACTCCCGCACAACTTGGTGTCATCTGCAAACTTACTGAGGGTGCGCTCAATCCCCTCATCCAGATCATTGATTATATTAAAGAGAACTGGCCCTGGGGAACACCACTTGTGACCGGCCACCAACTGGACTTAACTCCGTTCACCACAACTTTCAGCCCAACCATCCAGTCAGTTTTTTAGATCTTAAGGTCAGGCTGCAAAAGGCAGTTTGACAACTCTTCTCAGCAGCCAAGCTATAAGCACTCGTTAAGAATAGAAAACGACAACAGCAGCCCATAATGTTATTGAGTGTACCAGTCCTGGACAACGAAGTCTCGTAATTGCCCATGGTGAAACAAAGTCTAACCACAAGACCTGGAAAACTCTTTTCTATCACTTCAATTTCACTTCTGCCCTCTTTTGCAGATGAAAAAGACTACTTTTGTGGATGAATGAACAGCTCACATTCTGCGTTCAAGCCTGTGCTTCTGCTGAAGTCACTATAAGAGTGACAGCTGCAGTAATTAATTTCAATATGAAGATTATATGAACATCCTCCCCACACCCCATTCTCCAAAGAATTGACCAAGACTGTCATGCATTTCACACAGGCTTCTTTCAGGCATCAGGTAATGCTTTTGGTCATTAGTGGTTTTGACTGATACTGAAATGTCAAGTATTAAAGATTACAAATCCATCATCAACTGGATCTGAGCAGCTACTTCAGTGCTTCCCAGTTCAAGTACTATATGCAAAAGGTGCCTGGCCTTTAGGTTTTTAATAACACCACTTTGTACTTAACAGGAGGGGTTCAAGGACAAAAGAAACTGCCAGGCATGGAAGGGGATTGATTCAGGGACTTCTTGAGGAATCTCAATCCACGCAAGTCCATGGGACCAGATGGACTGCACCTGAGGGTACTAAGAGAGCTAGCTGGCTGTTGTCATTGTAAGGCTGCTCACTATCATCTTGAAAGTTCACGGAGCCTGGGGAGGTTCTTCCATGACTGGAAAAAGGCAGATAATGCATCCATCTTCAGAAACAGCAAGAAGGACAATGTAGGGAACTACAGAACAATCATAGCGTGAGCAATCTTGGAAGTAATTTATGGACACATGAAGGAGAAGGTGGTGATCAGGAATAGCCAGCATGGATTTACAAGGGTACATCATGCCAGACCAACCTAATTGCCTCCTGTGATGAGATGACTTAATTTGTGGATGAGGGGAAAGCAGAGGATGTTGTCTACTTTGAGTTTAGCAAGGTTTTCCATGTGGTCTCCCACAGAATCTTTGTATCCAATTTCACCTCGTCCAATCTAAACAGGAAAAAAAACCTGACTGGATCATTAGTCAAAAGGGCTCATGCTCTGTCGGGAGGCTGATTACAGTGGAATTCCTCAGGGGTCTGTCCTGTCTGCTATCTTTATCAATGACCTGGAGGAACAGGCAGGATGCAGTACTATCAGGTCTGAGGACTTAATGGTCCTAAGTGAAGGGTGTAGTTGTAGTTATAGAATCACAGAATCATTTAGGTTGGAAAAGACCCTTAAGATCATCAAGTCCAACTGTTAACCTAACACTGCCAAGTCCACCACTAAACCATGTCCCTAAGTACCACCTCTACATATCTTTTAAATACCTCCAAGGATGGTGACTCAACCATCTATATAGTTGATATGCTTGAGATCAGACCTGCCATTGGGAAGGATTTACACTTACTAGAAAACTAGGACAACAGGAACCTCATGAAAGTCAGTTAGGACAAATAGGGAGTCCTTTATCTCAGATGGACTAACCCCCCGCATAAGCCAGGGCATGACTGGCTTGGTAGTAGCTCTGATGAAAAGGACACGGGAGACTTGGGGTAGGCAGCAGTGAAAGCGCATCAGACTGTATCAAGAGGAGCACAGATGGCAAATCAAGGTAATTACTTCCTTTTACTCAGCACTCATTAGACCACAGCTGGCATAGTGGGTCCAGTCTTGACTCTCCCAGTACATGAAAGCCGTTGATAAACTTGTGTGACTCCACTGGACGGCCGACAGGACGGCTGGGGGCTGAAGCACGAGACTTGTGAGCAGAGGCTGAGGCACTGGTGTTTGTTCAGCCAAAGGAAGAGAACAGCAACTTTCCAGTTTCCTAGGAGGAGGTTACTGAGAAAATAGGGCTGGGCTCTCTGCCAAAGAACGAGAGACGAAGGTTATAAACGAACAGAGGAGGCTCTGGCTAGATAGAAGGAAGAAAAATGACACTATGAGAATAATTAAGTAGTGGAATAGATTACCCAGCGGGGTTGTGCGGTCTCTATGTGGAGGACATTAAGACCTGACTGGACAAAGCCATAAGCAACCTGGGACCTCCCAAAGTCCTTTCTGCTCTGAATCATTTTATGATAACTCTCAGGATGGATCTTCTCCATCTTCTCTGTAGAACTTCTTCCACGTCATACAGTTCATATCACTCTACGTATTTAAAGTCTGTGCATACGCTGCTATTTGCCCCACAGACCAGGAAAATTACATAAAAGGTTGCCCTCCTAGTTTTAACTAAACAACATGTGAGACAATTTGAGCAAAAACATCACTACACAGGATGCGACAACATTTTTTATTGTTTTAATATGAGTGAATAGATTAAGAGATCTGAAATGTTGTAAAGCAGTATACATACTGAATAAATAATATGCACAGGAGAGTCATGTCTACATTATAACACTGGCTAGTATTCAGAATACTTAAAATAAATCCAGTGACATTGGATAAAGTCCATAAAAATGCTATCCTGTCTTCCCTTGTATGAAATTGTTCAAGTATAAAAAAAATCCAATACAGTGTAAAATATCAAATTCCATTTCGGTCAAGAATAAAAATTGCAAGTATTGTAGTTTCACAGGACAATGTAAAGCAGCATTTTCTAGCACAGGGAAAAATAGTCAGTCTACATACAGACGAGTGAGAAAACGGCACTAATGTATCTGAGAGGTCTACATGAAAAACTAGTAGAGGGAAAAGAATGAACTAGCAATATTTTATGTAAAAACCTAAAAAAAGTGTTAATTTAAGAGTACCCTCATACAGTGCACATACTGAATTTAAATAAATCCAAGTCAACATCCTTAGTTAATTAGGTTAATATTTAATATGCTACATCTAAGCCTACTAAATAATTTATGCCATGAGATGAATACATAATTTTACAGTGTCACATCTAAAGTTGCTTTCTTTAGAGCGCAGCATAGTAAAACTTTCAAAATAAATATTTCTTTTTAAATAGCATAACAATTAAGGCACAGTATAAATCACATACCATTA
The DNA here is from genome assembly GCA_013399095.1 of Psophia crepitans. Classification (NCBI taxonomy): domain Eukaryota; kingdom Metazoa; phylum Chordata; class Aves; order Gruiformes; family Psophiidae; genus Psophia; species Psophia crepitans. Next base: position 662,046 of record VWZZ01005312.1, on the reverse strand, counting down.
ACCCTTCAAGAACAGCAGTCTTGGTAACAAAAGTCGCCTTGTGTACTGTACGTTTGCTAATAAATATTTTAAATATAATCCTGAAATAGATATTAAAATTGTACAAATGGTTTCAGAAAAGAAAATTCCCTTAAAACAGTTCTTAAAGGTTTTAATTCATTAAGCTTCTTCCTGCCTTTATTCACAAGTTACGAATAGATGCAATAAATAGAAAGAGAAGGCTGTTGTAGTAAAGGGCTGATCCTATTTTAGAATCAGAATAGCTGACACCAGCAGTTAAAGTTTCCCAAAAGTGAAACAGGATGGGGCGAGGGATTAGGATGTGACAAGCTCATCACATGAGCACGAGTGATGTGTTCTGTCCAGAACTGTCTGTGTTATTGATTGTCTCTACAGCTGTTGCACCCCTTACTTCCACATCACTTGCTCCATAGTTCCACTCATCCAGAGGACAGAGAAGAAAATAACTTTGGTGCCTGTCCGCCATCTTACTAGCCGGCCATCTTCCTTGGGTTGTTCGATGCCCGTTAGTGAGACAGTGAGAAAGTACTATCTCACAAAGACAACTTCTGAAAGCTACAAAGGACAATCAGTGCTTTAAGCTTGTTTCCTCTTAAAATGGATAAAGATTACATATTGCTGACTCAGTTTTTTCCCTGGTTCAAACTTTTCAAACACCATTTTCTTACTTATAAAAGGCAGTTTTGCTTCCCTGATACTGTAAAAAGTACACCTTTGCTTTTTTTTGGTTCTTGTTTGTTTGCCTGTTTGAAAACATGAAGTCCCATTGCTACTCCTGCCACTCTTTCATGACAGTACAGTATTTTTTCCCCCATTTTCTTCTGGCTTGATACTTGAAAGTAGACATGCCGCACTACCCCTCCCCTCTAACAACACGAATTGGATGCATACTGTATGAAGACAGTGGAATAGAAATCTTTAGTTTCGCAATAGCATCGCTTTCCTTAAAGCTCCTCAGTTAATACCCATTGTCTCTGATTAACTACTGGTACTGGAAGGCTGAAAAGAGGAAGAGAAAGGGCGAGCTTCCTTCAGGAGTCCATCTGCTATTGCATACGGTCTGTCTGCAGCTGTTGGGGCTGGTACTGGCCAAAAGCGGCAGCAGCTGCGGCGGCCGTCCCAGGCGCTGCTGCGGTGATGGGCTGCTGCACCGCGTAGCCGTAGCCCCCCGCCGCCACGTACCCGGCAGCGGCAGCCGGTGAGGCGGCGTAGGGGTACTGCTCGTAAGCGGCGGCGGCGGCCGAGTACTGGGCGTACGCAGCTCCGGTGTAATCGATGTAGGGCGTAGTGGAAGCAGCGGCTGCTGCGGGCTGAACGTGGGGAATTACCACTCCGGGCTGCACAAAAGCCTGTGGATAGACATAGTGAGCAGGTATCCTGTTGAAAGATGGGAGAGGGAGTTAGAGTTGGTAGGCAAGTCAGCGCCTAAGCGTCATATCCATTCTCCGAACTAAACCAAACTCAATTTAGTTGTTGTTATGTGCATAGGGTTGCCACAATAACTCGACTCAATGGACCAATTGTCAGTTCACTGGCCTGAAGAGATGCATCGCTCCAAAGCACAGCATTACAGCCGAGGTAAACGGGAGTGTTTAATGTTGCTTGAGGATATTATGTTTAATTCTATCAAAATCTTTAGAAGGACCAGCATTACTGATGTCAGTTTTAAGACAACTCAAAAGGAGTAAGCTTGATTATTCCACCTGGAAAATTGTGGTATTTGTTTTTCAAATCACCTGGAAGTCATTTTTATTACTCTGCTTCTCACTTAACCACTCGACTCTTAGTAAAATTATTTCCTGCAATATTTTTATTATTAGTAACCGAGCAGTTTGACAGCATCGCTATAATGAGTTTGACAACAGCCAATAAGGCAACAAAACAGTTGTACCCTGACTTTATGTAAAGTCTTCTCGGGGAGCGGTGGGGAGAGCGTATTGTGGCAACCCTACTTAAGTTGCTATGCAGACTCAGCACACATTAATTTCTCTGCAACCTCAGTCACCCTTATTAAAAATAAGAAAAAAACCAACACAGGCGACAAAGGAGTTTAAATAAAGTTCACAAGTGTGGTAAACACAGCAAGAATCACACTTTCCAAACGAACGATAGTGCAGCTCACTCCGTCACAAGAGGCCATTGAGGGGAAGCTACATAGATGCTATTAAAATCCATAACAGTGACTCCTAAGTACATGTGCATCACACTTTTATAAAAGTTCGTAAGGACACGAGGGTCAAACCTGTTTGATTATCAGGCCACTGATGTCCTGTTTTGTGCCAGCTTGTTTATTTCTATGCAAGACATACAGCATAGAGTTTTTTGGGAGGTGGGCATAGCATTAAGTCTAAATAGATCTGGTGCTTAACAAAAGCAAAAAAACAATTTTACAGCTTAAGAAATAACCATTCTGAACAGATCAGTACACACACTTTCCCATCATCTCCAAGTCACAAAACTTGCTTCCTTGGCTTGCTCACTCAGCCTTTCAGTTCTGAAAATTGATCGTATCGTTGTCTTAGCACACAAGTGTACAAACAAGTTCATCTCATAGTTGTATTTTATCATATAATATGATTTTAAAAAGTAATATACTGAATATAATTCTCATTTTGCATTCATAACCCTGTCTTGCATCTGGATTTCCACAGAGAAGTCCTTCATATATGCAACTTCTTTTCAGTCAGTGAATCTTTGGAAGTCCATGAAAAGCTGCTTGTGCAGATTTACTATTGTTTCATACTGAACTTTACCTTTACAGACAAGTCTAATGACTGCACCGACCTTTTAGCGCACTGTAAGCACAGATGCAAATTGCAATGGTAAAAACTGTCCTCTTTTCTCGAAATTCAAGATTTAATGGAAAGGATTTTTTTGTTTGTTTCATTTTTAAAATAACTTCAAGATCTACTGAAGTGGTCAACAAGGAAACATTTCAGTTAGAAGGGACACTGTCAACGAGATTCATAGCAAAACGTAGTTTAAAATAAGTGATAGTCAGGCTTTAGACCAGCCCAGTTTTCTTTTTAAGAAAAAAAGAGCTCAGTTGATTGAATAGGAGTATTAGCAGAGAGAAACGTTCAGTTGTCATGTTTAAGACAAGAACACCACAATCATAAAAACCCAACATGTCAATGAAATTCATTTCCTAGTGTGTGAAGGGAGAAATAAAATTAAAAAAAAAAAAAGAGAGAAAAAAGAAAAGAGAGGGACAAATAGGGATTGGGAAAGGAAAGAAAACATAAAACAAAACCGTAAGTTGGGTTTTTAACACTCACCTAATTTATGAAGTGACTAGCCAGAAGTGCATTTGAAGCATGCTTAAGCTGGCTCTGTGCATTTAAATACACATCATTACCTGAGCTCTCCATACAAAATGGATGAGCATAAACAAGTATTTTGTGTTGGTCACCCATCAAGTACAATCCTAATAAATATAACACCACGCTGTTTAAGTATTAAGGAAAGAGGTATAAAACCAAATTTGCAGTCACTGAGAGCCTCTTCTGCATCATTAAGAGTCCATTTAACACCACGTGAAAGGAATCTTTCCATGCAACGTTTATGAAAGAGACTGATTCTAACAGAAGAGACTGTAAGCAACCTTATCTAGCTGCTTGTGTTGACCTGAACTGATGTTAGTAAGATTTTCTGAAGACATTAGGACACTTGGCCGTATCCTTGAACAAGACAGATACATGTGCTCCCACTTCAAACTCTTGGGACTTGTTTTACTTAAGCCAAGAAACTAACAGGTGGTGAAGTTATGAAACATTATCTGTTTGCCACATCTAACCCTACAATAAACATAAACCCTGTGCAGGCTCCTCACCACCATGCCATTTCACATGTGATGATTGACAGCATAAGCTGCAGTGGGGCTATTTTTGATCATCTGTCATGGTACAACTGTTTTGAGTCGAGTAAAATGGCTTTATATGGCCAAAGTAAACTCCTACCTACTGCAGAGGCCAGCACATGTAGACCTCAGCCATTCAGAACCCAACTGCTTTTAACGCTCTTCCAGGTCAAAAGCTGAAAAAGCAATTCCCAGTTATGCTGGATATCCGTAGTATCTTTAATTTTAAATAAAAGCTGCTGCGTTACCTTCGAGAGTAAGAGTGTGAGAAGTAGAGACGGTTTAAGCTTTCTTTCCTGGCAGTAGTTTTTATTTTGGAACGTAGATTTATTGTTTTATGCTTTTGCAATAAAGGAGAAGGGAAGCCACATTTAACTTTAGCAGTAACTGTAGCTTTGGGATATTAAACATTGAATGACACAGGCTCCTGCCATGTGCCTTAAGACCTTCATTGTTAGAACAGAAGATTTGTGTTTATCTAAGACCTCAAAAAGGTCTTAGATAAGACCCCTGTAAAGCAATAATAAAGTGAAAGCTAATTGTTTCAAAGGAAAAAGGACTTTCTAGACTACTGCAGAGCGCTGTGGCATATAGAAATTCAGCAGTAGTTGCACAGCATTGACTCTTGACATTAAACTCTTGTGACAGTAGGTATTTAATTCTGAACTACATGTTTTGCTTTGGCCCTTGCATGGCATCATCTGGTTTCGTAAGCTTAACTGAAGAGTAAGTTTTCACCAATGCGCAGCTTTCTTTATGGCAGAAATAGCTTACATAAACATCAAAACATAGAGGATCCTTAATATGCTTCCTTTTAAATTTGTCCGATACCATTAAGAGGACATTTAGCATTCTGCAGGTTAACTTCTGACTGTTCTGGCTTCATTCCCTCTTTCTAGATTACCTGTAGTCTAGTATTATATAGGGCTTTCAATCAGAAGAGAGGCCTTTTCGTTCTCTCTTAAGACAGGCAGAATTGCTTGACTCTTGTAAGATAATACCAAGTAGGCAGTATCAGCTAACCATTTGATAATGAACTTAGTAACTTTGGATTTGACTCTGCTCTTACTAAAAACAGTAGGAATATTCTCATTTTGATCGAGGTACAAGTTTTAGGCAGAAATAGAGGGGGAAAAAAGTCTCTCCAACAGAACAAATCACATCCTAGACCAGTACCTCTGTGTAACCCTGTATTTTCTCACCAATATAAAAGTAAAAATTATATAAGCAAAATGAGAAAAGCTATCTTAGGAGGCAAAGTCATCTTCCCCCTCCATAAATTCCTATTGAATTCAGAGATAGTATTTTAATAAACAACCCTGAACACAGAGCTGTATAAATAACCAGTCCTGTCATCAAACAGCTTTCTACGAAACACACCAACAATAAGATAGATGCTGATTGTAAAGAGCGGGGAGAAATGTTATTTGGTGGATGAATTGATCTCTGCAGCACTGAATAAAGAAAAATTTTCAGCATTTTAAATGCTTCATGCATTGAAGCTAATCTAGTTTCTGGCTCCCTCCACTACAGTAATGTTGTACTTAATTCAGAATTTTGTACTTCTGCATCTTCTCAGTAAAAGTAATGTAACATAATCCAATTATTTCCAGTTTCTTGTTTGATGGGTGGGGAACTATATCAAAACACTGCTGAGCGTACCCAGAATATGGCAGCACCTCGCTAATTTGTACTCTGGTAGGGAAAAAAAATACCAACAAAACATTTGGAGCTTTTATGTATGGATTAGCAGAGTATCGGTAGTGAATCACCACTATGACCCATTTTACACAGCATATTAATAAAGTGTACTTTTAAAAAGTGCACCTGCACAGGAGGAGGAAAGGCTTTACGGTGACCTTGTATTTCAGTGCGATCCACGTAACACCCTCCAAGAGTGAACTCTTCAGTAGAAGTAGATCCAAGTAAGCACTGAAACAACCCCTCTTATTGTCAACGAATACAGTGAATGAAGATGTTCGTTCATTCATCCTAATGAATGTTGTTCATCCTAATCTGAACTACGTCCTTTAGAAAAGGTACAGGTCATTGGGAATTTTGAGGAGGAAGCAGGATTAGTCATCTCCTTTGTTTGCACAAAGTAAAAGAAAGGCAAGAGCCAGGGATTAAAAATGACCAATTTCGTATATATATGACTCTGCGACCAACACTCCTTTTCTTCAGATTTCTGTACATTGCATTAGAAATAAAACCTTATTCAGCCTGCTGGAAGAACGTCCCTGACCTAAACACGATTTACATGATCTGTTGTTGGCTCTGGGTAAGGAAAACAAGAAAGAGCCCTACGGTTGCACAGTCCCTTAAGCAAGGGATTGCCACAGGTTCTCCTTTTCTCTTGTGCTCAGCAAATCCTCCGTTTCTCCACAGCTGATCCCGGGCAGTCCTCTTTGCAACAAGTGCTTTAGCAGCTTTAGAGACAACGCACTCCACCTCCTGCCTACTGTAGCACAGGCATCATAAACTGAGCATGGCATATACACTGTCATCTCCTCACACTTGAAAGAAGTTAAACAAAATACAATAGAGGATAATCATAAGAAGACAAAAAGAAAGAAAAAAAAAAAGACAAAAAGTTTTCCACAACCTCCCCGTTTGCCTCAGAAGAATCAACATTCTTTTGTGTACAAGTATGTTAATGTTTCTAGGAAAACTTTTTCCTGCAGTTTTGAGGACAGGAACTGTTTCCTACCGTTTCTACAAATCAAACTACCAAGAAGCTATCGTTGCTTAATAACAGCTAGGTAGGATACTCTAAAGCTACTCTAGTCAGATAAACAAAATAAATTTGTGACGCGTTTTCCCTCCTTTATTGTTAGCTCACTCATTAATTAGCAAAATGCATTACTTTGCAATGAGTTTCTCAGTCGGTGTGCATTAGTGAAGTGACACTGTATGGAAAGTTTAAAGCAGACTTCACCTCCTAATTATATGCCTATGAGAAGCAAGAGTTAGATCTACTTAGGAACAGTATACTCAAGTAAAGGAGAAGTGCGCTACGTATTAAAGACAGACTGAAGAAAAAAAATCTCAAATTAGAAAGCCCAAATGGACGCACATTGTTAATAAGGAGCTCCACACCCCTCCCAAGAACAAAACCCCCCAAAAAAATTATGAACATGCAAGCAATACGTTGATTTACTTAAAAATCAAGAAGTCACACAATTTAGCACTCACTACAAAATATGGTTAAAAAAGTCACAGGCTACAGCTTGAAAGCAAGGAAAAAAAAAAGGCCCTTTGCTCCCCATGGCAAAGTCACTCCTCAACAACAAAAACAAAATTAAAAAGACCCCCCCAAAAAACTTTCACTACAGCTCTTTCAATTAAATAAAAGCACACAGTTTAGCTATCAACACCACTTCATTACTGTAATAAATAAATAAAAAAAAGCACACGGAGGTCTATTGACTATATGAAAAAAACATACATGCATCGTTAATCACCATTTTAGCTTGTTTGTGTTTGAGTCTACTGGTTACAGAGTTTAATTCCAAACAGAACTATTCCACCTCTTATCATCATATCCTTCTGATCAGTTATCTTAACTGTAAACGATCCCTGTCAGATTAGAAAGAGATAAATAACATTGAGTCAAGCTGAAAAAAGAGAAATGGGGCACAGCAATCTTGCATCAAGTCATACCTCCTTGTTTTATCATAGGGTCATACGGGACTGGACTGCTTAGGTGGAAGGGACACGTCCCACACAACTTGACTCAGCTGCGGCATTTAGAACATGACCGACAAGGTGAGCACATTTACGAGTATACATTTATAAGTCTGAGAACTTTAGCATTGCTGGTGAGTTTATAAGGCTGTTACTGCAAGAGGCCTTCAAGGATCATACTTTTTCTTTCCTTTTTAAAAAAAAAAAAAAGATTTTTCCTCCCCTGTTTGAAGTCCCATTGAACAGACTTACCCAAAAGGCCTCTGTATGAGAGCTGGATGAAGCTGCTGGACGCCAAAGGCAAAACCTACCAACAAAAACACATCACATTCTCTGTATGGGTGTTCTTTTAGCTGCTTATTTACACTATATGTACCCACGCACACAAGCGCGGAGTAACAGTCTTCACTAACAACCTCCCGTGATGATGTCTGAAAGGCTGCAGAACCACAAATCAGAAAGCAAAATATATCAATCCATATATACATCTGCCCATACGTCCACATACAACTTAAGTAAAGCACACGCTTTGCTAGAAATGTTGAGCAGAAGGGCTTTTTCTAAACAACAAGCACAAAGCTTTCATTTGCATCTTATTTTGTGCTCCATTCTGGTCCCTAACTTCAGCCTCTGAAGGATTATATGGCACTTGCTATTCCATCAGTGTATTTGTGTACTTTCTACAGCCTTAAATTCCAGCCATCTCAACTCATGAGGACTTAGCGTGGGCGTGAAATCCTGACTTCGTTTCTGTTCTTCAGGTGCTCAAGCGTAAACCCCTTCTTTGCGTGGTGGGCACCGAGTTACTCACACAAGTGTTCCTCAGGCTCCGCACACGGGGACTCAGAGCAGCCTCCTTCAGAGCGCAAACGCGCGCGCACTCCGCGCTCCTGCCTCTCCTGCTGCAAGGCAGCAGTCTGGGAAGTGGCTCAGACATCAGATGGGCTCAGATGGGGTCTTAAGAAGAGCCATTTCATTTTAAGGCCTGCATAATAGCTCCCATCTGTTTGAGGAGTTTGCATTAAGATACTGTTTGTATTAATAAGACCGCACACATTGGAAGCGAGTCATTCCGAGGCCAATCTTTCCCTGAAACGATACTGTAAATGGTCAGCGCCACCGCTTTCCCGGCAGCGGGAACAGCCAGTGAAGGGTCTGCGCTGCGGAAGTCTTCCCGGGGAACTGCCGATACTTTATTCCTCGTTGCTTTTGGGTTTTTTAAACACGGCACATGTACGGAATAGCCAGAAAGTTACTACACACCGCATCTACAATCAAAACCGAAGCACACCCGAACGGTGAGCATACGACAGGAAGGTGCTGGGCAGCACTACCTTTCCTTAAAGTTTTGCCCTCTTCAGAAGCCCGAGGTACAGAGAGAAAACGCCGTTCAGGGCCGGCTCCTCACCTGGCTGCATTATCCGCGGCTTGGCACCCAGGTACGCCAGGTTCACGTTGGCTTTCCTGCCATCGATGATGGGGTTGGGGTCTTTACAAGCCCTTTCGGCAGCAGCTCTGTCAGCCATGGTGACCTTAGCGGGTGATGCTGCGCGTTAGATCCCTTTCCGCGGGGAAGCAGAAGCCTCTCGCCCGCGGCAGCGACCCAGCTGCCCCCCCCCGGCGGCGCGGGGGAACAGCCGGGGTGGCGAGGGGCCCCCGGCAGGACCCGACCCCCGGCCC
>VWZZ01005312.1:641136-651827 GCA_013399095.1 Psophia crepitans | reverse complement strand
GATGCCCCCCCGTGCGGCGGGAGCCGGCCCTTGGAGCCGTCAGGGGAAGGGGCTGCTTCACGAGTGCCCCGCGGGGAGGCTCGGTGCCCCCCGGGCTTGGGCAGGGTCTGGTGGGGTCACCGCTGCCCGGCGAGCCGGCGAGCCCGTGGGTAGAGCCGGCTCATGAAAGGCTGGAGGTCCTCAAGTGGTCCCATCCCTCCCCGAAGGCTTCTGTGAAGCCCTTGCCACCCTCACCTACCTCTTTCCCCAGGCTAGCAAAGCGATGGTGCTGCAGCATTCCAGTTACTGTGGTGGTGGTGGTTGTGGTTCTTGTTACTGGCTTGGAAAGAGGATGAAAAAAAATGGTAAAGCTGCTTCCCTTGTTTTTCTGTTCTCTGGCTGCCTTTGCTCTGTGCTGGGGCTGGGAAGGACACAGAGGAACAAGAAAGGAACGTCTGTCTGACATGGAGAGGCAGAGGACTGTGGGAGTTGGGGGGAAGGGAAACTCACAGGGAGACAGGAAGGATGGGAGGAAGGTTAAAGATTGGGGAAAACAGATGTGCACATGTGTATAGACTTCTAAACCATTCCCTTGTGGTCCCAAAGCCTTGATAAGTACTGGTGTCTCTTTTTCCTCTTTCTCCTACTTCCTTTGTTAGACATTTTCCCGTGAAGTCCTTTTCTCCCTTAGAAAAAAGAGCAATGCATTGGTTGCAGGAGGGACTTTCACAAAGCTCTTCCGCCCCTCCCGTACCAAACGTTAACCATAATGACAACGCTTAGCCCTAAGCTCAGGCCCTGCTTGGCCCGTATCTAGCCGTGGCCCCACTGGATTTTTTCAGCAGTCATTGTCATACTTCTAATGGCCTGTACAATATAGCCCATGTTGTCACTAAACCCTACTTGATCCCTCAGACTCTCAAGACTAAATCACTTCATTTAATATGTTACGACTAACTCAGGTTGAAGCCTAGCAACCCTAGCAGGATCCAGATGTAAATGTTGCTTTTCACCTCAAGCTATGCCAAGCCCTTAACCTTGGCCTGAATCCAGTTAGGCCAGCTAACTCTGCCCCAAAATTCCTTGCAGCATGGCTCTCATATTGGTCTGGATCATTGTGTTAAACTGGACACTCCAGCCACTTCTGTTCCAAGGGCTAATCATAACCTTAAACTCTGGCCCAGTGACCTGAACTTAAATGCTAGCCCAACTAAAGGTGTCAGTGCTCCCTGGAGCACTACAGCACACACACCGCCTGGGAGTACATCTAACTTCTCAGCCCCTTGTGGACCTGAGGGCTGAACTTCATCTATACCCAAACATAGCCCATCACATCCCATTCCCTTTCCCTTGCTGTGCCCCGCACTCCTGCATGTCCTGTGGCGTCTGCAGGAACGGTGAATTAGCCTAGTTTTTCAGTCATCACAAAAACTCCTGTGTTAAAGCCAGAAAAGCAACACTTGGCTATCCCACAACTAATTGCAACTGTATTTAGGAATTCAAACCCAAAACCTAGCCTTTTGGTCTAACAGCAACAGCAGGTCTTCCAGCATCCAGAAACAAAACCTAACTTTCCACATGTAATCCCAACAAAGGACGAACTTTGTTTGCATTCTGGTACACGTCATCAGGTAGCCCTTGCTCTCTGGCCTGACTCATCCTGTCACAAGTCCAAATGCAACCACAATACCATCATTAACAAAAAAACCCCGCAGCTTGTTTCCCTCAGATGTCTCTAATCTGCGTACTATTTTTGCAGCCTTTACAGGTTTCCATAATGAACAAGCCTTTTCTGGTCCTTCTCTCCAAAGGCACAAACCTGAATCTAACCAAACATAGTCTTAAACTAAGAAAGGCACACCCCACCCCCAGCAATAGACCTAACTTGGACTGCAACACTGCCTGCATGCTACAGGCCTGCAGAACCTACAAGAACTGAAAATGTATCTTCAGCCCAAATTGTCACCCATTAAATTTTTCTGTGTGCCAAACCTCATCCTATTTCAGTGGTGCCTGCAGGATTCACATATAGTATCAGCAGTCCTTGCCCGTCTTTTCCTAACCTTAAACTGAATCATAACTGTCATCGGTACCACAGCCACTTCAAAACCCAATGGTCCTGGAACCACAATTCTGTAATTTCATTTCTCTCACACCCTAATCCCAATCTTCAGCCTAACCGTAGTTTAAAATTAAGAGGTGACGGTGCTGTCCTGTGAGTATCCTGCACAATCTCACTAGTATGGTCCTCCTTTGATATTCTCTAGGGCGTTCAGATGGTTGCACAATTGTCCATCCAGTACTCTCTCAGACCTTAGCTCTGTCCCTAAATCAAACACTAACTGTAGCCTTAACACAAGAACTGAGCCTGCTATGATCCAAAGCATGTACACTCCATTTTTCATCTTACTCTGGCAGGTTAACACATCCTCTTTTCTAAAACCAGAAGGAGTGACCCTGGCCATTAACAGATCAAAGTATGTCCTGTAAACTATGCTACAACCATTTGACGGTTGGACTTGATGATCTTGGAGGTCCTTTCCAACCTTAGTGATTCTATGATTCTACTACTGTATTAACATCCTCAATTTAAGATGGCAATCCCAGTACAATTCAGGAATAAGTACAGTTCTCCAGCTCATTCTTTCCTCTAACCTAACTGTAATGCTAACACAGTCACAAAAAGAGAACCCCTACTATTGAGGGCTAACCCCTTAAAACTCAGGTTTGCACTTTTATCCCTGCCAGCATCGGACCTCTTCCTACTTTGTTGGACCTGCATAATCTAGGGTGCAATTTTCCAGCCTTAGGATTCCTAAGGAATCCTAACCTAAATCCCAGAGAGGGGATACCTTGCCATTCTGCAATTAACTCTAGTCCATTCAGTCCATTGTCAACACAAACCTTTATTTCCTCATGGCATACCCTATAAAAAACAAACACAGGCCTCCTCCGACTCTTGGGTGGGTGATCTTTACCACCTTATGACCAAATTCAGGCTGATTTGGTGCTACAAGCACTAGTCTATGCCTTACTTAAGCAGCCCTCAGGAATAAAATTTTTTTTCCAACTGTTTCTCAGTCTTAATCATCACTTTAACTCTATGTTAATCGAAAGAGAGGTGATGTCGATCATCTGGAAATGAATTAAAGACAATTTGAACACTTCAGTTTTCAGGAATATATTGTATACCTTTCCTAAATGCCAAATTTTAGGCTAGTCTTAACCCAAAGGAGATGACCACAAACACCCCAGAAGGGTAATTCATTCAGATTACACCCATTTGGGATATGTCCTAGCCTGGTTAGGGCTTGTGTCCTTGTGCTAGGGTTAGGAGTCAGTACAGGGAAGCTTGAAGAGCAAGGTTCATCTGTGGAACCTGTAGGTACCACAGGAAACCGATGAAAGCTGGATGAATTTTGTGATGAGGACGAGTCTAGAGTTTGCTGTTGGTTGACCGGTGTTTACCTGACTGTGCTGGATGTTTGACTAAGTTTAGTCAGACTAATGGGTTTGAAGATTTAAAGGCATGGACTGTACAGCATCTATTGCGCTCCAGGGAGATCGATGGGCAACTTCACCAATGTCATTATCTCAGTTGCTTGACAGAATGTGTATTTTGTGTTTTGGGGTGAGTCACTGGGATGACTTACTGCTAGGGATCTGGTTGTGGCTTTGGAATGCAAGTGTGGAAGAAAGAAATGTATTCCTGTATCCTGCAGATTCCTATATCCTGATGCCACTGGTGAAAGCGTGACCGTTCAGGTAAGCAGTGAGAACGTGTGGAAAGAGGGGTGTGGAGCATTTGTGGGAGAGACATAAAACTGGGGTTCCTAAACCCGTAAAGAGATTTGGAAATTTAAACTGGGTCAACCCGTGTTCTGGTGAGCGCAACTAACAGACAACCACTGTAAAGTCTGAGAGAAGCATTGGTCCATAGGCAGCTATTTTGGCATTTGCAGGATCTCAGTTTTGAATCGAAGTAGAATGTAGGCACCTAGGTCCTGCTTCGTTCTTCTGTATCGCTGTGAGTCTCTCCCAAGTACATTGATATTGTTGCTGAAAGCTGTTGTAGCTGACAATTACCTTCTGTGTAATTTTAATGGTTTTAAAAAAATATATCTGAAGCTATACATTAAAAAGTGGTCTAATGTTTCATCGGAACCTAGTAGCATGACTTAGCTGGAGGAAGCCCCAAAAGCTATCGGTTACAATTAATTGTTTTTACTCAGAGATTTTGTCATTTTGCTGTCAAGGTAAGGTAGAATAGACAACTTGCCAGCTTACCAAATGTTACCACTCACTGGTACCAGCGTAACTGTATCATCATGCTTTTTATTTATTTATGAACACCATATGCCTGTCATGTCAGAAACCAGTGGATGTCATGTGTTCATTCATTAGGTTTCTGAAAACAACAAAGACCCCTGATTGTATTGCACACCAGTCATTCTTGCTAGTGCTTCATTTCGGTAAATAATAGTGGTCTTCAGAACATTTAGTACACCATCAATTAAACGCAGTTGGAGTTTCTCTAGACGTTTGTATATAAATATACATACACATGCATGCACGTTTTATTTACTGACACTATTATTAGAATGCCTGAGGCCTCAAACTCCATGATTTTTAGGTGGGGCTGGAAATAAAGGTAATTATTTTTCTGTTAACCTAGTAAGACCATCAGTTTGGTCGGTGAGACTTACATTTCTGCTGAAGTTCCATAATGCCATAGCTCCTTGAAAGCATTCGGCTAAAGCATTAGGCATGACTTTGTCTGCTAATCTGTGCACTTCCACCAACCACATCCCATTACAGAGAGGAGCAGAATGTCTAACCTCTGCTCTGCCCAGTCTATGTTACATGAGCAAAGGTTTGACTTTGTCTGGGGAAGCACAAAGTACAGTAACAGGTAGTACACTCGTGTCCTTCCACAGATCACAGTGTGAGAAACTTAGAAATCTCATCGTCTTCCCACTCTTCTTGCTGAGGTACAATCTTTATCTAGGATTAGCTCTTGAATTGTCAATAATTTCTTCTAAAAAATTCCAAACTAGGGAAGCTTCCACTACCTCCCTCCTGATAGTGTGTCCCCTTTATAATAGATTTCATCAAAGGACTTTTTTCCCTGAAACCTGTTAATCTTACTGTTTTCCAGAGTCCCTTTTGCAATAGCATCTGAGTGCTAATCTGCATGATCTTCGACTGTTGTAACCTCCTTATTCCCAATTAAATCACCAAATGTAGACCAGCAGGGGTTGTTTCTATCTGATGGGAATATTCTTCCCTTTAAAGGGCAGTGGGGGAGATGACACAGAATTTCAGTGATTCAGCAAACAAAATTCAAAGCTTATGAAATGGATGCAAGACGTACTGCCTATATACAGGAAGGTAATAGGAATGTCAGGTGAAGCAGGGGTGAATGGTAGGTGTACCCAGAAGGTTGAATGCATTCATAAAGATTACACCGAGCACATGCTGTTGGTAGGGGAACACATGGAAAGGAGTGGTAGGGAAAAAAAATGTTTATGAATACTGAAATCATGAGTGCTGTAGTGAATAGTGCTTCCCAGTGCTAGAACAGGTCAGAAGGTAGAATGAGGCTAGTGCCTGGCATGGACTGAAGTTGTCCTATGACGCTGTCACCGAGCGAGTGCTGACACCAGAGGCCGAACTTGTGAAATCACAAAGCTCCCACACCTGCCACCGGAAACAGAGTCAGGAGTACAATCATTTTTAATGTTGGCAACAAGCAAAGTAGTTGTGTAGGGGAAGAAATAAATGTGGATTTGCAGACTAGCTGAAGCTTAGAAATTGGAGTGTGAAACCAGGCTCTCATACTTACCTGTCCTGGTCACAGGCAACTAAGAGACAGACAAACAAATCCGCAAAATCCCATTGATGTTGATTTGTGTGGCATAATAGCTGGATGACTATGCTAAGCACACTCCTGTGCATCTTTAAAATGTTGTACACCCACCCCCATCATCATACCCGATGGGAAAACCAGTGCTCAGAGCTGCCTGCTGAGCCATATACACGTTGCCTGGACTGATACAACCACCTAAGTCATCGCTTGTTTGTATTATGTATGCAAAGCAAGAAGTCCTGTCACAAAGAGCATTGCTGCAAAAAAACCCAAACAACCTCTAAATTGGTGGAGCACTGCTAAAAGCAAAGAAACTAAACCGAAGTACATCAGGTTACATCAGACCTTCCATCAATATAAGCAGGAAAAAAAGAAACAGAAATACAGGAATGCTGATGAAAGACAGAGCCACTAAACCCTAATCAGTTATTCTTACAAGGGATTAAATTGACAGTCCACAAGCTGTACGCGAGACATTAGCCTCATAGAACAGAGCACATCTGTTAGTAGGTTAGTAGAAAAGAAAAAGAATGTGGATAGGTGGATAGAAATGCAGAGAGAACTCATTCAAACACACTTCAGCCCGTCCAGTCCTTAAGCCGCGTTGGAGGAATGCTGCTGGGGGAAGTCCTTAGTGAGCAACTGATTACCTGCACGTGGATATCCTAGTAGTGCAGCTCTGGATTCAGGAATTGCATTCTCTGTGGCCTCGTGCACTCTCAGCCCTCCAGAGAGGTGACTTGCACTTTCCTGTCAGAGCTGAAAGGCCCTTCGTTATCATGGCCAGGAGATAACACACCCTCATTTGCCAGGTTCAACCCAACGCTACTTTTTTTTTTAAAAGGACTTAGTTCTTCTTGCTTGTACTGGGGAAACTGAGTTTGCAAGCAACTTGGCTTTCATCTAACTGCTGAGGCAGTTAAAACAGAGTCCAAAATGTTCTCTTGCCTACTTTTCATTAAAAGAAAGAAGGAGGTTTCAGTGTTCCTCAGTCCTCACCCAAGGACTTGCATGCTAATAAGAGCGAAAACAGAGAGAGAGAGAGGGAGCACTGCTCCACAAGCCTGTCCTCCACTTTCCCTTGAAGGTGTCTGGGGCATGAAGGCACGTAGAGGAAGAGAGGATGGATTGAATTTGTGCTCTGTCTTCTTCACCCAGAGTCTTTTGCTAGGGCCATGGAGGAGTCTTTCATGTTGTGACTCAGACACTCAGACTAGAGCTGGAGCGCTTTGCAAGTGCTGGAAGAGAGTGTCTGGGAGGGAAGATGGACTTTAGCCAACGGTCATCCCATTTACGTGCTGCCCTCTCTCAGGATAGACAGTGTATTGCCAGTTCACCCCTAATGTGCCGGTGACTTGTCTTGTAGGAGTACATAGTTTGTTTACTAGTTCAACCATGTTTTCTAATCCAAAGATATCATATGTTGCTGTCAAGTATTTTTAGGCTGAGCTTCTTAATATCCAGTTTACTTTGCAGTCGTGGTTTCTTCAACTAACAATAGTTCCAAGACAACCGTAGCTTTTAGGTGGTGCCACTTTTGGATTAGACATGATTTGTTAAAAAAAGTGGCAACACGTGATGGCAGTTTGGTGCCTTAAGTCCAGAAGGATCTTGCAGTGATTTACTAGCCTGCGCTGAGCCTCACCACCTGCTGCTGTGGTACAGCTAGTTCTCCGCCGTGACACAGCATTGCTGTTCTTCAAGGACTCTCAGAGGAGATTATCTTCCCTGGTTCAGAGAGATTTTTTCTGGCTGGGATTTTTTTTTTGGTAGGTAGAACGAGCTAGGTTAGAATTTGGTCTGAACACTGAAGTGAAACAAACTTCCAGGTGAGAAAGATCAGAGAGGCTTCCTTCGCACTCCTCCAAGAGGCCAGGATCTCTGTAGTACGTTCTTTTGTTCAGGTGACACCTGCAAGTGTACAGCACTTCTCCCATCTTCCTGCCATAACCAAGTGGAAGTGACTCAGAAGGGAGGAGCTCTGCCTGCACTGAGTCACCATTGCTTTCTGTATTTATTCCACCAAAATTTAAAAGTCAAATTCTGTCAGAAATTCTGTTTAACCTGTAAGGTCCTGGCCCTGCAGGCTGCAGCTTCAAGACAATGCAGCAGGTTGTGGGGCAGGGGGTTGGTTGTTTTGCAGTGCACGTGGAAATTTGAGCGTGTTACTGCTTGAGCAGTGGGAGTTTCGTCAGTGTAGCATCTACACGCTCATTGCTGCAACCCAGTCAGGTAAGGTGAGGTTTCTAAGCATTCTTACAGCTTTATTGTCCTCGTATGGAAAAGACACAGCTTTTGCCTTTAAAAAGAAGTAAAATAAACCCTTCTGACTTTGTCATGAGAATAAAAATAGTACCGTTTGGCTGGTTTGTGATGTTTGTCCCTTAGTCTTAAGTTTCACAGTTCATCTGAGGTGTGAGGTTATGAAGTAGGACAGAGAAAACTTGTCATGCTCTAATGCCTCCATTTTCACCTCTGGAGAGGACCTTTGCTAAGACACTACAACTGTGAGTATGTTAACAGTGCTGCAGAGAAGATATCACATTGCCCTTTGGTTAGCCGTGTGCAAGGATCAAATCAGATTTAATTCTACCAAAGAATTCGTATGGCTTTGAAAAACAGACCCTGTCAACATGAAACAATTAAAATTTCGTATTAATTGCATATAAGGCTCAGGCACAGTGCTTGGATTTTCTAAGACACAAAATGTGGACTGTCTCTTCCATCCTAAGATAAGCATCCTGCCTACCCAATTAGTATTTGTCAAGGTCTGTTAATTTTCATCGATGTTTACCAGTTCATTACTTTTAAAAATCAGAGTCTAAGTAATAATTTTTCTGACATTTGATCATTTTTACCAAGATCTGTTAAGGGGTTTAGCAAGGTCAGGTGAGCATGAATCAGTCCGCTTGCTGACCTGATCTTGCACGTTGTCTTCCCAGTGGGAACTGCAAGTATATGGCAGTGTGCTGCCTCCTGAGGGAATTTGGTAAAAAGTGAGAAATAGTGGATCTGCTGCAGGACTCTGTCTGGGACTTTGATGAGGTCTGTGCAAAACTGACTTGCTATCTGATCTGTACGTATTCTGGAATAAGCCTGGACTGGGCAGGATTGCCTCACTTCAACGCACAATAGTAATCTAGGGACTTTGAATGCGGTGTCATTATGTCAAAATTATGAGAAGCAATTGGATTCCTGCACATTGATGGACAGAATTTTGCTATACTGGCTTGCTAGCTGCTGTCATGTGCAGACCGTCATGCATTCCATATTGAAAGTAGGTGTATTAAATGAAATGAGACAACAAAAACTTTCTGTTAAAGCATAAATTATTTTTTTTTAACCTCCCTGGGAAAAACCTTGGTCATTTCAGCCTATCAGTCATTTCCTTGGTATTTATTGTTCTCTGTTCATCTTTGAAACTCAGTAAGGAAATAAAATACCAACATAAATAAATGAAGAAGAAGGTTTCTCAACACCAATAAGCTAGACAAAAGAAACAGAACACTAGAGAATGTTTACTTATTCATGATATCTTCATGAATGCCATACTTTGGAGGGAATGGGAGATTTTGGTTCATGTTTGACTCTCAAGCGTGTTAATCAGGTTTTATTAAAATGAGGCTGGGGGACAGTTATCTTGAACAAACTAGAGAAGCTAAATGCAACCAGATTAGAAGTTCATGTGAAATACTAGCAAGTAAGAGGAATTGTTTAAAGTTGATATTATATGCGNNNNGTGTGGGGTGGTGGGGGGGGGGGGGGGGGAAATATTTTCATAATCTTATTTAAGGCAGGGAAATCTTTGTGAAAGGTTGTGTGGTGGAAGTACAGAGGTTGTTCTGTTCTCTTCCCTGTTCTGTAGAAGTGTCCTGTGTAAGTTTTAGTAGTTTTCTCTGTGCTGTCATCCTGTCTAAAAGGCCTCTTCCTAAACATGTGAGAAGACCCCTTAAAAATAATGAAATTCCTTATTATAAGTTCAGTACACGCATATGTGTTTTCAAAATTTCAGAGCATCTCTGTGGTTGAGATCCGTACCGCCTGTCTCTCTCTGTGACTGTTTTGCATGTAGCAAAGGGAGTTCAGGCTTGGGGTTTCTCTGTACTGCCGTGACCCTGCAAGTGTCAGAAAAACAGTCCTAAAAGTGAAATCTAGGTATTACACAACAGCTTTCTCATCTGGCTAATTGAGAATTTGCAGCAAAGTACGAGAAGATAGAAGTGGGGAAAAACAACCCCGTCAAGGGTATAGATTAAAATGTCAGATCAATCCTCGTCACGTGAAATTTCTCCGAGCTCCATCTTTGCAATGCACTGCGTAACTTCTCGTACCGCAGAAGTTTAGGGACTCAGGTTGTGTCTGGCCATCTTAACGTCTCTGCGTAGCAAAACCACGCCGCGCCGTGTCGGATCGGATTAGAGAATACAGTCGCTAAAGCCTGCTTGCTGGTTGTGTAGTCTGCCTAATGTCATCTCAAGTTATCTGATAGCAGTTCTTAAAATGCTGGCAGTCTCCATGCTGTTAGGCAAATGAGGCTTGAAAGAATTAACATATATATATGGTCAGTGACACAACACGGAGCAATATATGTGGTTTTCATTAAGTGGTTTCTTCGCAGCTCTTCTCCTGTCCCCAGGATACCTTTGCATTTATTTACTTTTTCATTATTCTCTTTTTTAAGCAGTATGTGCATTAGAAAACAAATGTCAGATAGCCCTACGTTGCAGTTGTCACCCCGTTAATGAACAGCCATACTGGGGGTGGGGGCACCCCCTCCATCCAACCATAAAGGGTTTTAGATTTTTATTAACTACTTACTCATGGGGGGGGGGGGGGGGGGGGG
>VWZZ01005312.1:628598-641121 GCA_013399095.1 Psophia crepitans | reverse complement strand
CGCGGAGAAGTGAGCTTATTCTTTAATACGGGCCAAGTCTGGTAGCATTTACTTTTATTACAAATACTTGTTTTTTAAAAACTGTATTAATAAATAAGATATAATCATGCCAAAAGTCCAGCTGCAAGCTCCCAGGGCAGCCTGGGCTAACGCGCCGGTACTGCTGCTCTGGGTTCTGATGTGGGTGAGAGGTCATTAGTTTCCTTTGCTCTCTCTGCTGTCCCCAGAAGGTGACTTCTGTCAGGAGGGGCTTGAAAGCTGAGGATTAGATGGAGAGTAGTTATGTCAGCTCCAGCATTTTGTTACTGATTTTTTAAATACCTTATTTCAACTGTAGCTCTTTTGCTAGCTTGGATTTCTTACCCTGATGCAAAAAAAACCCCCAAACCCTCAACCCAACATTTGCAAATCAGAGGCTTACCATGCATTTCCTTTGCTCCAACGTCGCCGTAATGCTCTGCCGCAGTTTTGGTTGTGTGGGGGGGGTGGTTTGAAGTTTACAAACCTAATGCCTCTCCTGCAAGAACAGATTTCTATGCACCAAGATATCACACGGTAGTTATAATAAATAAATAAATCTGCACTGGAGTGGGGTCTCAGTCTGAAACCACACATCTGAATAGACACAGGTAACTGTGAAGAGACACTTCAAGATCAATATTAACTATTTAATTGATCATGTCAGGCTGGCAAAGTTGGGCATGTTGGGAGTTACAAGGGCTGATTTCATACAGAGCCCTGATTGATATCAGTGTCTAAAAAGGTGTCAGCTCCCGTTGATGTTTCTCCCGTGACTGGGGCAATCACAAGCATGCGTACTTTTTCACCTCTTTGCCCCAATGCTAATGGGAATTCTTGCACAGCTAACAGGAAAGTGAACTAGCTTTACTGTCAGGACATGGAAAGGATCTCTTTTCTCTCCCAGAGAACTGTTTTCATGAAACTTGTACAAACTTAACTGTCCCTGAGAATGGATCTCTTTTGCTGCATTTGGTTGACACTGCCAATGGATTTGCCTAATCATTAAGGGGAGGGAAAGAAATATCTGGACAGACAGACACTGTGACCAGGGAAGTAAAACAGAGGGGAAACATAGACCTGTCCTGAAAATGCCCTCTCATTTGGCCGTGGGCAAGACTGCTGTTTGTTTGAAACCATTTTTAGAGTGTTGGTTTACCTACTGAAGAAAAAAAAAAAGAAAAAGAAAAAAAAAAGAACATTCAGACAACCCCTTAGTATCTTTGAGCTCCAGCAAAGTGCAGACAAGCTCACAAAACCTTCTGAGATATCTACAACGCACCAAAGACTCAATCCAGAAAGCATGGCGTTTGTAAAGTCTGAGGAGGTTGTGGCCTTGTTTGGTGAGTTCAGTGATTATGCATGGACATGACTTGAACATTTCCACCATGTACTGCATGGAGAGCCTCATCTTTGCAGTTGACATGGCCAGGAGTGTATTTTACAGATGGGGTCTAGCCATGTCAGCACCTTTTATTTTCTATTTTTGCCTAGTGTGGACACGGGTCAGCCAAGACTGTTGAGAACAACAGGTTGTTTTGTACCATCATTCTTCTAGCCTTGCTTTCAGTTGATCTCAGTGATGAGGGGGTCAGTTTAATATCTGAATTCGGAGTCGGAGCCCGTGGAATTTCTCAGGACTTTCCCTGTACCAGGGAGGGCTCTAGGAAAAAGGGAAGACAATGGATGCCACTTTCAAGTTCTTAATAATTTTAAAACTAGTGTACAATAATACTGAAAAGGAACCTTTCTCTGAAGTACTTGAACTTTACTATTATTGTCTTACTCTGTAGGAACACGCTCAATACAAACAAAGGAAAAAAAACCCCAGAACTTTCACCATTGTTAGGAACATGGGGAGGCCATTGCTGATTAGAAGCAAAACTACATCCAGGAAATGTTTGTTGCCATAGTGACCATATTTAGTTGATTCCTTTTTCTACTGTAGAGATCTGGTTTAATTAATTCAGATGTTTATAAATAGCTTCCTGTGGGGCCAAAACTAATGGCTGCAAAGTAAAGTTGCAAAGCCTTTGGATGTGCAGCTCTGCAGGGACAGATGGAGGCCCCACTTCAGCAAGGCAGTCAATGTGAGCACGCAGTTTTAAGCGTTACATCTCATTCAACGAATGGTGCGTGTGCTTAAACTCGTACACGTGCTGAAATAGTCTGCTGCAGTTGACAGCAGATAGTGAGCATTTCTATTTTAAACTGTGTGGTTTGTTTTGATCTAACCTTCACAAACTCCAATGGAAATAAGTCCTTAAGTAGTTACACTATTAGTCATGTCAGGAGTGGCCAGTTGCTTACTAGGCAGTTGCCGTGAGCGTTACAGAAAATATGGGCATATATACCTTTCATGGTTTCCTGTTCCTTTCACTAGTCCCCAGCCTCCGAGAGTCGGCCTCTGCCGCCCTTTTCTTAGTTTTGTTTTTACTAGTGCTAGGGGGATGACTGAAACACGTGCATTTTACAATTGCCTAAAAGGGAATTTTTCTGGAAGGGTGCAAACTGAGCATGCAGTGTGCGTAATCTCCAGTAGTTCAGGTCCCTTCACTAGGAAATTCTCCTCAAAGCTTCATCATAATCAGGGGCCAAAAGTCTTGTGGCTACTCTGCATCATTTGCTTAGACTCTGAGTTCCACACCCACTGGCTTTGTGTTGTCCCGGGTGTTAACTCCATCTCGTGAATGCAGCCACACAGTCAGTTTGGGAGAGAGAGAGGCAAGAGGAAAAGGTTAGAAAATGTACCATTCCTGCTGCTTTTCAGAGGTTTTATCCCCTCTGGTGAAGCATGGCATATGGAAACCGTTCTCTCCGCATTTGGCATATCAGGGGGCATTAGCGTGTTGTCCAGCATCAGGATAGCAAGGGACAGCTGAAACTGGGAAACAGAAAGGGAAAAGTGCAGAAGCAACTTAGAAATTACAATGACACAAATTGCCATCTGCACAGACAAATCATCAGAAAACTGGTTAGCAGCTCTAGCATCACATTTATCCATACACCTTTCACATACTTTCGGACCATAGTTTGTATCAGACACTTGACACCTTTCCTAGCTTTCTGCACTCAGTCTTTTCTAAAATCTGGCTTTTGCCTTGCAAATCTGGTTTTGTCTAAAAGTCAGAATCCAGGTGGCATCTCTACCAAAAAAGCTGTTTTTTTTAATGCACCTCAGCTTCTCTGAGGTGCTGTTCTCATTTTCTCTGACCAGGAATTACATGGTCTTTGCTGTTCTCTTAGACTTAGGGAGACCCAGACTCCAGGTCCCTCAAACTATATAGAAAGAGAGGACAAGTGAACTGAACTTCAGAATTCACTCTTTCACCGCACTTGGAATCCACAGGAAACATCCTGAGATTGCATTTGCAAATGTACCGTGGCAAAATCTATGCCATGGAGTCCTTTCTCTTTTTTTCACCTAGGCAGCACCAGGTCAGGGGGGTTTGTGGTGCAGCATGCCCCTCTTGAAGCCATGCTGCTGGTCGGGAGCAAGGTCTCTTCCTGAAGAATTTATTTTGAAATATCTATCAGCTTCGGAGGCCTTGTATCTACTTCCCTTACTCTGCCATGTGTGTTTGTGGGCAGCTTGCCCTCCATTTTACTCTGGTGAAGTATTCTGGGGCACGTTGCAATGGCCCTCTTCCATGGAGGGGCTTTTCAGAGAGGAACAGCTGAAGGCTAGGCCAGGAGGGGTGCCAAAGCTGTCTGTGTCCTGGTCTCCTGTCTCAGTGGAATGAGGACAACAGTATCTCCCACAGCATGAGACTTTCTGGGATAATTATTTGATAATTGTGTGTTGTTTTGTTCTGCACTCCTCACTGTAGTTTCCTCTCAGTATGGTTGCATTGAACTTGGAGAATTTTCAAACAAATAAGAAGTGTCTCATTTTTTAACCTGGTAAATTCATGTCTTAGAGCAGTGATGTCACGACAACCAGATGCTTTTATTCCCAGTCCGGTATTTATCAAAGATTTGGAACTTTTACACCCCAAAACAATGGCGTGGAAAGGAAAAGTCCTCTGCTACGCATCTCATCGCACCTCTGGGTGAGGAAGGCCGTTCTGTCAGAAGCTGAAACAGGCTTCAAATGAAGGAGGCAGGGACCGGCATTCCTCTGCCTTGGCAAAGCCAGGAAAGGAAATGTTGGAGAACCCCTCAGAGGAGGACCCAGACAATCCCAGAAGGATTAAGCTGTGATATACTGCACACAGTAACCGGAGCTGAACCTGGCAACATGCATCCCCACGAAGCGTGGCTCCAGCAAGAGCCTCTGTGCGCAAGAGGCTGTGTCCATCACCTCCAGCGTGACCCTGCGCATGCTGTTATGACAGCTGTTGGAAACTGTTATGTCAGTGTACCCTTTCGGTCTCTTCAGGAATAGAAGATGCTGTGCTCTTTTGGATTTTTTAATGTCCTGCTTAGTCTGGATCACAAGTTAGTGAGACATTGATAATTTTAACCACGGCCTGCACAGGCCCGTTCGTTTATATTGCTGGGGCGTGCGCTATGTTTCTGGCAAACACTTCCAGAGGAAGCCTATGCAGAAAGCAGCTGGAATAACTTCCCATACACCTATATTTTCTCTCCTTCTTCTGCAGACCATTGCTACGTTACTACTGTATTCTTTTAAAAGAAACTTCTCTGTCTGAAGTTTCCTTTTAGCACTGTGTTAGTTCTTTTCCAGTAATTTTGTAAGGGACAGCATCGGTTTGGGTTTTACCTTCGTAGCAAACGCACTACGATTTGTTTCTACTCTCAAACTTGTACACATCCACTGTAAAGCCAATTTTACAATTGCATTCCCTGCTTTTCTACCCCTGCTGCTGTTTGATTTTCAGAAAGAAAGGGAGAAGCTAAATATTTATACAAGGGAAACTGCATTTACATAATAAATAAACAGAAAAAGCAGAGAAATAATCCCCCCCTCTTCTCTTTAGTTTTCAGTAGCGCTGCATGTAGGCCGTTTCGAAGAGAAGTGTGCCTCCTACCCTTGTCCCAGCTTCGGCAGGCATCCCTTTAACTGCTTGTACTCCTTTTTAACTCCTATGCATAAAAGAAAAACTCCCATTGTGTCTCAGAAATTCAATATGATATGGAAACCAGATAGGTTGGTTGTTTGTTTGTTTTTTGAAAGAAATGTCTCCTGCCCAACTTTAGCATGGCAAGGAAATTTGATTATCACTTGTTGACAGGCATGCAGGTCATGTCAAGTGTTTCTGATGTGTCTATTTTAAGTTGAGCTAGAATTTGTATTTTGATTATGACAGAGTAAAAATACTTGGACAGTAGATAGTCTTTGCCTGTGAATGAACATTGCAATATGCAGGTTATGGTCAGACAGTTTTCTTATTAGGGAGATGAGGCTTTGGTTAGGTCGCTACCTAGATGTCCTAACTTCAAAAAAAAAAAAAAGACAACACAAAAGCCCCAAAGCACCCTCCCTCCTGTTACTTTGAAAGACAAAAACATGATCACAGCAACACGCGAACCAACATGAAATTACTTGTGAAAGACAACTGTAGATTTTCCTCTTGCCCATTTTAGTCAAGTGATAAAGTATCCACCTCCTTCTGCTTAACCGTCTGTTTTATTCCACAGGCCTGCATTTCTGCAGCACTGCAAGATGTTTTAAATGTTAAATACCCCGTGGGTCTTGGCTCCTTTGGCTCGCAGCAGTAACTAACTGAATCAGAGTCAACAGCTGAGACCCAGAATGAAGCTGGCGTGTGGTAAGGAGCAGGGCTCTTAGCTGGCTTGCCGGCATGCTGAAATCCGGTGGCCCCCTTCATGCCTTGGGGAGTCAGCGGCATCGCTACGCAGCTCTCTGCAAGCCCCCAGCAGCTGGCTGAAGCAAGCTGAAGTGCTCTACATCCAGAAGTCTGAAACCAGGGGTTGTGTCTCTGTGTGTGGCCCTTAATGTTAGGAGCAAAGGATAGAGCCCAGTTAGAGGCCACTTATGTGTGCCAGTAGTTGGGGTCAGGGGCTCACTAGAAGTGAAGTCCCAGTTTGCAATGGGGTCATGACCAGAAAACATTTGAAAATGGCTAACAAGGACACTAGGTTTGAGAGTAGTCCTCAGCAGAACAAACTTTAAGTGTTGCTTTCCAGGCAGTTGTCACATGAAGTCTGGAAACAAGGCCTACGTTGGTCAGTTTTCAGCTCGCTCCTTTTGGAAGCCGTCTCGTTCTCGGAAGAAAAAAGTCAGAGGATGTGAATGTTTCTGAACAAGAAGATGCTGAAATTTTGCTGGATTCAGTATCTGCTTGGTCTTTATCCAGCTCTGAGCTCAAAGGCAACACTTGTGATAATACATTTTCTTCACCATAGAGACAAATGCACCTCCTGAGGGAAAAACAGTTGCTTTGACATTTCAGGCTGGGAAACCTGGCCTTGACACATGCATGGGCCCTGATACACGGTGTCTTGGCTTCGCATACTTAGGGCTGTCTGGGAGGCTGGCAGCCTCCCTGTTCAAAGGCAGTGGCACGCCAGCGCCGCAGTGCTGAGGTCCCCAGCGGAGACGTTTGCACTGGGAAGGCAGCGGAGCACGGCAAATACCATCTCTGTCACCAGGAGACGATGTTCTCTGCATTAGCCATGGCATTGTGCACTTGCTCACACGTGGTAATGTATTTATGTCAGCAAAAGCCCCGATGGGACAGAGGAAAAAAGAAACAGAGCTTTATTATGTTGTGGCTGCCAGCAGTCACAAACTGCACCGTGGCAGGAAGCTGGGTGTAAGAATCGACTGTGTTTTCAGACTTCTTCTAGGAGCTGCAGTCTTGATTTGCAGAGCTGCCAAAGACCCGCAGCGCTCCTACTTTCAGCTGGATGGGGGAGTAGCTGTGCTGGAAATCTGTCCAAGGGATTTAAAATCAAGCTCCTAGCTAGTTGCAGTGTCGTATAACTAAATATTGGTGCCCAAAGGACTAGATAGCAAAAAGCACAGAAAAAGAGACTGGACAGACAAGTGACTGTGCTAGAACATAAATCATTAACATGATTGATAAGGTGAAGCACAAATAAGGGAGCATTCCTATCCTGCAGTATTACTACTGTGGTTCTGCATCCATAGTCACTGTTTCATAACACTGGCTGGCCAAGACTACATAAAAACTCAACCCTAACAAATGTACTCTTGGCTCAGTGGAGGTGATGAGGCTCTGATAGTTACAGGGAATTCAATACAGCCAGTTTAACTGCCTGTTTGTGCTTCTTCACTGTTACAAATCTCCTTCATCAGAGTAAGTGCTTACTGACTAGCTGAGAGGTTATAGGCCTATAAAACCAGAGGACACTAAGAGATGATCTGGACATGTGACAGTAAGATGAGCAATCACATCCAAACACAAACTATGCCATTAGTATTACTTACTTTTAAAACGCCATTATCCCTGCATTGTTCTCTCTCGTTAACAATTAGTCATTCCGGCCCTTGAGAACTTTAATACAATAATCCCTACAAGCTCATCAAGCAAATCTCACACAGTTGCAATGTTGCATACAAGATTTATAAGATGGAACTGGCTGGATGTGAGCAGGGGAGTAATGGTCCATAAGCAAATGTGACATAAAAAGAAGTCAGCCAGGGAAGCAGCCTACTGAACTCGGAAAGCCTAGCTGTAGTGGGAGGTGCTGTGATTCCAAAACAGCTTTCATCTTTTGGGGTGGAAGGGAGTCATTTTGTCATAGGAGAAGAAGCAACTGCATAATGTCTGTGGCATTTACATACTGGTCAATGAAATCGGACCACGGTTTTGAAATCATGTAGCTGTATGCGTTTTCCATGTGAATGCTGTATTAGGAGAGCCTGTGCTCCTCCTTTCCCTCCCCCTTCTTTCCCTTCTCCTTTTCAGCAAAAAGAGACCTCACCAACAAAGAGAAAATAGATTGAGAGCTCTTGCATCCAGACTCTTTCAAGCAAAGCTCGAGCGAGACTTTGGCACATAATGTCTCTAACATTATGTTCACTGCCCTTAGAAAGCAATAACCAAATACATTCTGCTGGCAGTTAGCAAGTGCAGTGATTTCAACACAGATGAGAGAAGAGAGGACAAAGAAAGAATATGCTTAGAGCATCCCTTTCACTGTGAACCTATGGGCCAGCTGGAGTGTTTACAAAGCTCTAAGGCCAGCCAGCAGGGAGTTGCAATAATCTAATTTTAATTATGTGACAAAAGCATGAAGAATCATTTCAAGGGCTAACCGAGGAGAATGGTTGCAGCCTGCCAATATTCCTTAGATGGTAAAAGAAGACAAGTTAACCCACAGAATTTAGTTGTTTCTCAAAAGGCTAAATGGGATCTATCACAACTCCCAGCCTGTTGTTGTTAGAGAACAAATTGGTTGCCAGAAAAAGGCTTTAGATGTTAAAGAAAGTTCCCAAGAAGCATCTAGGCAGAGCAGCAATACCTATGCTTCTCTTCTTAAATAAAATATATACTCTACTGGTGAGAAAATAAAGTCCGATAATCATATTAAACTGGCTAGTATGAAATGCAGAGTATACATGTTGCTAGGTATAAATTGACAGAGCTGCAGTCTGCGTTCTCCAGCATCAGAGTCTTCTGGCAGGATCACAGTAATGAAACAGCTGGTTTGCTGTCCCAAAGCAAAACAGGGAAGGGAAGGGAAGGGAAGGGAAGGGAAGGGAAGGGAAGGGAAGCTCAAACCCTCCTGCTTTGCACACATTCCAGCCCTCTGGCAGAAAAGGAGTGTTGTCTCCTGACAATAATGTAGCAGAGCTCACAGCAATGAGCCAAGTCATTTTGACTCCATTGAGTATATGGCCATAGTGAAAACATGGGGAAATGAGTTACATTTCATGCTACCAGAAGATTGATCCATGGGTTCTAATTCTAGAATTTTCTTCTTCTTTCTGGATGCACTGAGTCCAAACTTCTAATACATGATTATCCTTAATTTTGTTGTTCAGTAATACTTTATAGTACCATGGCTCTCTTAAATCTGCTGTTGCACAGGGCTTTTGTGCTTTGGTTTTATTATTGCTTGAGACATCCTAGTAGTGAAAAAAAATTCATTGTTTTGCAAAGGCCTTGTGGAAATACTGCATTTTCAGGCAATTCATATTCAGTAATTTAACAGTCACTGGGGCTTCATGGGAACTTTCACATAATGGCATAGCTTGTTTCAGACCTTGGTGATATGCTTGAGCTATTCTCCTTGCCACAGCATCGCTTTGATGATTATGCTACACAAGATGCCAAAAAGTGCAGGTAGTCTGGTTTTGCTTCTACTCGTCATTATTCCATTAAGTGAAATAACACACTGCTAAATAAGTGCATGGCTTTCAAGGTCAAGAAATGTTAACCTTGCTCTCCATATATAAAATCTTCAGTTGAAGTACCTTATCATAATTCAGAGCAATTGTAATTTGAAATAGGAGCACGCTACAATACTATGTGCACGTTAAGCAAAGGCAGAATATGGTGTGTGTAGTCACTGTGTTAGCACAGTCCTGTTCACATCTGGATCTGCAGTTTTGCAGAGATGGTGTATTATGGAAATAAGATTTGTCTCCTGTAAAGCCAATGGCATGTGAAAGCGGTGTAATAGTTATTGTGCATGTCCTCAAAATTAGTGTTAATCAAGGTCTGTCTGTGGAGAGAGTCTTTAATGAAAGCGTCTACACAAGTGCAAATGGTTATTAATAAGGTGTTATACAAATCATTATTAATAAAATAATAGACTTAAAACTTCTGCTACCATCCTATACTCCTCTCTTCTTTAGGATGGTCTCAGTGATAGTCATTACTAAACTGAGCCTCAGAGTAATTATTCTCAACAATGCTGCCAGCAGATATTGCCATCTGCAAGTTACTTTTCGCCATTATGTGATGGTGATGTTCTCCTTCTTGATCAACACTGTCATTCACATTTGCATCACTTGAGATCTTTTTCTGTGAATTTAGCTACTCTTGCATGGGATATCCTTCCAACACCAAGTGCTTTTGGCTCTGGTTAATAGAGCCTTTTTGCATTTCTCTAGGATTTAAGGTGTGATGTTAGCATTCTTTTGCACATTTTCAAACTTGCCCTGGCCCAAGTTTTAACGCAGACATCTTGCATACACTTTGACAATGTGTCTGCTGTCACATGTTAACGTGTACTGCCATCACACCTTGAATCAGGGCCAGCTTCAGGCACAGATAAAGGCAGCAATCTCCTGTGTCTGGTAGTCCATCCTCCTAAGTGACTGCCTATGGTACCTGTGCTGGAGGAGGTGAGAATGAGCTCTTTGACCACTATATGCTGCCTGAGCATCAATTCTTGTTATCGGTGACTGAAGGTGTCAGAGCAAGAAGGGAAACAAAGTGAATGAAACAATAATTACTGTTACAAGAGCTGGGAATGGTTCTTCCTTACAGCCAAAGTCACTGATGCATCTCTCGAGAGATGCTAATGGGGCTATCGAAAGATACAGCATGATGCTACATGTGGTCTTAAAATGTAAAAGGGATTGTTTCTGAGGCTAGACAACAACCATTAGCCTGCTGATGCTTGAATTCAGCTAACTAAGAGTTTTATGTGGGTAAATTAAACTTTTGTTTAGTCCTTCTAAGCAAGCTGTAAGCCATTCTTGCCTCTTTGGCGTATTTGGTAGGTGTAAAGTCAGGCTGATGGATTCTGGGCCAATCACTGGATGAGTTTAGGAAGCATGTTAGAAAAGGGGAGAGTTGTGAAAAAAATTAAGAGAAGAATTTGGGGTTACTATCAGCTTTCTAATGATATAGATGTTTGTATAAAGGTTTATGCTTACCTGCTGATGTATAATTCTTCAAATAGCTCTCAAGAAATTGTGTTATACTCTACTGTTATTTTCTTAGTAATCTGATGAGGGACATCTGCAGTTTCTGGAAAACTGCAGCTATTTGCATGAAGCTGGCAAACTAGGGTAGCTTTTGATAAACAGTCCAGAGGCGAAAAACCAAGGAAGGGTGAGGCCTTAAAACAAGTGTCATTTTTTAAACAGTACAGTTTAACTTTTCATTTGAAAAGTGACCCTATTTCATTTTTACAGTGAGGTTGAAAATGTAGGATCTTGAAGCTAGATTGAATAACTCCATATCCAACCCACAGGATTTTTGGTTTTTTCTTTTATTCGATGCAGAGCCTGAGGTGAAACTTCCATTATTCAATCAGCTCCAAAGGGTGTGAGTTTCAGAAGCCAGAACAGGGAACTGAGATGGGAGAGCAGGGCAGAGTGGAGGGAGTGATAAGCTCGACACTAGCTGTTGGTTGACATTACAAAGATTGTTTTTGTCGAGGGAAGAGGTGGAAATATCCTCTCTCCTTTTCTATTTTTTGTTCTTTAAAGAAAGCTGAATTTCCTAATGGCATTCTGAAATGCTTAAGAGCTGTATACATCAGCATCCCACTCTCCCTCCAAGTTACCTTAAGAATCACGAGGCTGTATTCTAACAGTATGCTTTTCCCCCTCCAACAAGATAACTTTTTCTCCAGGTAGGGAAATGCCTGCAACCCAAAGCAGATGCCTTAAGAAAACTTCTCCCCTTCTGTACACACTTTGAGTTATCTAAAGTCAGGGACGCTTTACATTGGAAATCTTCAAACACCCATGAGGCCCAGAGTCTTTGTGGACTGCCAGCTACAACAAAGCTGTGGTATCTCTGTAAGGCAGACAAGGTGCAATGCACCATCCATAGTTAAATAAAAATGTCGTCTTTGTTTTATGTTGACTGAAGCACTCAGCAGTCTGATAGAATCATAGAATCTTTAAGGTTAGAAAAGACTTCTAAGATCATTGAGTCCAACCATCAGCCCAACACCACCATATCTACTAAACTGTGTCCTGAAGTGCTTTTTGAACACCTCCAGGGACAGTGACTCCACCACCTCCCTCAGGAGCCTGTTCCAATGCCTGACCACTCTTTTGGTGAAGAAATTTTTCCTAATATCCAATCTGAACCTCCCTGGGAGCAATTTGAGGCCGTTTCCCCTTGTCCTGTCGCTCATTAGTAGGATACTGTGGAATTATAGATCCTTAGTGAAAATCTTCGAAATGTATATATTGCTTAAAACTTTTAGACAAAGAAGTATGTACAAACATCTAAGAATATATCTAAGAATGTGGCCACATCAGCATTAATTGTATTGAATCCAAAATGTCATGTAATATAGCCTAATGTTTCAGTCCTACACACCTGCATCTTTACAAAGTACTGACCTGGCGTCAGCCTGCCAGCTCAGATTCCTAGTGGGCTATCTGGTAACTTCATGGATTGAATATAAGCACGGAAAGAGTCCAGAAGTTTGCCCGCTGCTCCATCTAGTGCTTGTGTTTAGTATCCTATGAGATCATGAGGTATCTATTTCTTCTGAACGCTGATATCCTAGGAGAGGCATGGATACACCAAGGAGTAGCTTAATTGCTGGAGAGTGTTTGTAGTCGACTGACTTCCTAGCTCATGAGGACTATCCATTAGAAAGACTTCTCTTTTACGGGCCTCTTTTTTTT